>MU158836.1:389495-443372 GCA_015888305.1 Antheraea pernyi | reverse complement strand
CCTTCGTTTCCTCGCCGCCGTGAACTCGTACACGGCGGCGAGAACTCCTACCTCCAGCTCCCAAGGCAGGGAGCCGGCGAGCGTGAAGGCCGCCGCCGAGGACACCGTCCGGTACGCCCGGATTGCCCTGAGTGCCACCGTGCGCTGCGCATTGCGGAGCGCACGCACGTTGGCGGCACCGACGGCATCAGCCCAGACTGGTGCCCCGTAGGCGGCCATCGCCCGCACGACTCCCATGTAGAGTCGGCGGCACCCGGCGCCCGGCCCCCCCACGTTGGGGAGTAACCGGCCGAGTGCCGTCGCCGCCCTAGAAATTCGCGGTCCGAGCCCCGCAAGGAGTAGCAATTCCTGAGATTACCCCCTACAACCTCACGAAACTTTACCTCTTTATAATATTAGCAGAGATTAAAGCGTTTTAAAGAAATGAAAAACGAACAATTTTTTGAGCTTTATAATATTACTAGCAGTTCCGGCAGACGTTGTCCTGCCCTGATTATAAAAAAATCATTGAATATATATATGTTATAAACGTTCCCCATGAATCACTTTATCCACTGGTGAAATCCGCTTGAAAATCCGTTCAGTAGTTTTTGAGTTTAACGCGAACAGACGGACAGACACGGCGGGGACTTTGTTTTATACTATGTAATTATGATATATACAGCATTACAGTTACAGTAGGTAATAAACATATATTACAGAAATAACGAAAAATACACGCATTATTATTACATACAACGTACTATACAAAAACATTATCCGTAGAATTTACAAAAAAGTATAACTCGAAAAGTTCTATGTCCGATACAAGAGATGAGAATCCGCCCCTGAAAGATATTTAATTAATCTGTTTAGTTAATTCTGAAAAGAAATATATATTTTCTATTCTTTAGATATTTTTTTCTTGACAACCACTAGAGTTAGAAATGTGAGACTTTCATAACTTTAGTATTTATTTAGTACCTACATACTATCAAAGTATCAATTAGATATCTTTTCGGGATCGATTCCTTAATACTGTCAGACTTACAACCTTAAAATCCACGATATGGAATATGGCCTTTCTTATAATGTAAATAGATAACAAAATAAAACTATCAAGGTTTCTCGATCGACAGAACAGAACTGGCTAGACAGTAGACAACTTTACGTTGATGACGAATGAAAGCTATGGCAGCTGTCTCAACTACAACCCCATTTAGAATTGACCACTATTACAATGAAACAAACTATATGTAAATAAGTCAAGTTTACAAGCAATGAAGACATTTTGCATCTTACATGTGAGAGTAATCATTAATCTAATGTTTAAAAATATGTAAAATGTAATATCCTTACTACCACGTTGCTAATATCAGAAGGTTGATGTACGATTTTTTTTTATTGTAGCTAGGCAATATGTCTGCACTGTGCTTGATGGTAAGCAAAGTACAATCCAAAAACAACGGCGACCACAATAGTCCGGTGAAGCTGTGAAGACCCTGCAGGGTCAATAGCGTAGTCAGTTCGAGAAAAACAAAGTGAGAAAAAAAAAACGGCGACCACCGAGTGACACACTATTCGTCGCCGGTCGCTGCTGTCATGCCGGCCTTTGCAAGGCTGGCTGATCCCGAAACACGACCTGCAGAAGCGAATCACTATGACGGGCTTTTTCGCCATTGCCTCGTTCGTTATTCAGCAGGTTGCACCACGTGCAGGTGAGGTTGGCTTGAATGTCTCAAGTCTTAGATGTTATTCGACACCCCTTATACCCTTAAATAATTAATAAATGATCTAATTCCGATTGTATAGACTAGTAACCGTTTTGACAGCTGGTTTATGAATCCCCGTTTGTTGAGCTGCGCAGCATACTTATGCGATACAGAACAAAACACGTGCATATGTAGATAAAAATAGGAAGGTATTAAAAATACAAAGAATTTTAAGTAATAAGATTAAAGTAAAACTGGAATTAAAAATAAAATTTGGACAATAATATACTAACAGAGATAATTAGTTATATACCTAAGCTTAGCTTAGCCAGCAATAAACAAAGATAATAAGATTTCGCCGCATTATTGGAGCGGTCTGTCTGTGAGATTACAACTGCACCCTGGTAGCATGTGGTCGCCACCTGGCCGGCAAGTTTTTAGTAGTTGCTCCCTTAATCCGACTTTTGTGGTGCCGCTCCTACTTTTTCATGTGAATTTTAGTAGTACACACATATCACGTTTGCTGTTGGTGGTTGCTGCTTATAAGGGAAAAATATTATTGAAATTAGAAACAAATAAAATGGGTTCCATGTAAATTTAACGAGCGAAGCAGTGTCCAATATAGCGCGCCAATAAGTCCCAAGTCGCGGGTTACAGCTGGTAAAAATATACAAGTCGAATCATGAATTAGGGAAAACAAGAATACTAAAAGAACATCGAGACTTTCAAAATCATGTTGATGTATGAGATGTTCCAACAAACGTACAGTCTTTATCTCTTAAAGGCAGTAGAATTTTGTGACCCGGAATGGTGGAATAAAAAACAATATTAACCATCGTGAGACTTAACAGCTCGGCTGATTTTTAAGATACAGATTTCATAATGGCAGATCATGTTTTTAAGATTATAATTTTATATTACATAAATTGTAATTGTTCAAGTTCTTCAAATTTTGTGATAAATACAATATTTTTTAGAGCTTATGCTGTCCACAGTCCGTTGACCAGTGCATTATAAGGTTCGTTTATATGGAGCTAAAACGCTACGGTGTTATTACAAAAAAAAAGTTAAATACGTATTGAAAACGTGCTTTCAAAAAGTTTGGATAGTTGCGTATTAAATGCACCGCGCTCGATGACGGCTGTCGCGGCAAGATCGTGCTATCCTTTTTCGCAAGTCTAACCTAACCTAACCAGACAGAGATAAAAGAGCAAGATGTCGAACGTTCTGCGAGCGCGGTGCATTTAATACTTAAGTACCCATAAAGCAAGTATTCAATACATAATTAACTTTTTTGTAATAGCATCCTTATGGTTTTGGACAGTCGCTTGGACTGTTAAAATATATCGTTAGTCGCCATTTTTAAACCGGCCTATTATGCTCTCAGTAGTGGGATAATATGTATTGGCTGTTTTATCGCTGCATAAATGGTGCACACGTACTTGTCACACATACGCTCCTACCATCCTTCTTGTTTACACAATTTCTAACCAGTAATCACGGAACTGGACACACCAAAGCGTACTATAGTGTTGGCTGTTAAAACTAGTACATTCAGTTAAGTAGAATGCAATTACTTATCCACCTGGTAGATATGGACTGAGTGACGTTTGACTCCATCGTGAGTTCTGTTAGAGAACCAGTCCCTCTAGTTTTAGCGTGTTAACTGTCTTAGACCACATATGCATTTTAAATCATACGAGATTGTTGTTAAAGGGTAAAAACCCATGAGATATTAAAAAAGATCGGGCCAAGAATTATTTTATGTCTAATCACTAATTATAAATCTAAGAAACGACGAAACTATTTACTTATGGGGCCAACAAAATTAACAGTATAATTAACATTAACAATAGGACACGGCTAGTTAAAAGGTTGCATGATCGAGTCAGCCGACGATTCGCCAACAATTCGATCGCAAAAAACTAACTAGTGAGTAGTCAGTACAAAATCAGTGTGTATAGACGTACACACTTTTTATCATAACGTTACCTACTCTATCAGTTGTAGTAACGTCTATATATATACTATTTTTATCAATATGATGTTATCTATTTCTTTAAAACGTTAATCTATCTATACACATAACAAGAATGTAAACTAACGTGTCTGTACTTATAGGTTTTTGTGAAAGAATTGTAACAGTTGCCTTAGAATAAATAACAAAATCAATTTCAATTATTTTTAGAAATATCTGTCTGTTTGTTTGAACACGCATCACTGCTAAAATACTCTCATAGAAAATCATAAAATATATCGTAGAGTAACATTTAGTTTATGTTTCATTAAAATTAGTCCACTCTATCAAAAGTTATTGTTATTTGAATGAAGGCTCGAGTTGTATTATATAATGTATAAATAATATCTAAGATACAGTTAACGAAAGCTATTTTTTGCATTAAGTTCCTCGCCGACGAAACTAGTCATAAATATAAATAATAAATTTACACAATATCTTTTTTTTTCATACGATTTAACCTTCGTTGTGTATGCTATAAGTTACCCACTTCTTCGATTCACATGAAAGATTTTTTTTTAATTATTTTTGGCGTGAAGGATGAAGGTCCATAATAACTCCACCAAGATTGGTGGCCAGCGCGTAGAGTACATAGCCGACCACTTAAGATGGCAACACACTAACCTCGAGGCGGTCTCTCAAGGAAAGCTGGCTCATATTCTATTGACAAAATTTATCGATTCAAGAGACTTTAAGACCTTAGGGAAAATTTAAGGATCAACATTTTGAAAAGGGTTTATCGGGTGAAAGTAACATAATCAGAGGATTTACAGGGCATTTGCATAGAGACTGGCAAATCGTTATGAATATTGCTTATGTTATTTTATGTAGTTTTCTTAGAAAAGGACGTCCGGTTAAGAGCCTTATAGGTAAGGTAGGGCTTAAAAATACTCACCTCTACCATTAGTAAGCTTCAGGGTATATTAGGTATTTCTGAGATCTCAAAATTTAAGGCAAAATTCAGAGGGAAATACAACAGAGGCAACAGTGGCTTAAATACACTTATATGCATATCGAGAGATAACTTAAATGGCAGTTAGGTAGAAGATTATTTGAAAATGCTTGACCACAAGCGTCATAGCAATGACGTCATAAAGGTATTAGTATAATTGAAAAGTAAGCCGAAAATAATCAAAAACTACAAATTACGTAAATTCTTAGTAACTTATCAACATATATCTACAAAGGAATTTATCATTCTCACAAATAAATAAATGATAACCTGTTTCTAAGTATAGGTGCATTACTAAACGTCTACGTAATATTTTTAATCTAGTCATTATTATAGTATTTTGTTTCGCGTTATCTTTCTTTATAATATTTGCTAAACAAGGTAATTATATTGCAGCGTTGTAATTTATCGGAATTACAAACGTATCATTATGATAAATAGAGACTGAAAGAGTTGATAATTTCTTTATTGTGTTACGTTATGAGGAAAATTTGGATGTTAATGGGTACAATAATTAAAACAATCAAGGAAGACAACAAATGTAACAAAAATATATTATAAGTATATAAATTAAGAGAGAAAAGAAAGAGACAGGTAGAACTTTAGAAATTAATTAATTATATACACAACAGAAACCTAAGTACAATTATGAGTTCTTCATTTCACACTTGAGACAATTACAGTTTTATATGTATACGTTTCGGACTATGATAATTATATTTGAAATAACTGTGGAAATAACCAAACAACATCTCAGATCTCACAGTTGTTTATTGTGTTGTTGTCGTTTTACCACGGAAGAAAGACAAGAGTTCTTTATTCCGTGTTTCGTAAAATATAAAGTACTCTGTGGTTGGCACTAAAACTTTATTCAAGTTTTATGTTGCCATATAGTAAAAGGTCTACAGGGGAATTATTCTGCCGCCCAAATAAAGATTAAGAATCCGCGCATGTGTAGTTGTTTGCATCATTTCCTTTTATATATATTTGAAATAGCGAAAAAATGTGCAATAGTATTTTTATGAGCTTCTTGTTCTCAAAATGTACTTAATCAAAGACAAGTTACAACACGTACTTCGCTAAAGGCGTATGCTACAGATTTATCGATTTTTCTCCTGTTTTCTTTAAGTTAATTGATGCGTTCTTTTTCATTACGGCGGCAGAATGTTAAGCCAAACTATTTGCAAGTAATCACTACATGTTGTTCCTTTTCTGCTGGCTGTTCAGTTTGTATCATAAATTATTATATTATCCCTTCCCTTTTTTGTTTCAAAGAACGGAATGTGACCCCACAATCGCACTCTTTGAAACGAAGCACCAACTCAAACTCAAATTATCGAATATAATCAATTGCTTTACAAAATCAATTAATTATATTTGTAATAATTATAACGAATCGCGATCTATTTTTCGTTCGTTTAATAGAGAGCCTTTTTATCATTTCCTATATATTTTATAGGGTTTAGCTCTTAACTACAATCTTGCCTGATGTTAAATGACAAAGTGGTCTATATTATGTTAATTTTCTAAGATTTTGGTATGTCGTAGAGCCATGCTGAAGCTATTACTGGTTTCAGCATGAATCGTTCGGCTCGCCCGGGGTAGTACCACCCTCATAGAAAACCGACGTGAAATAACAGTGCTTGCATTGTTGCGTTTCGTTCGGTCAGTGAGAGCGCCGGAGGCCCACCTCCCCTCCCCTTATCTCCCCTCTCCCTCTTCCTCCCTTTTCCCCAAACACAGGCTGGCAACGCACTTTCGACTCCACTGGTGTTGGTAATTACATAGACATGGACGGTGGTGATCACTTAATATCAGATGACCCACATGTTCGTTTATCTGCTATGACATTTAAAAAAAAAAGTGTCTATGGACGGTGGTGATCACTTAATATCAGATGACCCACCTGTTCGTTTACCTGCTATGACATTTAAAAAAAAATGATGGTAAACACACTAAACCTGGCTCTCAAGTGCTTCTGCCCGAACACACCTATTAGTTTTTGGCGACAGATTTCAACCTGAGGGTGGTAGCTAGCCAGACTCGCTTAGAAAAAGCCATCGTGCTATGGCGTAATCACAATATTTTCCTGAATCTAAAGTTCCGATTCAGTGGCAAGGGTAAAAACCTGAGTCCATCAACGCTATCAACTGAGTCATAATCGGTTCAATCATGCATAACAGTTCCATTGTTCCATCAGTTTTAGAGTTATAACAGTATTTAAAATAGTTCTCAAAAGTTAAGGAAAATGCATGAACGTAGCGAGTCGTAAAGTAACGGGAATGTCATTTGTAATATTCTAATCCAAGCTACATATTACTTGTTCCTCGCTTTTCGTGCATAAATACATTCAATAGCTCTAAATTGAATTTAAATTATATATATATCATTACGTAGTATAAAACAAAGTCCCCTGCCGCGTCTGTCTGTCTGTCTGTTCGCGATAAACTCATAAACTACTGAACGGATCTGTATGCGGTTTTCACCAGTGGGTACAATGATTCATGAGGAACGTTGGTATATAATTTGTCAAAGGTTTTTATATAATCAGGGCGGGACAACGTCTACCGGGCCCACTAGTATATATATATATTTTAAGTCCCGTGTTTCCCCGGGACATTATCCGAGACTTTATTTATTTATTTATGACTATTTCTGTCAAAACTTTTTTGGTTTTTTGCAACCTCCGTTTTCCTTTTCTATTTATTTCTTTTCTTTGCTATCTCTGCCAAATGTTCCATGAACGTCAGGAGCGACTTTCTAGTGTCTTCATCCTCAACTATTTTATGTAGTACCCCTTCCGTGAGTTCGATGCCTATTTGGGATTGGAGGTCATACCTGGACGAGTCAAACTGGGGACAGTGATTATAGATATAGATATATTAAAATATTTATAATGAAACATATATAAAATATAGATTTGTATATACGATCTTGTATACATATAATCAGAATCTATAGTATCTATAATCTATAAATCTAACGTGTTTGTTTTCTAACTTTTTCGATATCCGTGAAAAATATTGTTGCAGGTGTCTAGGAATAAATAATAGAATACATTCCAATCATTTTTAGAAATGTCTGTCTGTCTGTTTGTATAAACACTTTTTTTTTCTTTTTTTTACGAACTGATTACGCTATTGACCAAGCAAGGTTTTAACAGCTTCACCGGACTACTAAGGCGAGTGCTTAAGGCACTCAGCCGATTTTATTTTGATAACTAGCTCAAGGGTGCGCGGTATACCTCGGCTTTGGCTGTTGCCTGATACATGCAATTCGCGACCTATGTAAGCTAACCTAAGCTAAGGTAACTATTCATACATATATGAGTTGTTGAAACATATATGTGTACCAAGCATACATAACTCAACAACTCTTAATATATATTTCGTATCTATATGTATATATATAATATTCTAAACTATTTCAGTTTGATAAGGGAAAAAAGATAAAACCCTTCCACTTGCAAGTGTAAGCGTGTATGCGTGCACGTGTGTGGAGGTGACATGAGTTTGATTGTATGAACACGCATCACTGCTAAAGTACGAGGTTCACAATAAAACCTCATCAAGAAAATCGTAAAGCATTCGGGTGTAACTTAGTGTTTGTTTTATTAAAATCGGTCTACTATATCAAAAGTTATTTTAGTTTTAATGACGAAAGTATGAGAGAAAAGTAGGCAAGTAAATGGACTTAATACATTCAGATGACTTGATCACTGTTTTTACATAAACTTTCATGCAGACGAAGTCGCGGTCACAGCTAGTTTATAATATAGCTGCCGAGGTATGAGCAATGACGATGTAATGATAATCGCTGTTAAGTCTCCTCATTTGATTAATTGTTGACAGGTTTGATTTAAAATGATTTTATAGTGATACTTACAGCCAGTAAATTTGATAAAATGACATTCTAAATTCCACTACTCGGCTTACCGAAAACGCGGGTCGACCGTGAGAGAATAAAGCCAAAATAGATACTGCATACATTTATTTATTTATGTTTTTATATAGTGTTAGATTTTATAACAAAGTCTCAAAACACGTTAACAATTTGTTGGATTGTGAGTTCAAGCACCATGTCAAGCGGGTTTTAATGTCCAAAGGCAGGATTTTGTAAGGTAACGGTGTCCTCGGCGGCGGCCTTCACGCTCTTGGGGTCCCTGCCCTGGGAGCTGGACAGCAGTTCTCACTGCAATGTACGAATTCATGGCGGCGAGGAATCGTAGTGGAAAGCCTCCAGGAGATAGAGGAGAGGAGACGGCGTCTCAGAGAAGACCGGACGAACGGGCGGACCGTTGGGGTGGCTATTCAGGGGACAGCGTAGTTCGATCCCTTGCCGCCCCAACAAACGGTCGGACGATACATCGTAGGGTTTTAGTCCGTGGTAGTCGAACATAACCCACCCTCTCTTCCAGGAGGGTGGCGTAACCATAAGGGATTTCCCCACGTTAAAAAAAGGGTTTTAATGTAAGGTGAATCAACCAGGGAACAATGTAACGTCTGGAAATGAAGCACAGAGGGCTGTGCATTCGCCTAAAACAAAAATAACTATCTATGTTTGTAAGAATATATAACACGAAAAGATAAACTAGATAAACCGGTTCTTCTAAGCTGACGGTGGTTGTGACATTCAGAAGCTCATTCTCATGGCCTAAATTTAATGAAGTATGACAAATGACAACTTCTTTAGCCGCGTTTGGTAGCAATTTTTGGTTGAGTAAATGCTTATGGATTCGTGTCACTAATGACCTCGACACGTTCGTGACGTATTACGCTAGCGCCAGACTAGCCATGACTATTATAGCAGCCCGGGTACATGTAATAATGATTTCGGGGTGTAAGGGGTGTCAAATAACATCTAAGACTTGAGACATCCAAGTTAACTTCAACTGCACGTGGTGCACCCTGCTGAATAACGAACGAGGCAATGGCGAAAGCGGGGTAGTAGGGTTCTACAGCCTGACTGGGTCGCAACCACCATGTATATGGCGAAAAAGCCCAACGTAGTGATTCAATTCTAGGGGTCGCGTTTTGGGATCAGCCTGTGCATATCCGGCTTTCCGCAGGCCGGCATGACAGCGGCGATCGGCGATGGATGAGGATGATGTCACCATTACTGTTGTCGTCATTGTTTTTTTTATGTTAAAAGGCGGCAAACGTACAGGAGGGTCATCTGATGTTAAGTGATCACGAAAGGGGAAGGGAAAGGGGGAAAGGAGGTGGGCCTCCGGCGCTCTCACTGACCGAACGAAACGCAACAATGCAAGCATAGTTATTTCACGTCGGTGTTCTGTGAGAGGGTGGTACTACCCCGGACGAGCCGACCCGTTCATGCTGAAACTAGTAATAGGTACAGCGTGGCTCTACCACCTTCAAAACCCCCCTTCACCTGTTTGTGGATTGTACTGTGCTTACCATCAGGCACAGTGCTGTCATTTTGCCGAGCTACAGTAAAAAAAATCCTTCGTAGTCATTCTTACCATTCTTTCCGCTGAACCATTAGTGTGCGGATAATATTGAAACAATGTCATATGTAATATACCTTGATTCCTACAGTATTCTTTATATCCCTGAGCATTATCTGAGATAATTATTCCAAGTAAATCAGACGTGTAAAAGATTTTGTCTAATGCGTAACAAAGGTTCCTAGATATTATAATTTGGCCTAAACTTCTTTCCACTTTGATAGCACAGCGCACAAAATTAGTCAGTAAGTACCTTAAAGGGCCCTTTTGTTTTTATCGTGGGGAAATCCCTTATGGATACACCACCCTCTCGAAGGAGAGTGTGGGTTATGTCCGACACGCACGGACTAAAACCCCACGGTGTACGTCTGCCGCTAAGTTGGGGACGAGATTTCTATAGACTTCATCGTGCCGCCCCAGCGGTTGGCCCAGCAGCGAAATCACCACCGGGCCTCGTCCTATTAGGAGACAGCCGGGTACACATCGGCCGTCTCCTCCGTCCGCCGGACCTGTGCAATAGGAAGTAGGGCAATCACCTCCTTAACCTTAAAGGACCCTGCGAAATCAATATGAATTCTCGCCCATACTTCTTTTGGTGTAGACCAAGATAAAATTGGAAGCTTCGAGTTACAAAGGCGATTTTCGCAGTGTTTAATACATCTGCTAACAAATCTCAATATCCTCATCAAGAGAAGGACACCACACATAAAATCGTGAAAGAGTTTTCATAGCGGATATTCCGGGATGTCCTCTGTGAAGATATGTAAGGACTGATTGTCGAAGTTTTTCGAAGAATTACTTGTAGCTATATTTATTAATTTATATACCACTAGTGTTCTTATTCCTGCTCTGATGATAAAAAAAACCTTGACAAATTATATACCTACTACCTGTCCTGTTCCTGTAATTCCTTCCTCATGAATCACTTCATCTACTGGTGAAAAACGAATGAAAATCCGTTCAGTAGTTTTTGCGCTTATAGCGAACAGACAGACAGACAGACTTGGCAGAGGACTTTCTTTTTATATGTAATGAAATGGTGGACTTATCTAACACTAGCTGACCCGTGCAACTTCGTCTGCACGAAAACGGTTATCACTGGTTTCAATTGTATTTTTGAACCTAAAACCCGATTGCAGCCACACCTACCGTTTCCAATTGTAAATCCAAACTATCAAGGGGCTCACTCAAACATGTACCCAGACGGTATGTGAGAAATCTTTTAAAATAAGCCTAGAACCCGTTCGTAGCGTCATCTACGGGGTTCAATTAAGATAAAAATTAACCTACATATATTGGAGGTAACGTAAAAAAATAACTTGAGGGGTCTACGGACCCCAGTTGGAACCAAATTACTTTCCCTTTTTTGTAGACGTTTACTATATAGTCAGTATAGTTTACATTATAAAATATCAAGTTGATAGAGTTCAATTGTAAATTAAACGATAAAAATATTTATAAAATTAATAGAGCCGATTTTCAATATGCATGACTATCTTATCATATATACATAGAATTATGTCGAATCATATTATCTCGTTGGAGAGTTTGAGTGGATGTTGTTTGTCGGTATTGTCTGATGTATTATCAATATCCGAATCACTTTGATGCCTCTTTATCAATGGGATATGCTCGTCAGGGATTTCATAGAAATTTGTTTTATTTTGCTCATTTCAATTCACAGAAGTGTTTTCCAATGTCCATGTTTCATTTTCTATTGAATTTCTTTATATTCCTTGGAAATGTAAAATCTATCTTGTATGAATCATTTTACCGGATGTTTTGTCGAATTTGTGGTTTTTAGTCTCTTATGTAATGGCTTTTATTGAAGTGAGAACTTCTTTTTTTTTTATAGTAGCACGGTAAAATGACTGCACTGCGCCTGATGGTAAGCACAGTACAATCCAAAAACAACGGCGACCACCGAGTGATATACTATCCATCGCCGGTCGCCGCTGTCATGCCGGCCTGCGAAAAGCTGGATATGCACAGGCTGATCCCGAAACGTGACTCGCAAAAGCGAGTCACTATGACGGGCTTTTTCGCCATATACACGGTGGTTGCGACCCAGTCAGGCTGTAAAACCCTACCACCCCGCTTTCGCCATTGCCTCCTTCGTTATTCAGAAGTACCACGTGCAGGTGAGGTTGGCTTGGGTGTCTCAAGTCTTAGATGTTATTTGACACCCCTTACACCCCAAAATCTTCTTTAGGCGTGTTGAGCGGTATTTTTTTTTGGTAGGAGATATTTATAAATTCGCGTCATGGCATGTTAGTAAGCGTGACCGATCATATTACGCGTGCGCGGCTGGCGTCAGACTAGCGACGCGTAGTATAAGAGCCTGTGTACGTCTAATATTGATATTTTGTATTGATATTGTGCAGGCCATTATATGTTTGCTGTTTATAAACTGTATTAAGAAGTATATAGTTATTGAAGTTATACTTCTTTTGGCGCGTTAGGGAAAAATGATGAGAGTAAATTTTTACGATGCGCGCGCACACCGTCACGAAAACCGAAGACCCTGAAGTTAGCTATAGTCTATAGTCAACATTTTTTTTTAATAGTAGCACGGCAAAATGACTGCACTGTGCCTGATGGTAAGCACAGTACAATCCAAAAACAACGGCGACCACCGAGTGACACAGTATCCATCGCCGGTCGCCCCTGTCATGCCGGCCTGCGAAAAGCTGGATATGCACAGGCTGATCCCGAAACGCGACCCGCAGAAGCGAATCACTATGACGGGCTTATTCGCCATATACATGGTGGTTGCGACCCAGTCAGGCTGTAGAACCCTACCACCCCGCTATCGCCATTGCCTCGTTCGTTATTCAGCAGGGTGCACCACGTGCAGGTGAGGTTGGCTTGTATGTCTCAAGTCTTAGATGTTATTTGACACCCTTTACACCCCTAAATGTTTCTTTGTATTTCTTTGTATTAAAACTTTCAATGTATTAAATACTTTTTTCTATTGTTAGTGTAGTTTTTTCTACAAACGTATTATAAGGCGAAAGATACAATTTTTGAAAAGATTTTTATCTTGTTACGCCAAAGAAGTATAACTTCTAATGCGTGTACATAAGTACACACACACTTTTTTATTCGCAGTGTCTATAGATGTGATAATAATATCAATTTAAAAATTATAAAATTTTAATAATTGACACTATAATTAATTGAAAAATTCAAATCAAATCAATTGAAATTTCGTTGTTTTGAGTTTTACTTTTGCCAGTAGTCCTTATGACTGCCTCGATTCTTTTACTAGCGAGCAGCTATGAGATAAATTATGAAGAAATAATGTTATGTTATGATTCTATATAAAACAATTCATATTTGCCTGTCAAGGTACACCGCCAAAACCCTATCCCCCTGGGAGGTCGCCTCTGCCGACAGCGACTTCAGGAGGCACAGGGCTTCCACCGTGAAACGCCCTGCCCGGAAGCCATAATGCGCGTCCGCCAGATTAGGCCCTACGCCCTCTAGGTGCTGGACGACCCGGGAGGAGATAATCCTCTCCAGCACCTTCTCGGCGTCGTCCAGCAGGACGAGGGGCCGATACGCGGACGCGCAGTCCGGAGGGCGGCCTGCCTTTTCCATAAGGCAAAGCCGCCCAAGCTTCCAGGGCTTCGGGAACTGCCCGACCGAAAGACACTGGTCGAACAGCTCCCGAAGCCACTCGCGACCTATCTGAGCTAACCTAACTATTCATACACATATGAGTTGTTGAAACATATATGTGTACCAAGCATACATACCTCAACAACTCTTTACATATATTTCGTATCGCATAATATGGATGGAATATCTATTTGTGGCTAGTCGTACGATAATGCAATTCAGCAGAAGGTATCAATCCGAACAGCTCTTCAAAACACTCCCCGTGGTGAGCATTTTAAAAGTCGCAAAATGATGCAACTTCCCTAAGTAGTTTAGCTGGCATTCTATTTAATTACAATGGTTATACTATAAAGGAAAGATTTAGTATCATTTCCTTTGTTAGTACAGACGTGCGAAGCCTTTTAATTAGTAATTTAGTTCAATTAGTTCCGGGCACAGTTAGTTCATAAATAAAGTACGAAAAGAAAACAACAAAAATCAATAAAAGTAAATGACTGACCTCGATCTTGCATATTACAACGAAATTGAGGACGACCATTACAGTTTACGGGTTCGATGTAACGAGGTCGACGTCTGTGTACTTACCATCATCCTTCGATATAAAATGTGTAGCTATAATCCACCTGACGACTGATATTAAATATTAGATTAAAATATACAATATTGAATGGAAGCTACGATAAGGTAATTGTGATTATATTCGTAATTGAAAAAAGAGCTAGATAATAAACTAAAAACTATGGAAAATACAAAGATTTGGTAGAAGACTGCAATTAATATATACTTCTACTAACCCCTGCCCGCTACTTCGTTCGCGTGGAATAGTTACTTTGAGTTAACGCTAACACGCAGCGGAAGCACTCAAGAGGAAGAAATACCCCGATTTTGAAACATTCTGCATTGGTGCCCCGCTCCTATTGGTCTTAGCGTGATGATATATAGCCTATAACCTTTCTCGATAAACGAGCTATATAACAGTGAAAATCAAATCGGACCAGTATTTCCTGAGATTACCCCCTTTTTTTAACATGGGGAAATCCCTTCGTATATGCACTCTAGCCGGGCAGCTGAGGGTGGGATATGTCCGACTTGCACGGACTAAAATCCCATGGTGCCTCCTTACAGTTATTTGGCCGGGGAGCAGGAACTGCCTATGGCACTGCGTCTGCTCACCCGGCAGGTGCTGGCTCCTCATAAGGGGCCCCTTCTGCGGCCTGAGTGGGTCAAGATAGTAGACTCCTCAGAGAGGGTCGGGTATTAAACCCCCCCGACGAACTGTGTCACAACGTCACAAACTCACAAACTTTACCTCTTTATAATATTATAGATATAGGGGCAGTTCAAGTATTACGTAAGCAGAATTTTTGTAATGACTGACTGCCCCCTCCCCCTGGTCAGCAAAGTAAAGGTCAGTAAGCAATGCCCTTATCCCTCATCCCCCCCCCCCCATGCTTACCTAAACATTTATCTAAATCTGTTGTGGTTTTAAAATCAGATGCAAATAACAAATATCAGAAATATAGCTGACGTAATTACTACCCGGACCCCCATGCCCTATGTCATAAGAAATAAGCAAATCAAGAACCCCCCCCCTCATCAGTGCTTACGTCATACGTGAATGGCCCCATAGTTCTTCTTCTTCTTACCCTTATCCCACATAAGTAGGGTCGGTACAACATGTTTGTCATGTTGTGGTGTCTGATTTGGTCCAATTTTTACGATCGGCCGCCTGCCTGACATTAATCCTCCTTGGGATTATTTTGTTGTACCATTGTATTTATAATTATTATTATATAGTTACGAAGTCTGATGTGATCTTTTAGCCTTACAATTTTTCTGTAGGCTTTAGCTTTGGTAGGCTATTTATAGTATCTGCTTGAGTGGCACCACCGTTCCGGTTAAAAAGGAAGTTCTTCAAGATTATGGTTTGCTTGCTCCTCTTCCCTGAAGGCTTCAGAGAAAACAATTTTTCAAAAATTTATATAATATATGAAAACTATAATAGAAACATAGATTAAGAAATACTATTTATACTAATATTAATAAGCTGAAGAGTTTGTTTGCTTGAACGCGCTAAACTTCTTTCAGTTTTAGATAGTTCTTCTACCGAGGAAGGCTATATATTATATATTATCACGCTAAGAACAATAGGAGCGGAACACATACTAATGAATTATGTTTCAAAATCTGGATTTAACGTACGGTTTACGTTTACGGGAAGGTTTACGTAGATGTTTGTAGGTGGTAGAGCCACGCTGAAGCTATTACTGGTTTCGGCATGAATGGGTCGGCTCGCCCGGGATACTACCACCCGACCCACAGAAAACTTACGTGAAGTAGCAGTGCTTCTCGGTCGGTGAGAGCGCCGGAGGCCCCTTCTCCTCCCCACTCCTTTTCCGCCCCTAGTTCTTCCCCCCAACACAGGGTGGCAACGCACTTGCGACTTCCTTTGTGTTGCTAGCGTGTATGGACGGTGGTGATCACTTAACATCAGGTGAACCACCTGTTTGTTTGCCTACTTTTAAAGTGTATAGAACTATAAAGTTTGAAGGGGTTGAGAGTAACGCGGGACAGGGGTGGTATCCCCTCCCCGCAGAAAGTCATAATTACTAAGCTATTTATGATCAAAGTTTTGAGGTTATGTGTCATTTCCGAACAATAATTGGTAATTTTGTACATATATTATCAACTCAATGATTTTTAAGTTAAAACAAAACATTTTCATCTCGGTTTGGTTAGGTTATACTTGCGGAAAAAATAACACGAGCCGGCCACGGCAGCGGTTGGCGACCGCGGTGCATTTAAGACACAAGTACCAATTACGATAACTATTGATAAAGTAAAATTGGATATGCTTTATTATTTTCTTGGTGATATTTTATCATGAAAGCAGTACTTTAGAAGCGATACGAGTTCAAACATACAGACAGACAGACAGTTTCTAAATATGATTGAAATGTATTTTATTACCTACTCCAAGACAACTGCACCAACTGTTTTCACAAAATCTAAAAAGTTAGATACGTTAGATTTACATTTTTATTATATGTATAGAGATCATCATAATATTAATACGTGAAGCCTAAACTTTGTATCCCTTTTTAACGGAATTGGGCGAACGGATGAACGTGAAATTTGGCATAGTTAAAGTTTATATGGAGGAGAAGTGCAGAAAGCTATTTATTTTATATAAAATGCATTAGAAGTACATTAAATTAATTAAAATACGCGTTACTCACACTACTGCTTCAATTTTACACAACATATACACACATATAAATAAAAAAGACATTTGGACATCTGTCAATAAAGGAATTCAAAAAAGGTTGTGAAGGAGGTTTCTATGCTCGACTGTATGTATTATTTTACTCTTACGTTCCAATTACCCTTTTTCATTCTACATTCTACAATGAAATTATAACATAATACCCTTTGACAAAAGAACCCTAATAAAATGCAAACTTAAAAAAAATCAATGAACTATGTTCGAATGTCGACCTCTGGACACCTACTAGTATGTATAAATTTGTGTTTCGTTTATTTTATTTCACGTATGGACCTCAAACAATAAAAGAAAACAATAATTAAATCAAGTACAGTAACTCGTACTCGAAAGCTGCTTACTTTCATGTCTTGGAAGTACTCGTAGTTAAGGGGAAGACTTATTCAATTATTTTTTTCGACACAAGTCCTATCTTGTGCTCATTGTGATTAGGGACCATTTTTGATTAGAGATGAACTAAGTGGCAGCTTTTAAATGTACATTTACTCAAATGTTTTTATAACCAATGAACAATAATTTCCAAATTATTAAAAACTGCCTTTTCATCGCTGTTCTGTTCGCACGAACGTCTTTTTTTTTTCGAACTGACTACGCTATTGACCCAGCAAGGTCTTAACAGCTTCACCGGACTACTAAGGCGAGCGCTTAAGGCACTCAGCCGATTTTATTTTGACAACTAGCTCAAGGGTGTGCGCCACACCTCGGCTTTGGCTGTTGCCTGATACATGCAATTCGCGACCTATCTTCTTTTTTTTTTAACGTGGGGAAATCCCTTATGGATACGCCACCCTCCCGGGGGAGAGGTCTAGAGGAGAGGATAAAAAGGTCTACGCTTTCATAGTGTTTATTATTTTTTATATAAAGTTCTGTAATTTACCCAAGTCAGTAAGACATGGGAACATAAATAACGAAACATTTAGTGTATTTTTTATTTTTATGTAGTTTAGTTGAATTTTATCTTAGCAGAATATTAAAAAAAAAAAGAATTTCTAAAATTGATATTTTATCCTTGCCTATTTATATTTAGATACTTATATTATACACCCTCATCTAGCTTTAATTTATGTAAGACATTTTCAGAAGTGATATTGTTCTACACTAAGAACTCTAGATTTATTCCAATTATTAATAAGGTATGAAACCAATGGATTAGTAGCCTAATATTCTCGGATGTGCATCAGACATTGCTCGGGTTGGTATGGATATGCGAACGTGTATCGATTTTTGAAAGCGCCATAAGTAATTTTTATCCACGTGTCGTAAGTGAATTTATCTTCTTAATATACATATATTGAAAATACATTACATTACACGTTACGATCGTTTCAGTGGATGCACAGAGAGAGTATCAATTCCTGAATTCTTTTTTTTTTTTTTTCCTTATCTGCAGACTCTCGGTCCGCACCATTTTTTTGCTAAAGTTTTATTTAATATGTTAAAAATCGTATTTGTGAGCATCTATTGGGTAGTTTTTTTATATATATATATATTTATTTAACTGTTTTAGACGTTATTGCCTTTATGGCGGTTTCATTCCGGTCCCCTATCGCCATCTTTAAGTTATAATCCACAATATGCCGCGCCGGAGCGTCCATGGCCCGATGGATGAACCTACTAACCGCGTCATCAGTCACGTCGGTATAGTAGACACAGGTGTGAGTGTGTCTGGATATTGCCACTATAGCATGTGAAACACTATCGTGGATTTGCATCCTTCTGCCCTTTGTTTGCAGGATCACCACCGATTTGAAGGTCAATCCCTGAGATTCGTGGACTGTCAGAACACGCGATCCTTCCCCTGCCCCGTAGCCCTTGTTTATCAGGGCTTTTTTCTCTTCTTGTGTGTGTACCAGGAAGAGAGTGTCGGGGGTGTGTGAGGATATTTGTTCGCCCTGATAGCCCTTTATGCTCAGAGATCTCACTATCGGTTTCGGTGAGTATATACCGTCGTATACTTGACTCAGTGCATAGGCTACATCCATCGGGTTCCTGTATGTACAAGTGAGCTGTTGGTCAATACCAGCTACGGCCGTTGGTCTGCTATAAGCCATCCGAAATAAGTTTTCCCGATCAATGTAGGGTAGTTGGTTGACATCTCCGATGAGGAGAATTTCGCTTGCTTCCGCCAGCCGGCCGGCAGTCAGGATGGTCCCGAAATGGTTCATGAGAGCTTCATCCACGATTAACCTTGGACGCTTATCGTGCTCTCTGAAACCATTTACCAGTATTGACGCCATGGTGCGCACCCGCTTTTCGGCTTTTTTGCCGTGTGCCTGCACCAGTTTCTCCTGTAAGTCTTTTGCCGCCTCGGTTGTGGTGGTCGCCACAGCGTCCTTCTCCACATCGAAGTTTTTAATTAACCACGTAGTCTTTCCACAGCCTGGGACCCCGTTCGTCCATTTGATCTTGGGTGTCATCTTGGTGCTTTCCGCCACTGCTGGATTTAGAAACCTCGAGGTGGTTTTTACCCTCTCGAGAATCTTTTCTTCAAGCATGATTCTTGTGCACCGAGCGACTACTACGATTGGATCCTCCGGGGGCGCTTCGAACTTCTGAGGTTGAGTTGCTTCCCGTGTCTCATTTTCTTTCCCTAGTACGAAACCGCTGGTGGAATTGTAAGCGGTCATGTAGCTACCCGTCATTACTCCTGCTATGACTTGGGCAGTGTCGTTGTTATAGATGGCCGCTTCCGCTTCCTCTAGTCTAGCATCTCTCAAGTCCACGAGTCCCAGATGGTGTGCCTCTAGGATTTGTGTACACGTCAGTGTGTTTACTTTAATCGTGGCTTCGAGTATGGCTTTGAACTCGAGTATAGCATTTTCCATATGATCCAGTGGTCCCGAGACAGGAATTTGGATGGGTGGGATGACTTGCCCCATGTCCGCTCTGGTTTTCTGTAACTCTTTTATTTACAAATGTGCATAATGCAACACTCAACAGTCCGATTTCTTTTCTGTATGACCTATGTAGGCAATTTCACCAATGTCAAGTGTGACAAATACATATGTAAATGACAGTGGATAATGGATAATATAATAACAACAATAAAAAGGACTAAACTGTAAACCTACAACGCTTTATCGCATCGATACAATTTACATTATTAATGTAATGTAAATATGTCAGTAAGGAACATTAAAATTATGTAACAGTAAATATCAGTAACATTTGATAAAAAAAAAATAGAAAAAGAATAAATGAAAACGAATTTATTTATAAAAACAAAACATAAAAAAACATATATGGACAAAACAAGATGGCAAATATAATTAGGAATATTGAAACATAATTTACTAAATGTTGTTTAAATAGTCATGGATATAAAATGTGTTTCATTGTAGTTTATTATTTAGTAATAATTAGTTAGTACTAGCTTCTGTCAGCGGCTTCGTCCGCTTGGAATAGTTATTTTGGCCTAACGGTAACAGGCAGCGGAAGCTCTCAAAAGGAAAAAAATATATTGAAACATTCTTTATTGGTGCTCCGCTCCTATTGGTCTTAGTGTGATGATACAGCCTATAGCCTACCTGTATAAATGAGCTATCTAACACTGGAAGAATTTTTCAAATCGCACCAGTAGTTACTGAGATTAGCACGTTCAAGCAAATAAACGAACCAGCTTTAAAATATTAGTATATACTAGTTGTACCCGCGACTTCGTCCACGTGGAACCATATGTAAAAAATGGTGATACACAGTATGTAGATTTATTTATCTGCTTTTCGCTCAAACTTACGCCGCGTCGTCATTAAAATTACACTGACTTTTGAATTTTGATAGAGTGGACCGACTTTAATGAAACAATGTATGGTTATTATTAAGATATACTTTATGATTTTCTCGGTTTTATTGTGAACCCAGTAGTTTAGCAGTGACGCGTGTTCATACAAACAGACAGACAGACAGGCATTTCTTAAAATGATTTAAATGCATTTTATTACTTATTCTTAGACACCTACAACATTTTTTTTCACGAAAATCTAAAAAGTACAGACAGCTTAGATTTACATTCTTATTATGTCTATTTTTTTATGTCAAAAGGCTGCAAACGAACAGGTGCGTCACCTGATGTTAAGTGATCACCACCGTCCATAGACACTAGTAACACCAGGGGAGTCGCAAGTGCGTTGCCAACCTGTGTGTGGGGGAGGGGTAGGAAAAGGAGAAAGGGTAAAGGAGGTGGGCCTTCGGCACTCTCACTAACCGAACGAAACGCAACAATGCAAGCACTGTTACTTTCTGAGCTGACCCATTCATGCTGAAACTAGTAATAGCTACAGCGTGACTCTACCACCATCAAGATAGTCTAGATTTATTACTACTAATAAGCTACCCTATTGATAGTTCGTAATAATAACGCAAGTAACTGTTAAATAACTACGTCAGACTATGAATATTATTGAGCGGAAATATATCTGTGCCTTAAGCGTCAAGGAAACAAGAGTTCACGCGAAATTTATTGCGTCATCAAATAACGTCGTGCTGTTTTGGCTTTTCCAATCCTCTGAATATACAAAATTGATAATGTTTGCCCTTATTTATATATTTAATGTAACACTTTTTTCACCTTTTTTTAATAATAAATGTTATTTTTATATTATCTTTGGGAAGTGACGCACTTATGCCCAGTTTCTGAGGTACATTAATTGTAGTTATCTGTTCAATAGCGGTATCGGTTTGATAACTTGTTAAATTGCGTTTCTGAACACACAATCATACCATAAATATGAGTAAACACAAAGGGCCAATTGATAGTGCATCTTATTTTCCTATGTCCGTTCCCTCGGCGTGGAGCCCTTGAGTACGTTGCTCGCGCGATACAGTGACACAAAATCTTACATCACTGCGACAACATTACACATATCACTGCGACAACATTACACATATCACCTCCACACACGTGCACGCATACACGCATGCACAGGCAAGTGGAAGGGTTTTATTTTTTTTCCTTATCAAACTGAAATAGTTTAGAATATTATCCGATACGAAATATATATAAGAGTTGTTGAGGTATGTACACATATATGTTTCAACAACTCATATATGTATGAATAGTTAGCTTAGCTTATGTTATCTTATATAGGTCGCGAATTGCATGTATCAGGCAACAGCCAAAGCCGAGGTGTGCCGCGCACCCTTGAGCTAGTTGTCAAAATAAAATCGGCTGAGTGCCTTAAGCGCTCGCCTTAGTAGCCCGGTGAAGCTGTTAAGACCTAGCTTGGCCAATAGCGTAGTCAGTTCGAAAAAAAAAAAGGGCATCTTATGTATAACTTTGTTGACTCAACACCTATTGGTAGGTTAATAAACCGAGTATATCAGAAACCGGGCATTAGTAATTCTAATGGTTTATTTTGCTGTTTTGCAACTAACAAATTATAAGAATTCTCGGAGAATTAATTCATAATAAACGCTAAAAATAGATTTCTATTATATTTGCACGTATTAAAATACTCAAGTATGTGTCTATACGTTTCAATTTAATTGAAATTTCTTGGTAAACATATCCTTTTGTTCGTAGCTCAGCATAACCAAACTCGCGTTTATAATTATGCGAAACAATAGAAAATAATTAGAGACTTTACCGTAAGATGAATACTAGATTAATTATCAATGATTGCGTATTATATTAATAACTCAAACTGTCGCTGGTCTCCTTCCTTTATCCCGGACTTTTTTTACTTTATAATCAGCGACAACTGACAGTCAAATTAATTGGTTTTGATCATATATGCCACTTTATGCGTATGTGTTTCGAACACATACACCTTTAATAAACAAATAAGTAACTCAAAAATCAAATTATGAAAAAAAATGCGATTAAACTTTGTAGGTGGTAGAGCCACGCTGAAGTTGTTACTGGTTTCAGCATGAATGGGTCGGCTCGCTCGGGGCAGTACTACCCTCTCATAGAAAACCGACGTGAAGTAACAGTGCTTGCATTGTTGCGTTTCGTTAGGTCAGTGAGAGCGTCGCTCTCCTCTCCCCCCACCCTCCCTTTCCCCCAAACACAGGCTGGCAACGCACTTTCGACTGCCCTGGTGTTGTTAGTGCCTATGGACGGTGGTGATCACTTAACATCAGGTGACCTACCTGTTCGTTTGTCTGCTATGACATAAAAAAAAAACTTTGAGAACGTTTACACGTTCGATTCACTTTTTTTCTATTTTATATACTTTTTTATGACAATAAAATAATTTCAATGCAGACAACGTGATACACTACGATAATATGCGTAAAACGGAATTAACTCACATTGTCACCGAAAAAAACTATGTAATTTTTTTTATAATAAAATGCCATAAACTGAATACATTTTTTAAATAAAGTAAATATGATAATTATGTCTCATCGTTGTCTAGCAGAAGGCAAGCGAGTGAATTAACTTTCCTATATAAAATAGTTAATTATACTATAGACTGTCCACAATTACTATACTTGCTTAATTTTAACACCGATTTTCGCGGTCGTTGTACTAGACTGTTTCATATTCCTTTCTATATAAATAACGTTTCCCTTAATAATCCGATTGCTAACATGTATCGCTCATATAATACTATCACTTTGCGTCTCCTGCTGTGCCGCTACTGACTTGGACATATTTCATCTTAGTCCGAGTAAATTTCGTCACATAGTCCATAAACACAGGTTTTCTCCTTAATATCATATATATGTCATAGTGGGAGCATCCAGCAGTCGAAAGTTTGCTAACACCGCCATCTATTATTTTCTATGTTAATCAATATAGGCAATGTGTTGTTAATGCACTTCTATTTAATTATTGTTAATGTGGATCTTGTAAATTATTGAGTAATTTAGATTGATTAAACTGTTCATAACTTCTAAGCATTCCACATGTTTATTCATATAAGCACTGATAGAAGTAACTAAATAAGCCGGTGTCACGCCATACGACGCGAGACACCATCTTAAGAAATAGTGGCGTCGTGCAATAACATTTCTAACTTGATTTGATTCTTGATTTAAAGTAGACCTAAATTAGTGTCACGATAATTAAAATCGGACATGTGAAATTGTAATAGAATTATTCTAGATTTAAGTAACATTTGGAACCTTTTGTTATTTATTAAAACCGGAAATCCATTCTATGTGCAGTCGAGATAGAATAGTAAAGTTGCTATTTAGAATGAATAACAATGTAATTAAAACATATTGGCATTGTACTATGTTATTAGTATTACTTTGTAATTACTAGAATAACTGTCGATCTAAAATGAATTTTATAGTAAATAAGGATTTGTAAGTACTTCGATTGTTACAACGGTGAATTACTTTTAAATAATTAATGACAACGTAATTATTCAATGTATGGTGTTAAAATAGTTATTTATTTATAATTAGAATTATTAGCGAACATCAAGTGTAACTATGTACAACATCATAGATTAAGTACTTCGTTAAACTACGACTTCCTTCACTTGGATTGTCGGTAGGTGAAGGTAGGCGATTCCTTTATAAGTGCTTACAAGAGTTTGTACAAGGTTCATTTATTCATTACTGTTTGTGAGATCGTGAGATCTATCGTTATTGTCGCTAAGTGATAATTATTGTCTCCGAGGGTTTGTCTCTGGGATTATTGTAAAAGTATTAAAAGACAAAGAATCGAAGAAGTCGTCGTTTCATTTCAAAGTGTCGGTCGTGTTGTGAAAATACATACAAATGGAGGATAATGCCATCCGTGTGCTCTCGGCCCTCTACAGGTTCTACATATATACTCTGACATATATTTTTAAGTTAGCATACTTTTATAAGATTGTATGATTATATTTTAAGCATAGATGCATATATATAGTTTTGGATAATACAGCTGTCAAAAAAATAAACTATAAATTGTAACTGTCAACATAGTTACTTATTATCTGTAATGTGTGCCTTGTAAATAAATAAATAAATATTAAAACATCGACCTAATTCTTTTTATTTCACTTTATTGGCTATCTTCGTAGAATTTGTTTTTCACACGTTTAACTCAAAAAGTGAACAAAAGCTATCTATTTTCGTAGTTTTGATCGTATTGAAGTGACTGTTGAATTGAATATATACTTCTCGCAATGTTTATAGTAATACTACTATAATACTTTATAGTAACTCGAACTATAACTCGAAACATTAATTAATTTATTGGAGTTAAAAGTTATTAAACATTAATTTGGAGTTCAATATTTTTTATTAAAGTAGCGATGTGTGGATAACATATACAATATATTATAAGTTATATAAATATCTTCATCACTTATTACATTCATCACATTCTAAATTATTTAATTGCGTTACAGTTTAAAGGTGAATCACTGATGTCTGTTCCAATTACATTCTACTCTGCTTATCGGGCATTACTCACGTATCACGTATTGGATGTTTGTTATCTTTTAGTTCCGTATTTCACCGTAATATGAATAAAAACAATGATAAGAATATACACTCATCTTATTATTGAAATAGTTACATTACTTCCGTCGCGTGAGGAACAAAAATATTTATAAAGTGTTTTTAATAAAACTTTTCGACCATTACGTGTCTTTTTCTATATACAATTTTTTGCCCGCGGCTTCGCTTGTGTTAAAGTTAAACGCTCGCAGTATTCTAGGATATGACACTTCATGTTCACATTTAACATATAAAATAACAATCAAATCAAATCAAAATGTCCTTTATTCAATTTAGACCCTGAGAAGGCGCTTATGAACATCAAAGCTACTAGCGGCTCGGAAAACAGCCCAGTCATCGAGAAGAACCGGCAAGAAACTCGATCTGGTTTATTTTTTCATGTCATGTATTTTTACAGTAATATAAATATTTATATTCGTTATTAGTGGATGCACAGAGAGGGGCGTCATTTCCAGACGTCACAATCGTTCACGTATTGATCCACCCTATAATAGCCTTTAGATATTAAAACCCGCTTGACATGGTTCTTGAACTCACTATCAAGCAAATCGGTAATGTGTTTTGGGACTTTATTTATTTATTTTTTTCGAACTGACTACGCTATTGACCAAGCAAGGTTTTAACAGCTTCACCGGACTACTAAGGCGAGCGCTTAAGGCACTTAGCCGATTTTACTTTGACAACTAGCTCAAGGGTGCGCGGCACACCTCGGCTTTGGCTGTTGCCTGATACACGCAATACGCGACCTATCTGAGCTAAGCTAAGCTAACTATTCATACATATATGAGTTGTTGAAACATATATGTGTACCAAGCACACATACCTCAACAACCCTTATATAAATTTCGTATCGGATAATATTCTAAACTATTTCAGTTTGATAAGGGGAAAAAATAAAACCCTTCCACCTGCATGTGTAAGCGTGTATGCGTGCACGTGTGTGGAGGTGATATGTGTAATGTTGTCGCAGTGATGTAAGATTTTGTGTCACTGTATCGCGCGAGCAGCGTACTCAAGGGCTCCGCGCCGAGGGAACGGACCTAGGCTTGAGCTGCTGCCGAGGGGGGCCTAGTCTGGGTTTGGGACTTTATTATAAAACCTAACACTATTACCTAAAAAACTGTTTTTGGATTTAGTGAGCCTGAAGCATGGAATGACCAATTTGTTGCTGTTTCTTGTATTTAAATTATGCTGGACTAGTTCCAGCATATCTAAGTTTTTGTGGAGATACATTAAATTATCAAGAATATATTGGAAGGGCAGATTTAAGATACCGAATTCCTGAAACTTAGTCTTTAATGATTCGCGAGGCCTCATATTACAACCAGCCAGATTGAAAGCCGGGTACTATATATGGTTCTTTTGAAGCTATGATACCTTAATGGTAGTGTTCAGACACTGCATCGATCGACTTGTATGCGAATTCTCCAAGCCTGAGAGTTGGACGATAACATGGTTGTAAGACCCCCTAATGCCAGCCTATTTTCCGATCTCAAGTTGACAATCTATCACTAGGCACCTATCACACCGGCAGCATATTTCGGCAGCGGCACCTGAAAGCCAGTCTATGTACGATTAGCGTGCTTATTTATTTAACAGCAGGTAAGATTGTGCTCAGTGTATCAATTTGTATACGTGGAGATAATGAAACTTCTTTGGCCATATGTATTAAATTCTATATATGTACCTACTAGCGGTCCCTGCGGACGTCGTCCTGACTTCATAATTTTAAAAAATCCTAAAAGCCAACTGCAGCGCCACCTACTGGGTCCAATTGAATCTAAACCATTCTCGGATCCACTGGAACAAGCACACAAAATTTCAACAAAATCGGTCCAGCCGTTTAGGAGGAGTTCAGTGACATACACACGTACAAAAGAAATTGATATATAAAGATATGAGAATGCTCATATAAGATATACAATATGACGTCCCGTAGTATACATATCTAACTATACACTTACACATTTTTGTATACTATGATACTCAGAGTCATATACATACTTACACACACATATACATACCTATGTAACGTGTAACGCATAATGTATGCCATAAGTTTCAATTCAAAACCCTATCCTACTTTACTGTGTACCTGTTAACAGGCAGGGCTGTAGCTAGAGTCGAAACTGAGGTAGGGCAGCATTGATTACAGGTAGGGTGGAAGTAAAAAAAATATCATTATTGATCTACCCTCGAATGTCACAAACTGTGGTATGTTCGGAAAAGTTTAGGTACCTATCAATACAATATTTTTTTTATCTCAAACTATGAACAAACAAATTAATTATAATAATTTATCTTAGCTTTTGGAATTTTTAAGGTAAGGCATTGCCCCACATTGCCCCCCCTCCCCCTTGAGGTACGGCTGTATTAACAGGTAACCTTCGATCAACAATAACTATATAAAGGGTCACGTACAAAATCGAAGCTAAATCCTGTCCGCGTAAATATATACTTATGTGTAGCTATTTGTTTACTAAGAAAGGGAGAAAAAAGTATTAAATCAGTTTTAAGTTCAATCTAATTACAACCATCACACCTAGTAATAAAGTCACGACTGTTCAAAATATTATCTAATACTTACGATAAAACGAGCAAAGTAGAACTATATGTTTTCAATATGACATTGACATGTAATTTTATTTGCATCTATTTTTCTATTATAGTTTTCATATTTTGTATTTTTATAATGGTTTATTATATCTAATATTATATTATTATTACTGTGAAGAATCTGAAACCACGAATCCTGAAAAAAAAATGGCAATATAGCATGCAAACCATAATCTGGAAGAACTTCGTTTTTAAGCGGAACGAAAAATTTTAAGGTTAAAAGAGCCCATCAGACTTCGTAACTATATAATAATAATCATACATACAGTGGTACAACAAAATAATCCCAAGGAGGGTTGATGTCAGGCAGGCGGCCGATCGTAAAAATTAAGCCAAATCATATACCACAACATGAGAAACATGTTGTACCGACCCTACTTATGTGGGATAAGGGTAAGAAGAAGAAGAAAACGAGCAAAGTCATAAATTACACCCGTCACTTACAAATGAAAAGACAACATAAACAACATTTAGTGTGAATTCAACCTTAAAACGCAACTAATAAAGTACTTTTTTCCGTTATTGTGCGTGGTTGGCGAGCCATGACCAAACATTTGTACTACAGTTTTAAAATCGGTAATTTTGTTCAAAACTTAATATTATTTGTTACTTTAAAGCTTAAAATATAACTTATTCAACATCTATTTAGGGAAAGTAAGATACTGTGGCCGTTAAATTGCTTTTTCGGGTATTATTTTTGCATCTCTTGAACACACTGCAGCATTGTGAAACGTGCTTACATTGGCTGTGTTTCAAACAAACTAAATAAAATAAAAGCTCACGTTTCAAGTGAGCTGTTATTTACCTAGACGTATTTTTCGCGCCGACCCGATATCTACTTATTGTTGATCGAAGCAGGTAACGCAATATTCCATAAACAAATCCTTGAATCGAACTAAACAATCGACACTTGAGATTGTAACGTCGCAATCGACTGCCCATTATAGATAAACGTTACAATCATGTTCAAACAAACGTTGATTAGTTAGATCAGTATGATACACAGAAGTTCCTATGTAAACTAAGTTCGCTTTCGTGTTATTTTCCCGATTCGAGTGGGTTTCTGCTTTGTCATATTGGTTAGTGTAGGTGAATTACACTTAAAAATCAAAACTACAAACTTAGGCCCTGAGAAGATGCTTATGAATATCATAATTTTTTTTTTAAAGAACATGCTGGTCTTCTGATGTTAAGTGATCACCACTATCCATAGACATTTGTAACACCAGGAAAGCCGCAAGTGCGTTGCCAGCCTGTGTTTTGAGGGAGGGAGGAGGGGGTGGAGAGGTGCAACAATGCAAGCACTGTTACTTCACGTCGGTGTTCCTGGATGGACACTAACAACACCATAGGAGTCGTTAGTGCGTTGCCAACCTTTGGGGGAAGAGTTAGAGGAGGGAGTGGGAGAGGAGAGGGGAGGGGAGGTGGGCCTCCGGCGCTCTCACTGACCGAACGAAACGCAACAATGCAAGAACAATTCACGTCGGTGTTTCTATGAGAGGGTGGTCCCCCCCGGACGAGCCGACCCATTCATGCTGAAACCAGTAATAGCCTCAGCGTGGCTCTATCACCTACAAGACTTTATTCAATTTAGGCCCTGAGAAGGCGTTTAAAACGTCAAAACTACTACCGGTTCGTACAGACAACCCAGTCATCGAGAAGAACCGGCAAGAAACTCGACCTGGTTTATTTTTTCATCATACATATTGTTGCAAACAAACATTTGTTTTTGGTGGATGCACAGAGAGGGGCGTCATTTCCAGACGTCATCAACGATGGTGATGGTGTACGAACACATGTTGATCCTTTGATGAGGCTTTGACATTAAAACCCGCTTGACACAGTACTTGAGCACACTATCCGGCAAATCGGTAATGTGTTTTGTGTGAAAAGTGGTGGGGGTAAATACTGTGTCGGGTAGATTTTTGAAAACACCAGTTCTTCACCGATCACCGAAGTTAAGCAACGTCGAGTGCGGTCAGTACTCGGATGGGTGACGCGTCGCGTGACGTAGGCGTTTTGTTACATTTTTTATGGTAGGTGGTAGAGCCACGCTGAAGCTAACACTGGTTTCAGGATAAATGGGTCGGCTCGCCCGGGGTAGTACCTTGCATTGCTGCGTTTCGTTCGGTCAGCAAGAGCACCGGAGGCCCACCTCTCTTCCCCTTCCGCTTCCCTTCCTCCCTCTCCAACACAGGCTGGCAACGCACTTGCGACTCCCCTGGTGTTGCGAGTGTCTATGGACGGGGGTGATCACTTAACGTCAGGTGACCCACATGTCCGTTTGCCTCTTGTGACATAAAAAAAAATAATTAAAATCTTTCCCTGTAATACATAACTTTCGCTTCTATCATGTCTTTACGACACATCATGTTTTTTCGGTTTAGGAAGAAATTGAACAGTTGAAGTAACTACATCAGTATAGATATGACTGTTACAGTGTCGACGAAAGAACACCCAACAGCAAACAACTTTAAAACATTACGAATATGAAAATGATATCGACAGAAATATGTATTACGTATTGTTACAACGCACCTTTAGATTACGTTCGTCTATAATTAATTCATATTATCATGCCGTCACGTATGAAAGAAACGTGAGTAATTCCAATTAAAATAGTGTCACCATGTCGTCTAATTTATAAGCTAAACGTTTTATGTTTATGTTTCGATAATTTTGTCAAGCATGTGTATGCTAATCTAAGAGATGTAACTGACTTTGAAATTACCACGACTATATGACTCTGTATCTAAATCATGACTGACTAATCTTGGTGACTTTTATACTGTGCCTATGCAACACGTGAAGGGAGTGAGTAGTGAATCGTATCAAATTGCGATCCCCCCTCTCTCCCTTTATATTGCCAATTCCAAATTATCTCTATGCGAAAGAGATGTAACTGACTTTGAAATTACCACGACTCTCTGATTTTGCATGATTGACCAATCTTGGTGACTTTTATACTATGCCCATGCAACACGTCAAGGGAGTGAGTAGTGAATCGTATCAAATTGGGATCACCCCTCTGTCCCTTTATATTGCCAATTCCAAATGATCGCTATGCGAAAGAGATGTAACTGACTATTTAAATTACCACGACTCTCTGACTTTGTATCTAAATTATGAGTGACCAATCTTGGTGACTTTTATACTATAGGACATGCAACACGTGAAGGGAGTGAGTAGTGAATCGTGTCAAATTGCGATCACCCCTCTCTCCCTTTATATTGCCAATTCCAAATGATCTCTGTGCGAAAGAGATGTAACTGACTTTGAAATTACCACGACTCTCTGACTTTGCATGATTGACCAATCTTGGTCTTTTTTATACTATACCCATGCAATACGTCAAGGGAGTGAGTAGTGCATCGTGTCAAATAGCGATCACCGCTCTCTCCCTTTATATTGTCAATTCCAAATTATCTCTGTGCGAAACCAACAAAATATAAAAAATAACTGTTTTAAATGAGTAGGTGTGTAAATAAGTTCACATTTATAGTATTAGTATGTCTGTTTTAGGTTAAAACACACGACAGACCGAATTAATCTTTTATCTATATAAATGCATAATATGGATGTTAGCGTGTGGTCGATATATTCAAAACTAGTCGACCAATCTTCATGAAGATCAGTACACCCTAGTGTTTTTAACCGACTTCAAAAAAAGGAGGAGGTTATCAATTCGACTATATATATTTTTTTTTTTTATGTTTGTTACCTCATAACTTTGGACTGGGTGAACCGATTTTGATTATTCTTTTTTTATTTGAAAGCTGGTCCAGTTCCGACAACGGCATCCAGTGCAAAACCGTATAAGTTTTAAATTTGCATTAAGTATGTACACGACAAATAGACGAATAACTCAATATCACGTTAACCGACTTCGATGATTCATTTTTTATTGGAAAGGATGTACTTCAAGGGTAGTTTGATGAGAGTTTGGTTAGGTTCTGATTATGGGATCCGTGACAAAGTAAGAAAACTTTCAAGAAACGAGCCTACTCCTTTCTTAAGGGCCGGCAACGCATCTGTGTTTCCTCTCGTGTCGCAATTGTCCATGGGCAGCCGTGATCACTTGCCATCAGGTGATCCGTATGTTCGTTTGCCACCAATATTATAAAAAAAACTCTTCAATTCTTAGGAGCCTATTGTGCTTATGTTCGTTGCTGTGTTGCAACATGACGCAAGCATTGTAATTACATTACTTAAGGTGTATAATGTGTGAAGCGATGGTAGCCGAGTTGGTGGTAGAAACTATCGCGGATTACTGAAAAGGTTGCGTTCGTACCAAACGTTACTTATTGTACAACCAATTGAAACCATATCGCATACCATACCGATAGATACCATACCGCAAAAATGCGCATATTTTAATATACTTAAGGCGGAACGGAGTTCGCGGGCACTGCTAGTAAAATATATTTATGTACACTAAAAATGGAAAAATAAAGTAAATTTTCAAAAAAAAGTATTAACCGACTTCAATATCAATCAAAAACCCATAAGGCACTAAAAAGCGGAAAATAAATAGTTTATCAAATTAACCAAATTAAATAAAACATATGAATATGTGTGCTACCTAGAGATGTACTGGAAGTCGGTACCAACCAAAATTTTTGTATTACAGAGACGCGAGAGTGGACTTAAACTTTGTACCTGTAGATGATATGATTTTCGGTTTGGTTGGCACCGACTTCCAGTACATCTCTAGGTAGCTCACATATTCATATGTTTTATTTAATTTGGTTAATTTGATAAACTATTTATTTTCCGCTTTTTAGTGCCTTATGGGTTTTTGATTGATATTGAAGTCGGTTAATACTTTTTTTTGAAAATTTACTTTTATCAGATAAATAGCGCTAGGTATATTTTATTGTTATCCAAATGACACTTCGAGAAGCCACTAGTAACGTTATAACTGTCACCGATTCGGAAAATAAACCAAGTTTGAAAGGAGCCGCAAGAAACACGATTTGTTTTTTTTTTAAATATATTTATTTCTATCAACCGTTTCACACCCGCGTCGTTAGACATTCAAAAAATGGAAAGAGCCAAGCGAATTAAAAAAATAAGTATAGTGTATGTATAATAGCGAGACAAAGATTTATATATGTTAGAAGTGTTGCCTAAATGCAAAACCAAGACGAGACTTAGCTTGGTCTTGGTCTTGGTATTGCGCCCTCAGTCTTGGTCTTGGTCTTGTAATCTTGCAGTTAACTATTAGTTTATTCCTATTAATTAAAATAACTAGATTCAATCTTAAAACAAGGCAACAGATAGGTACATTTTAAACTTATATTTTTTACATAGGCATAGTAAAGTCCAATCAAATTTATTAACATTTTTTCAAAGGAATATTTACAGGAATTATTTAAACTACACTCATCAAAAAAGTCTAAGCAACATGTACTAATTTAAATTTTAGGATGGTTCTTCACATTATAAAGTTTTATTTTATTTTTAAAATAATATCTTTAGGGTTCTATGATGTAAAAATAACAGCTGTTGTCTTTATAAGTTATTTTAATAACAGAAATAAACAATATTAGAATATACTGTAGAAACTAAAATACATAAGAAACTAAACTTTTTTCTTACAAAATGAAATTTCTAAAGAAAATGTATTTATTGTGAAAGAATAGAACAATTTAATACAAAGTATGGTCTCCTCTGCTATTCGGAACTTGTCAGCAACGATTATTCATTGAATTAATGAGACTGTTTATGTCATCTTACGGTATTCGCTCCCAATGGAATTGTAGCAAATCCTTCAGCTGTTGGGTTGTTGTCGCTCCGTCCAAGTCCTTCAAAACACGTCTCTGGAGCATGTCCCATGCGTGCTCGATGGGGTTGAGATCTGGCGATTGTGCAGGCCAGGGCAATACCCGGATGTTCTCCGTTGCAAAGTATTCACTGGTTCGCCGAGCTGTATGTGAACGCGCATTGTCATGCATTAACCTAAAATCGGAGCCAAAGGTTTGTGCAAATGGGTAGACATAAGGTCTGAGAATATCCTCAATGTAATTTTCAGCATTCATGTTTCCATTTACAAAAACGAGCTCAGTTCGCCTGTTCTTCATAATACCCGCCCATAACATAACTGTTGAGCCGCTGTATGGATGAACTTCCTGAACGCACCTGAGCCTTTCAGTATTTCCGGGCCGACGATACACTCGCACCCTTCTTGTATCAGGCTTAAACCCGAATCGCGACTCATCGGAAAACATAATTTTATCCCATTGTTCCTGGGTCCATGTTATGCGTTCTCTACACCATTCATATCGACGAGCGCGATTCCCGTGACGTATCGGTGGGCACCTGATTGGGCGTCGAGCTCGTAGGCCGTACTCATGCAGTCGATTTCGCACAGTTTGAGGACTTACATCAACACCACTTGAAATTTGTAGCCTCAAACTTATCTCTCGAGCGGTTAACATCGGCTGGCGTCTTGCAGTCAGTTGTATGTACCGGTCTTGCCGAGTGGTTGTACTCCTTTTACGGCCTGGATGCTGTTCAGCGGGTTCTCCTGTATTATTGTAGCGCTGCCAAAGACGACAAATAACACTTCTATGAATGCCAAAATGTCGAGATACCTGAGATTGATTACTTCCCGCTTGCAACATCCCTACAGCTCTTTGCATTTCATCTGCCATCAAATGACGTCGCTTCATGACGTAAAGAATATCTAACAATTCAATTTTGTCGCTAACTTTAATGAAATGGTTGGTAAAATTATAAAATCAAGACTAAACGTAGCAATTAAAACGCACTTAAATTCAAACAAATTCGCAGTCATTTGAATTTTATGAAAAAACAATACATAATCAAATATTTTTTTTTACAACCAGCCAGTATGTCATCAATAACAAAAAAGTTTACTTACCTACGCACTTTGTTTGAGTAAATATACTTAGAAATTAATTAATATAAATGGTAAAATTTGTAATATCACGCATGTTGCTTAGACTTTTTTGATGTGTGTATTTATTGAAAAAATAAAAAATATTTAAAAACCGGATGGTACAGAAACGTGACGCCATATTGCCGTAACGGATTTCCGTTGCATTGTCGTGCAGTTACCTCCTAATCGTGCCTAAATAATTTTACTTTAAAAGAACATAACCTTTATGTTACAAATAATATTAAGATGGCGCCTTAAATTACCCAATTTATAACTAAAGCGCTGACGTAAGTGCCATTGATAAAAACAAAGAAATCGCTTACCTTTACTCGAATTGTTTTTATTGTAAACACATTTGATAAGCAGTAAAACATTTTCGACTGATTGTGATATTAAATGTTATCATTCAAATATTAGTAATTAATATTAAAAAGTCCGTTTTTTGATTGTGATACGATAATCTATGAAAAGGCAGAAACGTTTTCGTTGATATTTATACTGACAAATAAGGTACTTTTCAGAGACTAAACTAGACTTTTTTTAGGTTATCTATCACTATAATTGTCCATAGAAGCTAAGTACTAGTGATAAAACTTAATAGATTTAAGTTAAAACCGTAAAAGTTTTGTGGGGTTTACTTTTTTTTTTCTCGAACTGACTACGCTATTGAACCGGCAGGGTCTTCACAGCTTCACCGGACTACTAAGGTTGGCGCTTAAGGCACACAACCGATTTGGGTTTTAGGTAACATACACAAGGGTGCACGCACACCTCGGCTTGGGCTGTTACCTGGAAAAAGACGCGTCTGTCCTAGCTCTAACTATTATAAGCTATTCATACATATATACTTTTGTGAACCATACAATCGAAATTGCATGATTCACAAATGAATACGTGTATATCGGATTGAAACGAACTAAAACTATTCGATTCAGTTCGATGAGGGAAAAAAACAAAACCCTCCCACCATGTGTATATATGTGCACGTGTGTGAGAGAGATGATCTCATATGTGTGTTCAAGTGATGTAGGTGAGTCACTGTATCGCGATAATAATATCACGAGGGCTCCGCGCGGGGACGACCTAGGCTCGAAATATTACTGAGAACCGCGATGTGTGCGGGAGCTAAAAAGGATCGATTACAAAAGCGCGGGAGATTTCGGCGCCGTCGCCGTTAAGTAAATTTAAATTCGATCTTATTAAATGCGTGTTGCGCCCGCGCTTTTGTAATCGATCCTTTTTAGCTCCCGCACACATCGCGGTTCTCAGTAATATTTCGAGACCGAAGTCTAAAAATAGACATAACAAAAATTATTATTATTGAACGGTCGTTTTTAGGGGAAGATAGACGTAAATACGCGATTTACTCTATCTTATATGAGTTATTTATTTTGAACAGGTGCGCGCGCGAGCCGTTGTAATGTAGCCGCGATGGCTGGAAACCTATGTATTGCAGTGACGGATCCTAGAAGAGGATTTCGGGCGGTTTCTTCGTATGCCGAGATCTCCGAGATCTCGTGGAAGATGAGTAATTGACCTGCGTAGTCAATACTCGATAGGGAGAAGGAATAGGCGGGGTGATCCTGTGAAGGATTAGTCGCCGGAGGTCTAGGAATAGGCTTAGGAGCCCACAGAGCCTGAGAGCCTTTAGTGCGAGAACACTTCTTGGTGGAGTGGTCGCCGAGGCACTTAACGCACCTGGGTTTCAGGAGACAGTTTCGTGCGGAGTGTCCGTACACCTGGCAGTTGTGACACTGCGAGGGCACAGACGTTTTGCGCGGCGGCTCGACGATAACGCCGGAGAGGCCGCAGAGGGATGTGAGATTGAAGATCGCTTTCCCTTGAGGGGTGCGATCGAGGACAACGAGAACCATATCATATGGAGCCCTGGTGCGCGGAGAGCGCATACGATGAACCTCGCGAACAGGAATCTTCTGTTCTTTGAGGTCGTCGGAAATGTCGTAAGTCGGGAGTTCTGAAGGAACCCTACGGATCACAACCCGTAGTTTACGCTCCTCTTCGAGAGAGTGCGTGAAATAACCCCACTGGTTGTCCCGAAGGAAACGAGTGAGGTCACGATGGGCGGTGGACGTGGCTACCTTCACCTGAATACCTACAGCGGTATTCACAGCGGAGGTGTAAGGGATGCCTGCCGTTTCCAGCAGGCTAGAAATTTCAACCCAAGACGCTTTGTCTTGGATCGTAACGGGGGGCGGTGGGCGGGGCTTTTTGCCCGAAACTGCGGAACCCGCAGTTTTAGGCGAAGCGGGTCTAGAGGGCGCTGGTGTCGTCTTTGGCACTTTCGCGCCATCGACATTGACTATTTTTTTGGAGGGCAAACTGCCTTCCGGATCTGATGAGGAGTTGGAGCGCTTCTTGCGCGGTTTGCGGTGCGTGACGGTGGTGAAGCCATCGTCCGCAGGAGGGGCTTGCTCAGCAGGAGGATCTTGCTGAGCAGGAGGGTCTTGCTCCATATCGGAGCCAGAATCGGAATCGCTATCGCTATCGTCACTATCGTGAACGGGTGGGATGGGAAAATTGTTGCTTGCCTCGATCTTGGCATAGATCGAGGGAGCGGGCTTGGAAGAGTGAGGGAACTCGATGCGACGCTTCGCAGCGTACGCATCGTAATCGTCTACGAGACGAGGACAGATGCTGGATATAAAACCGCGGAGGCTAATAAGTTCGGTCTCTAAGAGGCCGACTTCTCGATCGGAGGCCATACCGGGGCCTGAGGAGGGGAGTGGGGCGGAGGAAGACATGTGAAACCTCCCTGCCAGAGGGGCAGGGGGGCGCGCCTTAATGAATTTAACGGACTATCCCGAGTCCGGATCAAAGGGAGCTGTTTAAAACTAAACAAAATAGGAAAACAACGCAAATAAGTACCTGAGCGAGACAGGGGAAAAATAACATAAGATTACTTAAATAAACAAACAATTAAAAGTAAATAAATTTAAAAATAAATCACTGAAGAATTAAAGAAATACGTAAATAAATACATAAATAAATGAGTAAATAAATATACCAAGAAATAGATAAAGCAATAAATAAATACAAAGGAAAGGTCTCACTCAGTTCCAGGAAAAAGAACGCAGGTGTGGAACGCAGGTGTGCAGCGCACCTGTGCAACGCAGGTGTGCCGGATCGAAACAACACAATAACTGACGTCACTAAATCACGAGTATTAAAATCGAACTTAGCGCGCGCAGCAAAACGGACAACCGCTCGAGTCGACGGTCCGATCGGAACTTCTGTGGGGTTTACTATATTTACAATTCTTAAGAGCAGCTTTCAATTAATCCAGATAACACAATTCAATTATTCATTCCAAAGTGGAATCGCGGACATCAGCTTGTAGGTATAATATAACTACAGTTATGGAATGAAAAAAATAATAATATCTTTTATATCTCAACAAGTAATAAGAATGTAAAACTAACTTGTCTTTTTACATTTTTGTGAGAAACCGAATTTTTAGAAATGCCTGTTTGTCTGTTTGTTTTGACACGCATCACTGCTAAATTACTTCACTGTAGAACACCAAGCAGCATATCCTTAAGTAAATTCGGTCGACTCTATCAAAAGTTATGGTAATTAGAATGACGGTTCGAGATAAGTACGAGAAATGAGGAGGTATGTAAATGTAATTCAATCTGTCCGTTTTATTATCGAAAGTTATTAGCTCCGGGTCGCCCATTGTAGCTTTTGGCACCGGCCATTGCACTTAGGTTTATTATTTTATTTACACGTTCGTAGTACTTTTGAAAGTGAAAGTCTTGAAAGTCTTAGAACAAACTTTAACTTAGGTTTTCTTGGTTGCTTATGAGTATTTGTTTTAATATAATTATTTTGTATGTTTTAACATGTGACCATGAAGTGTCATATTCTAGAAAAACTGCGAGTGGCTAACCTTTCACCTGGTATAATGTATAAATAATATCTAAGACACAGTAAACGAAAGACTGTTTTTTTTGCATTAAATCCCTGTTGCTCAAGTGGCCCCCCCACCCTAATTTAACGCGTTTTGATGGACACTTTTCAATACACAGATATGGTTCTCCTTACCTCTATACCAGTGGTACTAAACCTTTTTGTAAACGGGCCACAATCACGTTTCACTCATGATGTCGCGGGCCGCAAACTACAAATATTTAGGGATTAAAAAAAAAGTCATTTTAAATTAACAACGTATTAATGTAATGATAAATGGTTGTCCAATAAAACAGCCTAGCGTGCAAGCGAGAGTGCGGAAAATGCGATAGAGAGGCGCGATCGGCCTTAGCGTTCGACTTGGCACGCATTTATCTCTCTTCCACTCCATCGGTCGATGCGTCCGAGACGTTTTCATTTTTAAGTCACCAATTTTTAATCTGAATTTATTTCGTGTAGGTATGTATTTTGTTATGTATGTTAATTGATATCTTCGTTAATCTGTTGCAGGTAGAAAAATATGTATACTAATATTATAAAGAGGTAATGTTTGTGAGTTTGTGACGTTGTAGGGGGTAATCTCAGGAACCTATTATAGAATATAATGGTCCGATATGAAAAATTCTTTCAGTGATATATAGCTCATGTATCGAGGAAGGTTATAGGTAATATGTCATCACGCTAAGACCTATAGGAGCGAAGCACCAATGAAGAATATTTTAAAACCGGGGATTTTCCTTTTGAGAGCTTCCGTTGCGTGTAAGCGTTAGCCCAAAGTAATTATTTCACGCGAACGAAGTCGCGGGCAGAGGCTAGTCTACTATACAAATATACGATTTAGTGACTATACAAAAAATAAACGCTTGTCTGTTCCGCAACAAATTGTATTATGGAACTCTTTACGTAATACTCTTATTAGGAAGACCTCTATATCATTAATGTTATTAATAATTATAATGTCGAATTCTAAACAATAAGCCTATAATTATTTCTGTCATTAAAAATAAAGAATAAGTTGAAATCTTGAAAGTTATGCCAATTTAAAGAATCACGTCGAACATTTGTTAAACTATCTATCTACTGTTCTTTCTCTTTTCAGTAGCATTGACTGCAACTTTACTAATCTATACATATACATATAATACATATAATAAAAATGTAACTGACCGCTGTCTGTACATTAAGTATATATGAGAAAAACTATTATTAGGGGTCTTTATAAATGCAATAGAACCCAAAACAATGATTTTTAGAATTTTTGTCTGTTTGTCTGTTTATCTGTTTGTCTGTTTGTCTGTGCGTTTGTGCACGCTAATCTCAGAAACGCCTTATCCGATTTAGATGTGGTTTTCACTGATATATCGTGGTAAGGTTCACTTAACATTTAGTGTTTGTTTCATGTCAATCGGTTCGTAAATAAAAAAGTTATGCCAATTTAAAGAATCACGTCGAACATTTGTTAAACTATCTATTTACTGTTCTTTCTCTTTTCAGTAGCATTGACTGCCACTTTACTAAATTTCATTATAATAATAATGGTCTATATAAAATTATGATTACATAATAATAATAAATATAAGGTAAAAATGATCAGTTTCGGAAAATTAAATAACCAATGTCAGTTGACCTCAGATCTATATGATCAATCATATGAAATTGGGTTCAGCTTAGGCTGGTGATGTAGGTTGTACACGTCTGCGCAGGTATATAAAGCGCGCCGAGAGCCGCGCCGCTGCTTCGTAGTCCGGTGAAGCTGTAAAGACCTTAACAGGTCAATAGCATAGTCAGTTCAAGAAAAAAAAAACGCGCCGCTGCTTACAGCATTCAATTATTCGCAGCAAACGCACGTATTTCCGAACCGGTAGTAGTCTTTGACGTTCATAAGTGCCTTATTAGGGCCTAAACTGAATAAAGTATTTTTGATTTTGATTTTGAAAGAACAGTAGATAGATAGTTTAACAAATGTTCGACGTGATTTTTTAAATTGGCATAACTTTTTTATTTACGAACCTATTGACATGAAACAAACACTAAATGTTAAGTGAACCTTACCACGATATATCAGTGAAACCACATCTAAATCGGATAAGGCGTTTCTGAGATTAGCGTGCACAAACGCACAGACAAACAGACAAACAGACAAAAATTCTAAAAATCATTGTTTTGGGTTCTATTGCATTTATAAAGACCCCTAATAATAGTTTTTCTCATTTATACTTAATGTACAGACAGCGGTCAGTTACATTTTTATTATATGTATAGATTAGTTGTTATAAAACCCACTTCTATCTTTATACGTTAAGTGATACATCATCAGTGTAGTAAAATTAAATATCAAATAAATAATTTTTAACAACCATCACCTTCCTCTTTGGTCATACAGTATTATTTCAAATTTAAAGCAAATTTCCAACTCTTTCTCATCCCAGTCCGTTAGTGGTATCCGCCGCGAATTACGAAACCATATCTAACGCTGCACGCCACATAAGACGTCCGCGACATATTCTTACCGATCCTCCCAATGATATAACGGCAGCGAACGATCGGTACCAGCCTTTCCTTTCAAACAGAGCGTGTTCACGCTCACGCCCGCGTAATCACAGATCACGCCGCCGTGGTCTGGGGGTAAATTTCGCTCCTGCACACCAGACTTGGCCCCCCTTGGCAGCAGCTCAAGCCTAAGTCCGTTCTCGTCGATATAGTGACACAAAATCTTACATCACTGCAACAACATTACACATATCACCTACAAATGTGCACGCACACATGCTTACACATGAAAACCCTTATCAAACTGAAATGGTTTAGAAAAATTATCCGACATAAAATACATATAACAGTTGTTAAGGTATGTATGCTTGGTACACATATATGTGTATGCCGTGCACCCTTGAGCTAGTTGTTAAATAAAATCGGCTGAATGCCTTAAGCGTTCGCCTTAGTAGTCCGGTGAAGCTGTTAAGACATTGCTAGGTCAATAGCGTAATCAGTTCGAAAAAAAAACAACTGTTTTGTGTAACTGTTTTATTAAAAAAACACACATTATAAATGGTCGCCTTTAAGTCGAAATAAAATTAAGGGAGTCACAAAGGAACGGTGTGGATATTTAATGGGAAATGTCGAATGAAAAGCCTTAAAAAATCTGTTCGGGGAAATTATTGAAGTTTCTTTTGCCATATTGGTGCTTTGGAACAAACTGGCTTCGAACCGGTTGCTGACATGCTCGCAGTAAATGATTCCGAGCGAACTCGATTATCCTGTTTGGTTGTTATAAAAATATATATTCCAATATTTGAACTATACAATTGATTAGAATATCGGCGGAATATTGCTTATCACTGTAGTTTAATATAAAGTTAGGTATGAGTTATTAATTGGGTTGAAAATTTAATTTGTTGATCATTGTTATATAGTTTACTAGCGGGCCCGGCAGACGTTGTCCCGCCCTAATTATAAACAAAATCCTTGACAAATTAAATACCAAAACGTGCCTCATGAATCACTGTATCTACTGGTGAAAACCGTATGAAAATCCGTGGAGTAGTTTATGAGTTTATCGCGAACAGACAGACAGACAGACGCGGTAGAGTACTTTGTTTTATACTATGTAATGATATATAGTACTAGTTGTGCCCGCGACTTCGTTCGCATGGAACCTTACGTAAAAAACAGTGATTAAGAAAGTCATCTGAATGTATTAAGTCCGTTTACTTATCTAATATTCTCTCGTATTTACGCCGAGACGTCATTAAAATTACTCTAACTTTTGATAGAGTGGACCGATTTTAATGAAACGAAGACTAAGTTATTATCGAAGATATTCTTTGTGAGATTTTCTTGGTTTTATTGTGAACCAAGTACTTTAGCAGTGATGCGTGTTCATACAAACAGACAGACAGAAAGATATTTCTAAAAATTATCAGTAACGTATTTTATTACTTATAGACACCTGCAACATTTATTTTCTCGAAAATCGAAAAAGTACAGACACGTTACATTTTTATTATATGTATAGATATAGATTTGAAATGTCTATATATGTTGCTAGAAGGCGCTAAACTCAGGAACTACTACTGGTCCGACTTGAAAAATTCTTTCAGTGTTAACAAAATAGGGGTTTTTTTAACCGACTTCAAAAAAAGGAGGAGGTTATCAATTCGTCTGTATTTTTTTTTTGTTTTATGTTTGTTACCTCATAACTTTGGACTGGGTGAACCGATTTTGATTATTCTTTTTTTATTTGAGAGCTGGTACTTCCAGTGTGGTCCCATTTCAATTTGGTACAGTTCCGACAACGGCATCCAGTGCAAAACCGTATAAGTTTCAAATTTGCATTAAGTATGTACACGACAAATAGACGAATAACTCAATATTACGCTAACCGGTTTCGATGATTCATTTTTTATTGAAAAGGATGTACTTCAAGGGTAGTTTGATGAGAGTTTGGTTAGGTTCTGATTATGGGATCCGTGATATGCATAATGCAATTTTTTGTGTACGTTTTATTTAACAGTCACTAGTTAGGGTCATTGATTACTTCATGATTAAGGGAATCTAGGTAAAATACATTTTGTAAAGGAACGTCGATATTTAATCGGAATTAAAACATTGATATATAAAAGCCCAAAATCACACTTAACGTCTCATAATGGTCCGCATAAATTGAACGCACAATTCAAAACTGTGCGCTCATTTCAAATAGTCTCTCGTTGCTCGTGTCCTTGCACGGTCGTTTTTTTAGAATAAATATAGAAGTGGACCATATTACATTACAAACCAAATATTAATTTGTCATGTATGGAATGAATAGCTTATTTATTAATAGTATACGAATATAAAGTAAATTTTCAAAAAAAAGTATTAACCGATTTCAATATCAGTCAAAAACCCATAAGGCACTAAAAAGCTGAAAATAAATAGTTTATCAAATTAAATAAAACATATGAATATGTGTGCTACCTAGAGTTGTATTGGAAGTCGGTGCCAACCAAACCGAAAATCATATCATCTACAGGTACAAAGTTTAAGTCCACTCTCGCGTCTCTGTAATACAAAAATTTTGGTTGGTACCGACTTCCAGTACATCTCTAGGTAGCACACATATTCATATGTTTTATTTAATTTGATAAACTATTTATTTTCAGCTTTTTAGTGCCTTATGGGTTTTTGATTGATATTGAAGTCGGTTAATACTTTTTTTTTTTTAATTTACTTTTCCTTTTAAGAGCTTCCGCTGCGTGTTAGCGTACGCCCAAAGTAACTATTCTACGGTGACAAAGTTCGTAGTCCGGTGAAGCTGTGAAGCCTTGCAGAGCACCAATGAAGAATGTTACGAAATCGTGGTTTTTTTTTCTTTTTAAGAGTTCCCACTGCGTTTTAGCGTTAGCCCAAAGTAACTATTCTACGGTGACAAAGTTCGTAGTCCAGTGAAGCTGTGAAGCCTTGCAGAGCACCAATGAAGAATGTTAAAAAATCGTGTTTTTTTTTCCTTTTAAGAGTTCCCACTGCGTGTTAGCGTTAGCCCAAAGTAACTATTCCACGGTGACGAAGTTCGTAGTCCGGTGAAGCTGTGAAGCCTTGCTAAGTCAATAGCGTAATCAGTTCGAGAAGAGGTGACGAAGGTAATTACTATTATAAAAAGAACATATTTAATTATTTGTTAAAAATGTAGTACTTTCGCCAGACATTAAATAAACGTTTAATAAATAAATCACAAGGGTTCAATGGCATCCAAAAAACAAGTAGCCTATTCCGTGTCGAATGTTTATAGTTCTATGCTACCGTTCATTGGTTTTAACTTGATGGAACCTCAAACAAACTGTATCTTCATTGACATAGTTAACTTACAAAATACCTAAGTAGTTTTAAAAATTCGTTCGCCTATTAAGTATTATTTATTATTATTATAATTCGCCTATTAGCAAGTAACACGAGCTGCTTTAAAAAAAAATTTACAACAACGCTATCTAACCTCCACCATAAACTAGTATAAATTATAAATTAAAAAAAAATTAATAAAAAAAAATATATCAAAATAAAACTGCACAGAACACAAATGTATGTACAAATACGTATAACGTCGAAACAACATAAGGATAAAAACATGCTTATTTTAGATTGTTATAACAGTTTTTTTTTTTATTTAACTCTTGACCATATTATGCGCAAGGCCGAATGGCATAGTGGCTACAAACATTGACGTATACACTAACTGAACCCGAAATATATATTTTAAACTAAAACAGAGTCATTGTGGTGGATGTGAAGGAGTCATAGCGTTGAAGAAAATCGGAGACCAAGTCCACGTTCGTCAAATTATAGCAAAGTCAAAACAAAGACTGACCTTCCTATAATATTTATTATACTCTTTGGACTGACCGCTGCGCTGCAAGATAAGACTGAGCCGCGAGACTCTTGCAGTGTTTCACATATATGTCGTTACATTACAAAATAAGTGTTTTTATTAGTGTTTCACGCTCCTTACGTCAACAATCCTAACTAATATTGTTGTTGTTGAATTATTATAAATAGGAATGTGTGTTTTTTTCTTACGCTTTCATATAGTAACTACTTACCCCAATGATATTATAAATAAAAAGCTGTAGATATGTCATAAGGCTACCCGATACAAAATACATACATAAGAGTTAATGAGGTATACATGCTTGGTACACATATATTTCACTAACTCATATACATATGAATATCTAGCTTATCTTAGGGGTAATTAGATTCACGTCCTTGCGTAACCTAGGCAACAGCCCAAGCCGAGGTGTGCCGTGCATCTTTGAGCTAGTTGTCAAAATAAAATCGGCTGAGTGAGTGCCTTAAGCGCTCGCCTTAGTAGTCCTCAACAACGCTTATATGCATTTTGTGTTGTTGTTGTAGCCCGGTGAAGCTGTGGGTAGTCCGGTGAAGCTGTGAAGACCCTGCCGGGTCAATAGCGTAGTCAGTTCGAGAAAAAAAAAGAAAAAAAAAAGCATTTTGTGTTGGATAATTTTTCTAAACTGCTTCAGTTCAATAAGGAAAAAACAAAAATAAAAACCCTTCTAATTTCATGTGTAAGCATGTGTGGGTGCACGTGAGTGGAGGTGATATGTGTAATGTTGTTGTAGTCTTGTAAGACTTTGTGTCACTGTATCGCGCGACCTAGGCTTGAGTCGCTGCCGAGGGGGCCTAGTCTGGTGTGCGGGAGCGAAATTTACCCTCAGACCACAGCGGCGTGATCTGTGGTTACGCAGGCGTGGGCGTGAGCACGCTCTGTTTAGAGAGACAGGCTAGTACTGATCGGTCACTGCCTTTATTTCATCAGCAGGGTCGGTAGAAATATGTCGCAGCGTTCGGTACGGGTGGTGGTAGGGTTTATTTAAATGTTTATACCTGAACTAAAAATCAATCACTAAGTACTTATAGGTATTCTGGCAGCGGTACTTCAGAGCTAATAAAAATAGTTATAATACAAACTTGACACAGTCGCAATTAATATTGATAAAGCATTAAAAATATCGCTGTGACTGTATTGTGTTATCTCCGTAGTAAAATGCTTCAACAAATATTTATAGTAAATAAATCAACGAGAAACGATAACAGGTCGGACATGGCGTCCTTTATCTTTGATATTGCCGTCTATATACTGATCGTATAACTTTAATCTATATCTAGTATAACCTATAATAATAATATAAATGTACCCTGTTTGTACTTTTTTGTGAAAAGAGTTGTTGCAAGTGTAACTAATAAAATACATTTCAATATTTTTTAGAAATGTCTGTCTGTTTGGGTGAACACAAATCACTGCTAAACCACTGAGTTCAAACAAGGGAATCATAAAGCATATTTTCGAGTAACATTCAGTCTTTGTTTTATTAAAATCGGTTCCCTCTATCAAAAGTTATTGTAATTTTAATGAGGACCCGACTTAAGTACGCGGGAAACGTAGATAGTACCTAATTAGACTTAATACATTCAGATGACTTTACTGATTGTATTAATAAATGTGGTATTTTATACTTTATAGGTTTTAAACTGGGACTATATTCTCAGCCGGTATGGCTTTTATAGGCTGGATAAATAAATATGTGAACGATGGTAATGTCTGGAACTGAAACCCCTCCCTGTACGTCCGCTAAAAACGAATGTAACTACTATGTATTTGTATAAAGATATGTATAAGGATGATAAGATTAAACCAGACCGAGTTTCTCGCCGCTCCGACTGGATGTGTCGGTTATTTTTAACGTTCATAAGCGCCTTCTCAGGGCCTAAATTGAATCAAATATTTTCTTTATGAGATGACGTGGATATCTAGAATGATAATATGCTAAATTTAAGAGTACGGGCACTAAATGTATTTGTCAGAACACGAATATAGACTCCATTGTCATGTCCATTAAACCCGGAACAAAAAAAATGATTTTCCGATAAACTGTTAACAAAAATTGTGTTCTATAGGAAGCATTGTTACCGATTCGATTGCGTCACAAACCTCGTGAGTCGAAAACACCGGACCCTGACTGAGCAACCCGACTTTCAAGTGTCAAGGCGATAAGCCAATGACCTTAAACAGTTTGATGTTCACATTCCATATTGCACTAGCTTCTGCCCTCGACTTCGTCCGCGTGGAATACTTACTTTGATCTAACGCTAACTTTAACTCATGACTTAATTTACGTAGAAGGTGAAAAGATTTTTAAATAATATGTACGATAACCCCGATTTCGAAACATTCTTCATTGGTGCTCCGCTCCTATTGGTCTTGGCTTGATGATATATAACCTATAGCCTTGATCCATAAATCAGCTATTTAACGCATTAAATAATTTTTCAAATCGGACCAGTAGTTTCTGAGATTAGCGCGTTCAAGCAAACAAACTCTTCAGCTTTATATAATAGTACATATAGGTTTTGACTAATTTTGGTTTCTTCTGGAAACTCTTCTATATATATTAACCAATGTTTGAAACTATCTTCTAAAGTTCCATTGACGCTCAATTACATCAAAGCTTAGTACTAAACCCATCGACATAAGATTATCACAATTTGACGTGGATTTTTTTGTAGATAGTTCTGAGCTAATTATTTTTGCATTCGATTGAACATTTGTCATTATTTTAACACCGAACGATGCCGGAGGGAATCAGCTAGTACATAATATAAGAACAAGAATAATCTTTATTAAAAACAAAACAAGAATGGCAAAGATAAGCTATAACTTTACGGGTAGGAGTTTTTGGCGGGATCTTGGGATGTCGATTTTATATTTTATTGATAATTTTATGTTTTTTGGCTCTATATTTTGGGAATATAGCTGGTGTTTTATGTAATATAGTTTGGTTATTGTGAAAAAGTGAAGTGGGTGGGAAATAAATACCACGGAGCGTCGATTATTACTTGCAACAAAAACTCCCCAAGAAGTTCTAACAAGAGGGCCACCATCATGTTAGTAAATTGAAAGGATCGTAAGAAACTAGTAATATTATTATCTACTCGATAATTTACTAAAAATTGGTTGCCAAATATAAAATAAAAAACACATTACAAGTAGTGAAGCTTACAACAAATATAGAGTAACAAGATAATATAATCATTATAAAGAATTACATAACATTTATATTAGATACCTACATCTATACTATCTATATTTAATATTATAAAGAGGTAAAGTTTGTGAGTTTGTGACGTTATGACGTTGTAGAGGGTAATCTCAGGAACTACGAAACCGATTTTGAAAATTCTTATACCAATAGAAAGCCACGTTACTTGTGAGTGTCATAGGCTATATATCATCACGATAACACCAATAGGAGCGGAACAAGAATGAAGACTGATTTAAAATTGTTTCTTTTTTTCCTTTTAGAGCTTCCGCTGCGTTTTAGCCCAAAATAACAATTCCACGCGTACGTAGTCGTGGGCAGAAGCTATTAATTAATTATATTATTATTATAATATTATAAAGTGGTAAAGTTTGTGAGGCTGTAGGGGGTAATATCTGGGGAGTTGGAGATAACATAGTCAAACGAAAACGTTTCTCACGAACGCTGCCTTAACGATGAAAGATATATGATAGAGTTCTAGCAAAAAGTTGTAGCTTGATAATGCCTATTACCGCCCAACGAAGTGGGCACGGGTCAGTTAGTTCGTTTATAAGCCGGATATTGAACTGTAAGATAAATTAGATTACTAAATGGATTGAGATTGTAAAGCTAATAATATCAAGAACGTCATCATAAAATGTATTGAGTACCAAGACAGACAGACATCTGTACAAATAATAAGAATGTCAATCTAGCGTGTGAACTTTTAAGACTTTTCTCAAAAAAATTGTCGCAGGTTGGAATACGTAATAAAATACATTTTAATCATTTTTAGAAATGTTTTTCTATCTGTTTGTTTCTTTTAACACGCATCATTTGCTAGTACTGTAGTACTGCGTTCGCGACAAAGCTTCACTTCACCAAGAAAATCTTATAATATATCCTCGAGTAACATTTAGTCTTGTGTTACACTCATCACGTATAGTGGCGATGCAGTCAGGATTGCCAATAAACACATCGTAGATACTGTCACTATTTATTTGGCCAAAGCTTCGCCTTACAACAACTTCCACATAGGAGTGCGTCCAGATCAGCGACATCTTTCCCTTTATATGCCGAACTCCCACCAATGTAGTCTCACACCGGAATGAATAATGAACAGCCGATAACTTCCACCAATAGCGTTCGAGGTCATTAGTAACACCCCGATAAAGTCAATAGCGCGGTATCGCAGGTCAATAGTGGTTCACCGGGTGGCGTTGTAGTCTCGCCTCTCGGGTGTGTCACGGTACCAGACGGTACATTAACACTTGGTTTCATTAAAATCGGTTTACAGTATCAAAAATTACTCTAACTTTAATGACGACGCGACTTAAGTACGAGAGAAAAGTATATTCAGATAATTTTATTAGTCTCTATTTTTTTACATTAGGTTCCACGTGGTATTATAGAGATAAAAATTTGTCAGCTGTGTGAAATTGAAAAGCAAGCAATTCAAAATGAAGAGGACAAAGCTTAGGCAATTTATTTTGGTCAGGCCCTCATCGCGACGGTCTTGTCACGGCGGATTTTACAAAAGGTCACGTAATAAAGACATATATATATATATACAGTCAAAACCGTTTATTGCGACATCGTTTAGAACAACATACCGGTTATATTGACCCAGAACAAAGGTCCGGGTGAATGCAGTATCTCTAAAACATCACCGGTTGTTACGACTACCGGTTTTTACGACTAAATATGAGTAGTTCCTTCGATGTCGTTATAACAGATTTTGACTGTAGTCTTATTTCATTTTGAAGTGACATGTCTTATGAGTGCTTGAAATTCTGATTTTCTGATTTTTATTTTATTTTTTTCAAACTGACTACGCTATTGACCTAGCAATGTCTTAACAACTTCACCGGACTCTAGTCTTCTGATCGCCAACCTTTTTGTATGATGATAAGTTATGGGGGTAAACACTATGTCAGATAGAGCGTTAAAAATACCGGTCTTATCCGATCACAAAACCCGATTACCCTGTTAGATACATTAGGTAAATTATACGAGCGGCTCCTTCTGAACCGTCTCCAGGTCTCGATTACAGATTTAAAATTAATACCACCTGAGCAGTTCGGATTTCGTGCCGAACACTCTTGCACGAATCAAGTACACCGCCTCACGGAGTACATTTTCTCTAATTTTAATGCCGACCCGAAACGTAAACCGAAACGCACAATGATGAAGATAGCACCTAGAACCATGTCGCGTATTTTAAAAGATGACTTAGGACTTGCAGCCTATAAAAGACGTACTGGTCCTTTCTTCACTGATAATTTTAAAAAGAATAGGGTGGTAAAATCGAAACAACTTCTGAAGCGGTACGCAAAGGGAGGTCACAGAAAAGTTTTGTTTACGGATGAGAAAATTTTTACAATCGAGCAACATTTTAACAAACAAAATGACCGTATTTATGCTCAAAGCTTTAGAGCTTCCTTAGGGAAGCTTCCCAATTAGTCGACAGAGTGTAACGTGGGCACTATCCGACTTCAGTGATGGTTTGGTGATGTATTAGCTATGAAGGAGTGACTGAGTCATACATTTGTGAGAAAAGTATCAAAACATCGACACAAGTGTATCAAGATATCATTCTTGAGAAGGTTGTAAAGTTACCATGTTAAATACCAAGAATAGTCCTTCCAGCAAGACTCGGCACCGGGTCATAAAGCTCGGTCTGCGCAGTCTTGGTTGGAAACGAACGTTTCGGACATCATCGGACCTGAAGACTGGCCGTCGTCTAGTCTCGATCTTAATCCGCTGGATTAGGATTTATGGTCAGTTTTAGAGAGTACGGCTTGCTCTAAACGCCATGATAATTTGGAGTTCCTAAAACAATCCGTACGACTGGCAGTGAAGAATTTTCCCATGGAAAAAGTGCGTGCTTCTAATGATAACTGGCCTCAACGTTTAAATGACTGTGTTGCAGCCAATGGAGATCACTTCGAATAAGCTTTTTTGATTTAAAATTGTTTTATATTTATGTATTAACTAGCACACTGTAAAAGTAATAAATGTTATTTGCAATAGAAACATTTTTTTTCTTTGTTTCAGTATTTATGGCAATACTAGGTATATTGATAGCCAGATATATAAACATGGCTTAATTTACGTATATTTTGTCCTGGCTTATCTCTGAAAAAGCTGAACTGATATTAGCGAAACTTTTTCAAGACTTTTCAGAATATCTACACTACATTTCAAGACACTTTCCAGAGGGACTTAGCAGTGATAATAAAAATATATAGAGGTAACTTACAACCAGTATAAAATTATAAAGGTCAAACAACAATGACAAAATCACAATAAAAACAATGAAGAAAGACTCAAAATTAATACACAAACCCGTGATACCCGAGACAATACTATATTACGGCAACGAAGTCAAGGAAAGCGTAAAATAAAAAACATATGAAAAAATAACACCAAATTTTGTAGACTCAATGCCTTAATTACTTGTCTTAGTAGTCTGTTGAAGCTGTTAATGTTGCTTGCTAGGTCAATAGCGTAGTCAGTTCGAAAAAAAATTGTGTTACCGTTAATATATCTATGATTTATTCTATAGTATTATAAAATCAGTTTCATAATGTAAAATAGAACTCGGGCAATCTATTTGAGTACTATATAGCATAGATTTTTACGCAATGAAGTATACAAAAGTTTCACTTCTATTGTGTGTCTCTACGACGCACCATTTCATTCCGTAGTCCAAAGCTCAGATATTATAGGATTCGAACTTGGGTCCGTGAACACGGTGTCCGTGTAAATAACATTTTTTTAAGTTACCTATATCTGTATAAATTAACGGAACCGGTGGACGTTGTCCTGCTCTGATAATAAAAAAAAACCTTGATAATTTATATACCTTCCTCTTTTTTCAATATCAATAGCAGGCAAACGAGCATGTGGATCACTTGATGTTAAGTGATCACCATCGTCCATGAACACTAGCAACACCAGGGGAGTCGCAAGTTCGTTGCCAGCCTGTGTAAGGGGGAGGGGGTAGGGGTAGGAGAAGGTAGAAGGGAGGTGGGCCTCCGGCGCTCTCACTGACCTAACGAAACGCGACAATGCAAGCACTGTTACTTCACGTCGGTTTTCTGTGAGAGGGTGGTACTACCCCGAGTGAGCCGACCCATTCATGCTGAAACTACTAATAGCTACAGCGTGGCTCTAGCACCTACAAAACCACCTCATGAATCACTACCTACTGGTAAAAACCGCATGAAGATCCGTTCAGTAGTTTTTAAGTTTATGGCGAACAAACAGACAGACAGACGCGGCAGAGGACTTTGTTTTATACTATGCAATGATAGACTGTTTTCTTCTCTCATTGACAACCGATTCTTTTTGTTTAGTAGGTACTGACGAGTTTTAGTGTTATCATTTTTTTTTAAGTTTTTTTTTTCGTATCTTACGAGTCCAAGCTTTTATTCATAAATCTCTATTCGTACTTCAAATCAAATCAAATCAAAATACTCTTTATTCAATTTAGGTCCTGAGAAGGCATAAACGTCAAAGCTACCAACGGTTCGGAAAACAACCCAGTCATCGAGAAGAACCGGCAATAAACTCGATCTGGTTTATCCTTTCATAATACATAACATTTTGTTTTTTATTATTACAACATAATTCACAGACACATAAAGCTACATTCATTTTTAGTGGCTGCACAGAGAGAGGCGTCACTTCCAGACGTCGCCATCGTCTTCACACTCCTTATACGTCTACAATGTACCTACAATGTATAATTCTCAATACAGTTTTTAGAATTAAAAAAATTAAAATAAATAAAAATAATAATATCTGTAAATTAACACGTCTAAAAAAGACTGCTCCCTTTATAATGGTTTTTTTTTCTCGAACTGACTATGCTATTGACCTGTTAAGGTCTTTACGGCTTCACTGGACTACAACTTTATAATAGTCGAATTTGGGCCACTGGTAATTATTCATATGAAGACTCAATTATCAGACACCCATTAATTAATTAAACTAAGTATAGCTTGTATTATGGTCATTAAACATGTGATATCAGTCATATATACACATACATGTATATGAGACAAGACATTCCACGCCAAATCAGGCTTATTGATTTTTTTTTGTATTTCCTAATTTTGTGATATATTTTCGTACCCCTTGAAATAGCTCTCCTGGTAAATTTTGTAATTTTTTTATTACTCGTGCAAAAGAAAGTTTTTTTTTAGTTTTTTGGACATAAATTCAATGGACCAAGTGTGATTAGCTTTTTTTCTACATGGCCTTCTTTTCTTCAGAACAACAAGCCGAAGATGTTTCAATTTTTTGTATAAACATTTCTGAATTGTAAATCAAATTTTAAAGAATTTTCAAACCGTCACATTTGACTCGGAATGCCTCATATATGTATATATATATATATATATA
>MU158836.1:308431-380278 GCA_015888305.1 Antheraea pernyi | reverse complement strand
GATCCTCTAAGTGGCCCTCTCCGCCAACGGAGGACAGGCAGGAGGAGGCGGCAGTTTGACCGCCTCCTCCCACCGTAGCCGGACCTAGGGAGGATGGGTCGGGGGCCCATCTTCCCATTGCACAGGTTCGGCAGACGGAGGAGACAGCCGGTGTGTACCCGGCTGTCTCCTAACAGGACGGGGCCCGGCGGCGGCGCTTTCACTGCTGGGCCAACCGCTGGGGCGGCACGCTGAAATCTTTAGAGATTGCGTGTCGCCCCGACTATAGCGGCAGAGGTACACCGGGGGGTTTTTAGTCAGTAGGAGTCTGACATACCCTCACGCTGCCCCCGACGGCGTGAGGGTATCCATGTAGGATTGTCCCCTCGTAAGTAAAAAAAATAAAATCGGCTGAGTGCCTTAAGCACTCGCCTTAGGATTCCGGTGAAGCTGTTAAGACCTTGGTAGATGAATAGCGTAGTCAGTTCAAAAAAAAAAAACTAACTGCAATCCTCGCCGTGAAAAGAAACAACGCGAAAATTTCAGCTTTAGGGCCGAAGGTGATGTGGCTGTGGTATTGCACTTTGGTCAGACCTTGTACAGGCTCTTTCACTCTTCAAATACTGTTAGTAATCAACGAAATGTAAGATTAATTTATTTTAAAGTCCTATAAAACTATTGATCGTATCGGCATGCGACTATGTGCGTAGTTCGAGTTGATATTTTTCATAGATGGTTCTAGGCTACGTATTTTTTTAGTGTCCAAAGAAGCAAGCGGGAAGCAGTTAGTGCCGTGGTCGGCAAACCGCGTCTCGCGGGCCGCATACGGCACTTTCACTCTTTAGTTTCGGCCCTTTCACAAAGTTTTTAGCTCATAGATATTTTGTATAACGTGGAGGCAAAACCTTGAATAATTAAAATATAACGCATTCCGTTCACTATTTGTTATCATAAATAGTCCAATTCGATTGAAATATCAAGACATGTGTACAAATACCTCATATTTTCGAGTTATTCATTTTACTATAATGGCTTATCAACTTATGTTTTGTTCAATAAAACGACGCAAAAATCGCTAGGTATAGATATTTATACACGGAAAATATATAACATAATATCCATTTTGCGATAAGTTCATTATTACAATAAGTAATAATAACATAAAATAGTAACAAAGGCGCGCGAAACTGTTACAGTAGTTTAGTAAATCGTTTTAATTGGTTTAGTATTTCTTTTTTTCTCTTACTATAACTTTTCATAATATTTTAAAGTCTTTAGGTGGTAGAGCCACGCTGAAGCTATTACTAGTTTCAGCATGAATGGGTCGGCTCGCTCGGGGTAGTATCACCCTCTCGCAGAAAACCGACGTGTAGTAACAGTGCTCGCATTGTTGCGTTCCGTTCGGTCAGTGAGAGCGCCGCAGGCCCAACTCCCGTCCTCTTCCTCCTTCCCCTAACACAGGCTGGCAACGCACTTGCGACTCCACTGGTGTTGCAAGTGTCTATGGACGGTGGTGATCACTTAACATCAGGTGACCCACCTATCCGTTTGCCCGCTACGACATTTAAAAAATCGTTTTAGATTATCAATTAGTTTTAGAATTTTATTTCTCTTTCTGTTTCAATTTCCTTGTTTTCGTATTATGTTAAATTTTTAAATATGTAAAATAGTTTAATATATAGTTTTATTACAATTTAATTTATTGTTGGAGTATGTCGTGGTTGTCTTTAAATATTACTGCATTTATAATGAATCATAATCACTTTTTATATATTTACTAGTTTATCGTCATGTTGACGACCCTAAAATAAATCTATACTAATATTATAAAGAGGTAGAGTTTGTGAGTTTGTGACGTTGTAAGGGGTAATCTCAGGAACTACTGGTCCGATTTGGAAAATTCTTTCAGTGTTATATAGCTCATTTATCAGGGAAGGTTATAGGCTATATATCATCACGCTAAGACACATAGGAGCGGAGCAGAAATGAAGAATATTGCAAAATCGGGGTATTTTTTCCTTTTCAGAGCTTCTGCTGCGTCTTAGCGCAAAATAACGATTCCATGCGTACGAAGTCACGGGCAGAAGCTATTAACTAATTATATTATCTATGATCTATACTAATATTATAAAAAGGTAGAGTTTGTGACGTTGTAAGGAGTAATCTCAGGAACTACTGGTCCGATTTGGAAAATTCTTTCAGTGTTATATAGCTCATTTATCAGGGAAGGTTATAGGCTATATATCATTACGCTAAGACACATAGGAGCGGAGCAGCAATGAAGAATGTTGCAAAATCGAGGTATTTTTTTCCTTTTCAGAGCTTCCGCTGCGTTTTAGCGCAAAATAACCATTCCACGTTTACGTATTACCGCCCAACGAAGTGGGCACGGGTCGGCTAGTAAATAAATAAACCCAGTTTGTGGATAACAATTTATAATTTCAACAAAAACGAAATGTCTTTGTTGTAAATGCCGGATCTAATAAGTTATTAATCCTAACTAATATTGTAAATGCGAATGTCAGATTGTTTATTTGTTACGCTTTTAACCACTTCACCGATCATTATACAATTTTGCATGCACGTTGTGAGGTATATAGAATAGGATACATTTCTTCTAGAAAGAAGTATTATTATTATAAAGCTAGCTTAAAATAAACCTAGCACCACCTAGCGGCGAGTTATAGTGTAATGGATAGCATAAAAATCTTCTCGATAAAAATATACACATTGTTAATAAATATTATAATCGGCCCTCAAACGGTTTAGAGTTTATCGATCTCATGTATTCATTAATTATATAATCAGCTATATAATAGTGGTACATTAATCAGTTACCGATAACTTTAATAGTTTTGACATGATTCAACCTCCGAAGAACTATATTTTTATTATATATATATATATATATATACAATTTAATTTACTATATACGAGTATATGTATATAAAAGACGACGATATGTATGTTTACTAACTAGGGAGTTTTTGGCGGTACCTTTAAATGTCATGTAATGGATTTTATAAGAATTATTAATTATCATGTGTTATTTGATTCTATATTTTCTACTATAGTCCGGTGAAACTGTAAAGGCCTTGTCAGGCTAACGGTGTAGGCGGTTTGAATTTTTTTTATGTAATATTGGTGGTGTTTCATGTAATATAGGTTGGTTATTGTGCACTTGCAAGTGAAGAGCACGGATTCTGACTTGCCACAAAAACTCCCTGGAAAGTTCTAACAAGTTTTCCTCGAATTGATACGCTATTGACCTAGCAAGGTCTTAACAGCTTCACCGGACTACTCTTAATAGTTTCACCGGACTACTGTTCTAACAAGGTAGCCACCATTCTGTTATATTAATTATTATATTATATAAATTATCGCAAGAAACTTGTAATGTAAACCTACTTGACAAAGGCAGTGATAATTTACTAAAATATTGGTTGCCAAAAATGAAAAAAAATGTTTTTTTTTTATGTCATAGATGACAAACTAACAGGTGGGTTATCTGCTATTAAGTGATCACAGTCCATGGACACTAACAACACCAGAGGAGTCGCAAGTGCGTTACCACCCTTTGGGGGGAAGGGTTAGGGGAGGATGAGGGAGAGGAGAGGGGAGGGGAGGTGGGTCTCCGGCGCTCTCACTGACTGAACGCGTTTCGTTGCAAGCAATCACTGCAAGCACTGTTACTCACGTCGGTTTTCTATGAGAGGGTGGTAGTACCCCGGGCGCGCCGACCCATTCATGCTGAAACCAGTAATAGTTTCACCATTGTTTAACGATGCATCCAAGTAACAACCCAAGCCGAGGTTAGGCTTCTTTGGCACCTTTGAGCTTGGTGCTAAGCAGCTGATCACCACAAGGACTCACCTTATTAGTCCGGTGAAGCTGTGAAGGCTCATCAGGCCAACATCATTAAATAGTTCGAGAAAACGAGGTTGATTATTAACGAAGCAGTTTGTTCATCAACAAACATCGACTTTTAAAATTTATCACTACATATTATAAACCAAAGTCCTCTGGGATGTCTATCTGTGTGTTCGCGATAAACTCAAAAACTACTAAACGCATATCCATGCGGTTTTCACCGGTAGATAAAGTGATTCACGTGGAAAGTTTAGGTATATAATTTGTCAAAGTTTTTTTGTAGTGAAACTTCTTTAGGCGCATTAGGGCTAATTTTTACAGATGTAACGTCACGCAGGTATGCAACGGAAGTGACGTCATTTGCAGTAAACGCAGATTTTTCATCTATTTTTCAAGTCTTGGAAATCTAAAGTTTTAGATTTGTATAAATATAAACAAGACTTATAAATTAGTTCGCCAAAGAAGTTTCACTTCTGACATGTGTACTTTGTACGCATGCACTTTTTTTTATTATCAGGGCGGGACAATGTCCGCTGGACCTGCTAGGACAATAATAAATCTGTACAGTATCGCGTATGTATATAGAAAATATTTGCCAAAAACTGATAGCGTGTCAATGCTGATAGCCAAGTCAATCTAGACTTCTACAATGGTGCTCGTAGCTCCTAAAGAATCAAGGGACCAAATTAAACTGAAAACTCAAATAAAAACTTATGACAATTGTAATATTGAGTGTAGTTTATATCGTTTGCATTCTGCAATGCTCGCAATACAGGAAGACTGTACTTCCTTGTCTCAGACTCAAAGTTGTTTCCTTTTACCTTGTAAGTTTAAATTATTCTGACACATATTTCGATATTATTAAAAGGAAAAACAATAACTCTGTAATAGTATTGGAAATACCGTTACGTTTTTTTAAAATTTAATTGTAATTTAATCGACCTGATAGTAGGGGAAATACTAAATCGGCTCATTAATTAAGTAGTTTCCAATACAATGAGATAAGATATATCGGAAAATACTGGCTGCCAAATAGTATATTCGTTGCGCTGCGCGCTGTGCCGTTATGCGTGCACACATAAAGCAATTGGGTAAATTTCATTAAAAAAAAATTGGTTTACTTCTCAGACACTTAGCCCCCATATAGAATAAAAATTATCACACTTTTTTTTATATTATAGGAGTCAAACGAACAAATGGATCACCTGATGTTAAGTGATCACCACCGTCCATAGACACTTGCAACACCAGGGGAGTAGCAAGTGTGTTGCTAGCCTGTGTTTCGGGGAGAAGGAAAGGGAAGGGGAAGGTAGGTTAGGGTCTCCGGCGCTCTCACTAGCTGAACGAAACGCAATAATGCAAGCACTGTTACTTCACGTCGGTTTTCTCTGAGAGGGTGGTACTACCCCGGCCGAACCGACCCATTCACTTTTATTTCATAGAAAATTCTTATAGTCTAGTAACCTAAGATTTTTATAAACACTACAATTCACTAAGGAAATATTGTAAGATAGATTTTAATGGTTTTTTCCTGTGTATATAAAACTAGCTTCCCCCGCGACTTCGTCCGCGTGGAATAATTACTTTATGATAACGCCGATTTTGAAACATTCCTCATTGGTGCTCCGCTCCTATTGGTCTTAGCGTTAGCGAATAAACTTTTTGATTAGGAACACAAAATAATCTTTGAAAATGTTTGCGATAGAAACTTACCACGTTACCATGGCAACGTATATAATACTAACGCTAACACGCAGTGAAAGCAATCAAAACGAAAAAAAAAATGCCCGATTTTGAAACATTCTTCATTGGCGCTTCATTCCCATTGTCTTTAGTCTTAGCGTATATATAGCCTTCCTCGATAAATGAGTTATCGAAAACTGATAGAATTTTTCAAATCAGACCAGTAGTTCCTGAGATTAGCGCGTTCAACCAAACAAACAAACCCAACTTTATATTAGTATAGATATATTTTTAAGGTAATAAAGTAACTCAAAGTCGCGGGTATCAGATAGTGTAAAGTAAAATACTTACATTTACACTACACCTACACTTTCTCACATCTCTCTTCACTAATTTACTAAGGCTTAACTATGACTCGTAAATAACTTGAATTAGTCATTTTGAATTAATTTCCGCTATCGTTTTGTTCTTGTGAAATTCGTAATTAGCCGCCAAATCTGATCGCGGTAAGCCATTGCTCGTCGCAACGCGTATTTTCCGGGTGACCGTACTCGATGCGTCTCTAATCGACATGTAATTAAGATTAGATATGTGGCTGACAGACAGGTTTAGATATATTTCTGATTTTTTTTTAATTATTTTGTTATAAGTAACAATGTTATTTATTTTATTTTGTTTTTGGCAACCAATCTTTTAGTAAATTATTACTGCCATTGTCAAATAGGTAATAATATTACAAGATTCTTGCGATTATTTCAATGAATTAACAAGATGGTGACCCTCTTGTTAGAACTTTCCAGAGAGTTTTTATTGCAAGTAAGAATCCATTCTCCGTCGTATTATTTCCGATCTAATTCACTTGTGCGCGACAACCAAACTATATTACATAAAAAACCACCAATTTAACAAAATATAGAGCATAATAATACAAGATTATGAATAAAATATAAAGACACCATATGACTGTTGTGGATAGTTAAAGGTTTTAATAAGACGAGTCATAAACAATAGGGAGGCTGTCATTGTATTTAGAATAAGAATGAATGTTGATATGTTGGAAGTTGGAAATATTAAAATAAACAGGTTACTGTACAATGCTTTATTATTACATACATAACATGGCGCTGCGGAAAGTCGAACTATAAAAATACTATGAAAATGAACCGGTTCTGAAAATTTTATAAAATAACAGAATCAATGAAAAGAAGTCAAAATGGCGGAAAGTACCAAGAAAATTGTAATACACGGAGAACAAGGCGTTTCGGGCTTAAAAACCCCGCAAACCCTCAATAACCTCACGTCAGAAAGTTATAAAAAATGGATGCAATTTTTTGATATATATAGAAAAGCATCAGGATTGGCGCATAAGCCGGAAGATATTCAGGTTGCGGTTCTTTTGCACACAATGGGTGAGGCTTGTGTTGAAATATATAATACATTTAACTTAACAGAAGAAGAAAAAGATAAGTATGATATAGTGCTGCGTAGATTCAATGAGTATTTTATTCCAAAAAGAAATGAATGTTTAAATTCCCACATTTTTTTTACAAGAAACCAGATAATAGGTGAGACATTTGATCACTATGTAACCGAATTGAGAAAGTTAGCCAGTGAGTGCAATTTCGCAGATTTAAAAGATAGATTAATAAGAGACAGAATAGTGGCAGGAATTTCGGATAGTAAACTACGTGACAGACTATTAAGAGAACAAGACCTGACATTAGAAAAGACAATTACTATAGGGAGGTCAGCTGAACTTGTTTCAGAACAATTGAAAAAATTCGAAACAACAGAAACATCATTATATACTATAAATAAACAGAAAAATACATCGGAGAATCCAAAGACAAGTGGAGATAAGTTAAGAGGAAAATGTTTCCGTTGTAATTATAATCATCAGAGAGGAAAATGTCCTGCATTTGGTAAAAAATGTATGCAGTGTGGTAAAATTGGTCATTTTGCAAGTAAATGTCAAAGATATAAGAAAGTGATTAGAAACATAGAAACATTCAGTGACACTGAACAAGAAGAAATAGATAAAGTGAAACAAGTGTCAATGGGTCTAATTAAAATAAATTGTATTGATAAAAAGATATGCTCTTCATGGCAAGAGACTGTAAGGTTTATAAACACTGATAAATGTTTAGCATTTAAATTAGATACAGGGGCCCAGTGTAATGTCATTTCTAAGAAACTATGCAAAATGTTAAATATTAATAAGTATGTGCCTTCGACATTAATGCTTACAAATTATGATGGTGTTAAAATAGAAACAATTGGGAAAGTTAAAGTTGATTGTGAAATTTCGGGTAATATAGAAAATATCGAGTTTCAGGTATGCAGAGGAAATTTTGAACCAGTTTTAGGGTTACCAACAATTATCAGATTAAATTTGCTAAACAGAGTAACAAGGGTAGATACAGTGGCAGTGGAAAACATCTTGTTGGAATACAATGATTTATTTACTGGGATTGGTAAAATAAAAGATTATGAATATTCTATTAAGTTAAAAAAGAATGCAGAGGGAAAAATAGAACCTTGTAGACATGTTCCCTTCAAAATACTACCTAAATTAAAAAAAGAGTTGGATTTTATGGAAAAAAATGAGATAATATCTAAAGTAGAGATGGCTACGGAATATGTTAATTCGATTGTAGTAGCAGCAAAAGCTAATGGAGGAGTACGAGTTTGTTTAGATCCTCAACACTTAAATAGACAAGTGATGAGAGAACAGTATTTGTTACCAACATTGGAGGAAATTACTAGTAGGCTTCAGGGATCAAAATATTTCAGTACATTAGATGCTAATAGAGCATTTTGGCAAATTTTGTTATCAAAAGAGTCCCGAGAACTTACTACATTTAATACACCATATGGGAGGTATATGTTCAATCGTTTGCCATATGGTTTGAGCTCCAGTCCAGAGGTGTTTCATAGAATATTTAGCAAAATCTTCAAGGATATAGAAGGAGTAGAAATATTCATTGATGATATTTTGATATATAGTGATACAGAAAAAAAACATGATATTATATTGAAAAAGGTGTTGGATAGAGCTAGGGAATATAATATTAAGTTAAATAAAGATAAGTGCCAAATTAATGTAAAGCAGGTCAAATATTTGGGACATATATTATCGCGTGAAGGTATTACAGTAGATCCTGATAGGGTTGAGACTATTATAAAAATGAAAGAACCACAGTCCAAAACAGAAATATTAAGATTCTTAGGTATGACTAATTATGTTTCACGGTTTATACAGAATTATTCAGAAATGACTGCTCCATTAAGACAACTAACAAAAAAGGATGTACCATTTGTATGGGGTAACTTTCAGCAATTGGCTTATGATAAACTTAAAAATATGTTATGTGAACCTCCTATATTAACATACTTTGATATAAGTAAACCAATTGTATTAAGTGTTGATGCTTCAAAAGAAGGTTTAGGTGCTGTGTTATTGCAGGAAACTAAGCCCATAGCCTATGCTTCACGTGCTTTGACACAGACAGAGCAATTGTATAGTCAAATAGAAAAAGAAACTTTAGCAATTGTATTCGGTTGTAATAAATTTTACCAATATTTATATGGACAAGAATTTATAGTTGAATCAGATCATAAGCCACTAGTTTCTATTTTTGCAAAATCTATGTATAAGTGTCCGCCACGATTGCAAAGAATGAAATTAGCATTACATCCTTATAAGTTTACTATAGTGTACAAACCAGGTAAAGAATTGGTAGTAGCAGATCATTTAAGTAGGTCATACCTAATTGGTGATTCGACTGAATGTGAAAAAGAAATTCAGGCTCATGTAGCAATGATTTTGAATCAATTTGATATGTCTGACTTGAAATTAAAAATATTTATTGATGAAACTGCTAAGGATATAGAGTTGCAGTCAGTATTAAAATACATCAAAAGTGATTGGCCAAATAATAAATGTGATGTAGATTCCCAGGCCAAAATATATTTTCCATATAGAGATGAGTTAAGTTTCTGTAACGGTTTAGTTTTAAAAAGTTCACAAATAGTTGTGCCACAAAGTTTAAGATCAGAAATGCTGGGCAGAATACATTATGCACATTTAGGCATTGTTAAATGTAAATTAATGGCCAGAAAGTCTTTGTTTTGGCCAATGATGAATAAAGAAATAGAAGACTTAATTTCTAATTGTGATATATGTAAAAGGTATCAAAATGCGAATAGACGAGAACCTATGGTATGTAAAGAAATACCGAAGAGGGCATGGCAAGTTTTATCTACAGATATATTTTATCTGAGAGGAATTCCATATATTTTAGTAGTTGATGCTTATAGCAAATATGTAGAAATAAAAGAACTATGTGATTTGTCAACGAATAGTACTATAGATTTTTTGAAAGAAATATTTGCTAGACATGGTTTGCCAGAAGTATTATACTCAGATTCTGGTTCACAATATACTAGTTTAGAGTTTAAGTCATTTTCAAAACAATGGGGTTTCTCGCATAAAATAACCAGTCCAAAATATCATCAAAGTAATGGTTTAGCAGAAAGATATATTCAAACTATAAAAAGAATTTTGAAAAAGCTCTTAGAAGAAAATAAAGATATTTATCAAGGTTTGTTAACTTACAGAAATACACCAATATCAGAGTTAGGTAAAACTCCTTCTGAATTATTGTTTAATAGAAAAGTTACCAATATGTTACCTAGCGTTTCTTGTTTTGAAGAAGATAAGAATTGTTATAGAAAAGAACTGTATACTAAACAAAAAAAACAACAATATTATTATAATAGACATGCTAGAACTTTGCCTGTGTTAGAAAAAGGCAAAGCTGTAAAAATAAAGGATGAACGTAGTTCAGGACCTCATAAAGGTGGTTTAGTCGTAGGACATGGACAGGGACCAAGATCATATCTGATTAAGACGGAAGAAGGTGGTATAGTGCAGAGAAATAGAAAAGATTTAATTCGTAATGGACAGTATAGTGAGAGTTACAGGATTTATGATGAGGTATTGCCTGATAAAGCCACTGTGGATGAAAATGAAGTTCCTAACATAAACAACAATATAGTAGACACTACATTAGACTCACATATAAACAGTTATAGAACTAGAGCAGGAAGAGAGGTTAGAAGACCTGCGTATTTGTTAGATTATTGTTAATTTAATATTAGTTAAGAAGTTCAGTATATTTGTTTGTTTTTTTTAGTTATAATATGTATTGTTATTGTTTTAAAAGAGAGAAGATGTGGATAGTTAAAGGTATCTTTAATAAGACGAGTCATAAACAATAGGGAGGCTGTCATTGTATTTAGAATAAGAATGAATGTTGATATGTTGGAAGTTGGAAATATTAAAATAAACAGGTTACTGTACAAAAATTGCGAAATTCATTACAGTCAGTACACGTTCCATCCTACAAGTCAATTAATTTATCACTTTTTACTCATAAATGAATTTACTTCTTAACTGTTATGTTTACGCACATAACATGACATTCCAAGATCCCGCCAAAGCCCCCAAAGTAACATTATTTGATATAATTTCATGTAAAACCTTTTTGTATCGAATCTTTTTGATGTGTTACTTGAAAGCAGTAAGGTCAAACTGTGTTATGTAATTTCTGTGGAAGTTCTAAATTCAATTTTGAAAAAAGAAAAGAAGCAAGTTTTTTTTATAGAACTGACTACGACTATTGTCAGCAAGCAAGGTCCTAGCAAGGTCTTAACAGCTTCACCGGACTGTCAAAAGAAGCAAGGATTTTAGAATTTGTTCGATAACGGACACGTTGAGTTTTGCAGTACGAAATACAAAAAATTAAAAGGAAAGTAATGAAAATATATGGAATTATAAGTATTATTAAAACAAAAGAGTTTGTTAATTACAGAGTATACGTATTTGTTGAAAGTTGTGAATACGGAGGAATATCTTATTGGTTCATTTGTGATTATTCCAATAATTTAAGTAAGAAATTGAAGAGTTTTTGTTTGGTTTCATTGAATAATACATGCAACATCGAGGGGTTTTAGTCCCTGGGAATCGGACATAACCCACTCTCTCCCCCGGGAGAGTATCCATCCATCCATAATGGAATGCCCCTCATCAATAAAAAAAAAGTGCGATATATCGGTTACGTTAAATTAGGGTTGATTATTAAAATAAACAAACAACTCACTCACACGACATATTTGCAGATGTTTTTGTATTGATCAGGGGAATTCCATTATGGATGGATGGATACTCTCCCGGGGGAGAGAGTGGTTTATGTCCGACCCCCACGGACTAAAACCCCTCGATGTACTTCTACTGACGTAATGGAGTGCCACGGGCTCGAACTAGCTAGCACCATGTCGCTCCGGTAGACGGTCCAGCCTCATCCTGGGCCTCCCGCGCTAAAGAAAGACAGCGTGGTACATCCCGACAGCCTTCCAGACGGCCAAACCAGTGCAATGGAGAGACGGACTATCACTCCCAATTTTATGGCATTATATTAAAGTATCTGCTATATTAACTACACAGGGTCTATAATAGATTTCAGGCCGGTTTCTTTTGTTTATACTAAAGGATCTATCATGGTAAACAATATAAAAGGACGCCGAACTCATATGTATGCCTCAAAACAGACTATAATTCAAAATTAAATTTTTCATTTTTGAACGCGCCCCAAATTACTTTCTATCGTGTGATGTCTCTGTCAGGGGAATACCCGACTCATCTACGAATCTGTCAAGTTGTTGTTCAGTTCGGTAAAATTATAGATCCATGATTACTATCATCGATCGATCATTATGCGTTTGTTTTTTGTTCTATTTATACAACAATTCCTTCGAATATAAATTGCCCATACCTTTTCTAGTTTTTCATGATCTGTATAGCGAAAACTAATTTCAAATCTATCATAATATTTAATAAAGCTGAAGTTTGTTTATTCGTTTGGTTGAACGCGCTAATCTCGGGAACTACTGGTCCGATTTAAAAAAATAATTTCCCGAGGAAAGCTTTAGGCTATATATCACCACGCTAAAACCAATAGGAGTGGAGCGGGACAGTGACAGAAGACAGTGGGAATGGAGCGCCAATGAAGAACGTTTCAAAATCGGGCATTTTTTTCGTTTTGATTGCTTTCGCTGCGTGTAAGCGTTAGTATTATATACGTTGCCTTGGTAACGTGGTAAGTATCTATCACAAACATTTTCAAATATTATTTTGTGTTCCTATTCAAAAAGTTTATTCTACGTTAGTTTTGTTTCCAATTTTTTATTTGCAATCTATTACGTATTATAAAAATAAAGTATGTATGTAAAAATAAATAACTTTTTGGTGAATGGATATAGCTACAAATAACAAAAAAAAATGATGTTATATTCGGTCGATATTTATATATTATTATATTTTATCTATTTGTTTGTTTGTTCCGGGCAATCTTCAAAACGGCTGGACCTATTTTAACGGTTATTTTACTGGCAGATAAACGAAATGATAGCGGTTGACATATTCTATTTTATTTGTACGCGGCTTCGTCCGCACTGCTATTTCCAAAATGGTTGGACCAATTTTCACGGGATATTCACTGGTAGATAGCAGACCTCAAAAAGTAATTTAGGTTTTTTATGCGCTTTCGGCCGCAGTGGAATATCCAGAATACTTGAACTGATTTTTACTGGCAGATAACTAAGTAATGAGCTATTTCATTTTAAACTAGCGGGCTTGGCAGACGTTGTCTCGCCCTGATAATAAATAGAAAACCTTGACAAGTTATACCTAAACCTTCGCCATGAACCGTTCTACCTACTGATGAAAACGGCATGAAAATCCGTTCTGTAGTTTTTGACATTATCGCGAACAGATAAACAGACAGACCAAATGACTTTGTTTTACACTATGTAGTAATGAACTGTTACCTGTGCATTCGTTCGTGTGAAATTGCTCAAAAATAATTTGTTTACTGTAAACAAACGCGTGAGACATACGCTGTACTGGACTGCAAGAATAAATGTAATTTTAATTATATTATCATTTTGGTCAATTTAGCGGCCATTTTGTTTTATTTACCACGTTTGCATCTACATTACTCAGTGATTATAGCAACGTATAAGAATAACACAATTATATCGACTATCGACTGTTATATCTATATAATAAAACACAAACACATATTGTTCGATAATGTATAGTTTAAAATTTTCTTTACTTTCTTATATAGTGTTAGTGAGCACTGAGGGTGGTATATAGTAGGTTAAAGTTCCAGGTATGTTGCTGATGACATATCCCATCCCATTGGTATTCACATATCTAATGTATACCTTACATGTAACAGTAGATGGCGTAAGTGTCGTAGTTATAGATGTTTTTGAAAAAGCATTTCTGTAATGTACACACCTACTTACAATATTACATTTATTTAATACATTTAAAAAAAAAGGCGTGCGGAGCCGCGGATGATATCTGGTATATAATAAAGTAAACGTGTACGTAGTTCTTGCTTAGCAACCTTGTAAATGCATAATGTAACATTAGACTCGAAGTTAACGCCTTTCTAAAATGAACGGACCGTTATTTTCGTTGCAACTTAAGCGATTTTTGGAAATAATATTTACTAATTATTTGATTAAAAAGTGTTCGTCCTCAAATAATACTAATGAGTGTGAGCATACAAATACAATTGAAGAATGTCCTTCCTTTGGGCTAATCTTCGAAATGATTGTACAAATAATTTTGGTACCTTACTAGATAAGAGTACACTTTTCAGAGCTATCTAGGCTACATATCCATGGTGCTTTTTTATAATGATTAACGAGAAATAATGAATTTTAACAATGGTAACTTAAATCGATAAAAGTATAATAGCGGTTAAGTAGTAAAAAGATTAAAAAAAACTATCTAGTCCATATATATAATAAGCTAAAGTGTATGTACTTTTTAGATTTTTGTAAAAAAATTGCTGTATATAGGAATAAGTAATAAAATACATTTCAATCATATTTAGAAATGTCTGACTGTTTCTTATGAATTCCTATTTTTTTTCTCGAACTGACTACGCTATTGACCCAGGAATTAACAGCTTCACCGGACTACTAAGGCGAGCGCTTAAGACACTCCGCCGATATTTGACAACTAGCTCAAGAGAGCAGGGCACACCTCGGCTTGACGCGACTCTAACTGAGCTAAGCTACATATTCATTTACCCAAATACGCGACTCTGAGCTAAGCTACATATTCATTTACCCAAATACGTGACTCTGAGCTAAGCTACATATTCATACATATATGAGTTTGTGAAATGTATATGTGTACCAAGCATGTATGTACTTGAGACAGATAACTCATTTCTTTACCTTACTCTAAACGCCGGCTTGGAATCCAGGCTTCGGTTATCCACATCTGTTTGCGAATATGACGCGGGGGAAGTCTAAATGCGTCAATAGTACTTACTGTCCGAGACATATGTGATTGGTCAGTTATGACGTCATGAACATTCCAGATAATTCGTTATAACAATGAAATAATCATTCCCATCCCTACCTATAATTTTAAAAATACTGAAGCTTGCCCCTACAGTCAAATGGATAAAATACCTAATCCCCATTATGTAACAGAACCATTCAGATAAGAAGTAAGTCCTTTAATAAAGTGTAATTGTTACAAATGTAAATGCAAAGAAAAATTAACTACAGCCTTAAGGTCTTTACAGGTTGAGGCAAAAAATAAATAAATTGAAGGCATAAAAACTGTTGTATTCATTTATCACCAGTTTAATTCAATTAAAAATTTTGTCATTGTACTTCAATTACAAATTGTAAAAAAAAAAATATTCTCCATGTTTATATTTTCAATTTAGTAAGCTTGCTTTTTACACAAAGTAATTTAATACTCAAAAATAAAGTGTTATCTGTTACAAATGCCTATTGAAACTATTTGTTTCTGCATTAATTAAATATATTTAATCATTCAATTATATTGACTACAAAGATTGATATAATGTATTTGTATAAATATTGAACAAGTGGTAACAATAATTATTATGATTGCCGATTATTATACTTCTTTTCAATTTTTATTATGCAAATGTACTAAAGTAAGTAAAACTCCTTATGGCCTAAAAACAGACTAAATAAATACAGAAGGTCCATCTCTTTGACTTTATCTTAAAATTGACAGTGCTTTGATCAAAATCATGGATAGACTCTCCACGATTATTCACAGAGTACATGTCTATATGCAAGTGGATGTAATGAAAATTGGATGCAGTATGCACACATAAAAAAACACCTGAGACATCATGACTGCACTTATTTTTAAATAAATCTATTAATAATATTTTGCCATCTGTGGTCTCAATCTGTCTGGACTTTCTGTAATTATTTTGTGTGTCTTTGTATCATATGCAATGACTTTTACTTTAGCAAAAAGCTACCAATTTCTGCTTTAAATTGCAGGCCTTAGAGTATTTTTTTAAATGATTGTCGTACAGATATCTCTAAAATCAAATAATATCAATTAAGTACGAGAGGCTTGCTTATTAAAAATAGTAGCAATGAATACTGCAAAAGTAAACAATAATTTAACACAAATTTAATGTATTTTAATTGAAATAAAAGCTTATCTCGCTGCTCCTATGCACTGGGCACTTTATTATTATAACCATAAATAAATATAATAGAAACTTTAAGGAAAATTGTTGTTTATACAATACAAAGAAGTGATTCAAATGATTCCTTTTATATATTTTGTGTAAAGGAGACTTGTTGACTACATTATAATGAATCATCTCCTGTTCATTTATGAAACAAATTACAGGCTCATTCTTATGAATCAATGTTGTCTAATCACGGTCTGTTATCCATACCCATTCACAGATGTCTAAACAAAATTACATACATATAATAAAATAAACATTCCACATAACTTTAATAAATGTACAATTCTTTCTAAAACAAAAGTAACAATCAATTGTTCATTTCAAAATTATGAAATAATCACAATTAAAATAAAAAAAAAACTTATTTACTAATTAACTGTAAATGTTCATTCCAAATTCAGTCACAAATGAAATTCACAACTTATTCAGGTGATTACACCAAATTAAAGCTTTAATAGAAGGATGGTACTAGCTCAGAACTTGAGCTTAGGGTTTAACTCATGGGCACGACCACCCCAGTCTAGTCTGTAGCTGCGAGTCCTCCACGTTATCTCTGGGCTGAGAAGTGCAACAGCGAGTACGAAGGGCGCACAGCACTCGCTCCACACCCACCCAATGAGAAACTGCACTTTCGTAAAGGGGGGCGACCCGTTTTGCACTGATCGCAACATTAACCAGTCCGACAGGAACCACACTAGCACATGCACTAAAAAGAAAGGGAGAGGTTCCGCGCCAAATAATTCCCCCGCTGCCCACGCGGCGCCAGCGCCTAGTGGCATACACTCACTCAATGGTTCTAAAAGTGTCGTAGCCGGGATCATCGCTATGCGAAGTCGCGCCCACCGAGTCAATCGAGATTGCAACGAACCCACAGACCTTGTCCCAGAGTTCTGCAACGCTGGAAGCGATGCCACCCGCATCCTCCATCCTCGCGACACGATCTCCTTCGCTATGAAGAAATCCTCCGCTAAATAATCTCCAAATGAGGCCAGCCCTCCGGCTTCCTCTAGCGCGCACCGGCGTACCATTGACGACATTCCAACGTGACAATTAATACCCAAGAAATCTGCACCGAGATACATCCGCGCTTGCGAAGTACCAAAAAACACTTTTTCATAGACAGCCGCAAAGCCTTCAGCGTCATATGCGAACGGCATCTGGTGGACTATAGCAACGTCATCTTCCATGTGTTGCACCATGTCTAGCAGAGCATCATCCCTCATACGTATGCCGGCATCACTGATGAGTATCAAAGGGTATTTCGCGGCTAAATAAGCCGGCTGCATGTTGTTTATCTTAGGATTTACGCCGATATTCATTCCGCCGATAAATAAGCGCGCCTCAATATGAGGATATTTATGAAGAAGGCTGTTCACAAGCATTACTGCAGGGTCGTTCTCATTCTCAACACAAAACAACACTTCATAATTTGGATAGTCCAGTGAGAAAAATGTTTCCAGGTTCGAAAACAGATTGGGGTCGATGCCGGTGAGCGGTTTCAAGATCGACACGCCCGGATATGGGTGCTCGGGCGGTGAACGGTCCACTGTCCTATGAAGCTTCCATTTGCAGTACGATAATGCCATTATATGAATAAGCCACAGGCACACCCACGCCACAATAAAAAATATCGCAAAACCGTACACTGTATACACAATAGGGATCATAATTGTATTGATGTATAGTTCTCGTTTTCGGACCGCATAATATCGACTGATCACCGCGAAAGGAACCGTGCACTATGACGCGATCATAACAACGGACTGAACGTATGATTGAATAAGCCGCGGTATATCAACAACGATATTAAAACACGCACCTTATAGTGACTCAACATGTTACGTAGAAACATTACTTTTTAATGTCTCGACATTTGTAATTGGTCAATCGATGTACCACTATTTTGAATAGTAGACATTTTGAACCTTGAGAAAGTGTTGCCATAGTATTACCCGATCACTACACGATCAGAATTCTTAAAATAACATTTTTTAAGCAAACTGTCGTTAATTAATGACTTAAATTATAATGATAAAATGACTTAAATTATAATGATAAATTGTCAGTAAACGCTATATTACTATAATAAATGGAACGTATTAAAACAATCATAAAATATAAAAAATTTAAAGACTTTACATGATACTTAATTTTTTGCACCCGATTTTATGCTCTTCTAAAGGACGTGGAATAGCAGAGCCAAATTGCTAAGCGTTATCAGTAGCCGCGCTATCGCAGAGATCAATTAATGATAACGTGAGACAAAGCTATACTTATAGTAAGTACAAACACGTAAACATCTATTTTAAGGCTAACCACTATACAAAAATATTGAAAGTTTGTATCGTGTATAGTCAAACTATACAAAAAATCTTATTAGATGACTATAAATAATAAGATAACTATCTCAGTTTCAGTAAAATTGAGAAGTAATTATACGTCATTCAGAAACGTATTGATTCGGACTTCAGAATTTTGTTCTGTAATTAGAGACCAGTGAATATGTTGATCAATACAGTTATTTTGGGTTTCGTTTTCTACTAGAATTAAACAAATATGTGGTAAGTGTGGTAACCTACTTAATCCTGGACTATGTGGTCGCCTGGATGACGATAGAGTATTGGAAATCCACTACAAGGATTGTTATTTTATGGTATGAATTGTTGCCATCATGGAGAGAGGGAATGCCGTAAATATAACTGTAACTAACGAAAAATACTCTTAATAAAAGGTCGTCTTCCCTAAGAATCTAATAGCTTGGCTAAAATTATTACCAGCGCATATATTTTTAACACTCAACAAAACGAAACCCATTGCATCTCCAAAAAAAAAAAAATTACATTTAGGACAACCACGATAACATTACAATTCATCTAAGAATTGTAATAGTGTCAATCAATAATGGCTTATTCGTTGGCCTGATTAATATACAAGCATAGCAACTTTTCTGGAGGTGTTTTAAATAATACAATTATTTAAAAAAATAAATTATGTTAATAAGATGCAAAATAGAGTCTTTTAAGATCTTAAAAAATTTAAAAAACTTTTTGATATTATTTTGAATAAGTAATTAATTTCGCACTCTTTACAATGCTAATATTAATCAGCTAATTAATTAATCCTTTCCTATGAATTCAATAAATTTGAATTTGGAATTCCTAACCAGACGCCAGTTATTTAAAATCAAAGTAGCCAGACCGACAAAACGTTAATTTCATGTAGTCCGGTGAAGCTGTTAAGGCCTTGCTAGACCAATAGCGTAATCAGTTTGAGAAAAAACACTAATTTCATATGAACGACCTAATACTACAAAGCCGCAAGGGAACAAATTATACATGAAATCCCATTTGCACGTAATATCGTGCGCAACTACATGTTCTGGCAATATTGGTGTAGTAACAATTTTGCTATATTGTATACTATAGCTTTTTATCATATTCGAAATATTCTTTTTGTAATATTTTATTTTTATCGTAAAAGTTTGATTCCCTTAAGAACTATTTTCTTTATTTCTTTGAATGACCTTCTTCTTTAATGACATCATAACATATTATTAATTGCCTACAAAAATTTGTACTGCAATAACTTCAAACTTAGAATATCAATTTTTTATGTTACATTGACTTGTTAACTACCTATCTAAATCCAAGTATTAAATTAAACTCGAGTACAATTGTTAAAAAAATATTGTTGCTGGCCAATACTCAAGATGAGATTTCATTAAAACAACAAAACGCTGTATGAAAACGGAAACAGTATACCATCTGTCAGATACAAACTAGCGTCTTTTCAAATTGTTCGCGGTATATAATAAATACTTCATCCAAAAATAAGATAAATAATATGAATATGAATATAGAGTTAGTACCTATTAATAATATTAACGACTATGCATCAGCTAGTCAAAATTGGGAATCTATGAAAATGGAAAAGCTACAATTAACTAAGCCAGTAGTTCTGTACATGAAAAATATTCAATCTTTTGAAATTGAGGTAAGTTTTCATGCCTACTAATTTAGTAGGTATTTATACATGTATACGTGTAGGAACGACTTGCTCTGTACTTACAAAAGTAGCTTATTGAATAGGAAATACGTATTTACAAAGATGTCCTACTGTACTACAAAGATAAAACGTTTACATATTTGCTTATGTAAATATAATGCTTACATATATGCTTTTAAAGGTATGAAAGTATTAAAATTTTCTCATGGCATTTTTGTAAATATATGTATCATCATTGGGGTGCTATTATTAGCTCCCGTTTTGTCTGCACCATAAATAAAAGAAAATGGCAATATATATAATCTATAAATTATGTTTGCTTCAACATGTGTTTATATTTTAGTATTTTAATAAGTTTGGGGAAACTGGATTTGCTTGCACACTAATGACATTTATTATCAAAAATCCCTCGCCAAAAACATGGCCTGTTCTCGGTAAAGAGGTAGTAAACCTTTTGAAGTACTGGCTGGATGCTTTGCGAAAACACCTCATAAACAACAATTCACATTGGTGGATGTTTATGGAAGTTCTAATGAAGTTCATTAATGTAAGTGTTCATTAATTTACCATAAATTGTTAAAAAAAAAGACATAAATTCAAATGAATATATGTTTGCCCAAAGTTGTAAACCTTTGACATTTCTGTAACGGTGGGTATGAAAAGTTGACATAACACATTATCCGACTCGAAATACATACAAGAGTTGTTGAGGTATACATGTATGCTTGGTAACCGTGGTACAGCTGCCGGGGAGTAGATGCAGTACCATTCGGCAGTTCTTGCTCCCCGGCCAATAGGTATGAGAAGGCACAATGGGGCTTAGACCATACAAGTTGGACATATCCCTCCCTCAGATGCCTAGGATGCTAGGGTGGGTATACATAGGGATTACCCCATGAAAAGAAAAAGTATGCTTGGTACACATATATTTCAACAACTCATATAAGTATGAAGTAGGTTAGCTTAATTAGGTCGCGAATTGCATGAACTAGGCAACAACCCAAGCTATGGTGTACCGTGCACCTTTGAGCTAGTTGTCAAAATAAGTGAGTGCCTTAGTGCTCGCTTTAGTAGTCCGGTGAAGTGTTAAGGCCTTGCTAGACCAATAGCGTAGTCAGTTCAAGATAATAAAAAATTGATATAATGTTTTGTTCAAATATGCAGTCCCAGCTAATGTTATAGATGTCAATTTGTTTGTTTGTTAAACAGTCATACTTTCACACTCATTTGATCATCCTGAATTTACATACATATTATTAGAAGCACAGTGCAGCATATAGGGTACCCTTCAGAAAATAATTGACACTCATGTGGGCTACAAGCTTTTCTTTTGCTCCATTAACAAGCAAACCGAAAGTAAAAGTTAGTAATTATATATACTGAAAAACAAAGAATCAAATCTATGGCTGGGTACAGTTAGTGCTGAATAGTTAAAAATAATGTATTGGTCTCTGATTATAATTTTTTTATATTGTCAATATAATTTACTATAATAACTTGACTATCCCCTTTGTATTTTACACCTGCCTCCAAAAGCAGTTATACTAGCCTTTGAAGAGGTAATAAAAAACAAAAACCAGAATTCGCCAAGCATAGTCCATTATATATCTGTGTACATATTACTTATTTAGTCACATAGTGTATTGCTTTTTTTGTCGATCTGACTACACTATTTACCTGGCAAGGTCTTAACAGCTTCACCGGACTACGGTCTAGTAGTGAATTGTCCAAAATTATTACTGTAGCAGTTCACTTACTTATTTGAATAAATTCACACCACTTTTATTAAAATGCTTTATTTGGTCCAGTTATCATGTAATCATATCTGCAGAGGAAAGGCTATAAATAGGCTTAACAATTAATTAACAATCTTTGTATGTTAGTTAATTTAATTTTACCTTGTTATAAAAGCAGAATCTCATATATTAGATATAAAATTTCATATATTAGATATGTAATAAAAGAAGGCTATTTAAATAAGAAGTTAGTTGTGTTTGCAGGACATATAATAATATGATGTATACTTTTGTCTTTATTAATATTTACTGTATATATTTATTAACTTTTATTTGTAGGTGGTAGAGCCACCCTGAACTTATTATTGGTTTCAAAACGAATTGGTTGGCTCGCCCCGGGTAATGTCACCCTCTCATAGAAAACCGACGTGAAGTAACAGTGCTTCCATTGTTGCGTTTCGTTAGGTCAGTGAGAGCACCGGAGGCCCACCTCCCCTCTCCTCTCCCCCCTCCTTCTCTTTCCCCCAAACACAGGTTGGCAACGCACTTTCGACTCCCCTGGTGTTGTTAGTGTCTATGGACGGTGGTGATCACTTAATATCAGGTGACCCACATGTTCGTTTGCCTGCTATGATTAAAAAAAAAACTTTTATGACCTATGGTGAAAGTTACAAGTTTAAAACTTATAAGCAGATAGATTTAAGTAAATCTGTACATTGAAAGATAATCCTAACTTCTAACACATTTTAATACTGCTGTCCATAGCAAATATACTATAGTACCATACAAAGTATATCACTACATATTATAAAATTGCCACGTCTATGTGTCTGTACACGATAAGCTCAAAAACTACTGAACAGATTTTCATGGAGGTTTCACCAGTAGATAAAGTGATTCATGTGGAAGGTTTAGGTATATAATTTGTGAAGGTTTTGTTTTGTTATCAGGGTTAGACAACGTCCGCCGAGCCCACTAGGTAAAACTATATATAAATAGTAGATTATTTATTATAAAAAAATTACAGCTTTACGATATCATGTAAAATATATACCAAAAAATGGTGAATTCACCAATAGCAGTTTCAGTACATATATATCTTGTAAAATTAATTATATATCTGGTTCAGACATTTGAATCTAAATAAAGTAAACTGTTAGATAGTAAAAAAAAAATATATTTTTTTTCGAACTGTCTACGCTATTGACCGAGCAAGGTCTTAACAGCTTCACCGGACTACTAAGGCGAGCGCTTAAGGCACTCAGCCGATTTTATTTTGACAACTAGCTCAAGGGTGCTAGGGTGCAAAAATATAGCTTTCAATGGATACTTATGTACTTTGTGACCAATTTACATACATGGTTTTCAGTTGCAGCTGTACCTGGTAGGTAGCTGCTTTCTTGGCAAGATTTTTTTTTAAATTTCAACTAAACTTGTAAGTCATATAAATATTTGAAATTTTAAATTTTCAACCTCTTTTCTATAGTTGTTTATTAAGGTAGTAGGACAGCATCTGCCTCCAGGGTTTGCCTGTGGATTTGTAAATAAAAATATTAAATTATTCATTGATAAATATTTGAGAAGTCCCATAAATTAATATATAATATTGTTAAGTTTAATTCCTTTTACACATTTATTTATTAAAAAGTATTATATTTAAATTTATACTGTGAAAACAGAATACACTCTTTGACTGTGTAACTAACAAATTAGGTTACCCTGTATCTTGGCAGTAAGTCCGGTGAAGCTGTGAAGACCTTGCCAGGTCAATAGCATAGTCAATTCGAGAAAAAAAAAACTTGGCAGTTGGTTTACCTCAGATAAAATATCACTTGAGTTTGTAGTTTCCTTTATTATTACTATATAAAAACACAAAATTAAATATAAATTAAGTACACCTTGCAATATGAATGAATGAATTAATTCTTTATTGCACTTTTGATTTGTACACTGGCGGGCTTAATGCCATAAGGCATTTTCTTCCAGCTAACCAGCGTTATTGTTGTTAAGCAAAAACTTTTGTAGGTAGTGCCTATAATAAACAGAACAGAAGAAAATGGATAAATAAATATATACGTACATACAATATTATAATAAAATAAATACATATATAACATACATATATAATTACTTACATACACACGTACAAACATATAATAATGACAATGTCTTTATATATAAATTTCTTCTGTGCGTGTGTATGTCACTGAACTCCTCGTAAACGGTTGGACCGATTTTGACGAAATTTTGTGTGCGTATTCCAGTGGATCCGAGAATGGTTTAGATTCACAATTGGACCCGGTAAGTGGCGCTGCGGTTGAATTTTAGTATTTTCTTTAATTATCGAGATAGGACAACGTCCGCCGGCCCCACCAGTAGTAATATAAATGTGTACACACAGCAAAACTTAATTATTAATATAAACTGCAAAATCGCGAACACTCTGTCTCCCTTTTTTCGAATAAATAATGTTGTAATTGAGTTTTAAACTTATTAGTTTAACAATATATTTAGCTAGCGGGCCCGGCAGACGTTGTCCCGCCCTGATTATAACAAAAAAACTATGAAAAATTATATACCAAAACGTTCCTCTTGAATCACTTTATACACTGGTGAAAACCGCATGAAAATCCGTTCAGTAGTATTTGAGTTTATCGCGAACAGACAGACGCGGTACGGGACTTTATTTTATACTATGTAATGATAACTAAGATAAATATTAGTTTAAGAAAAATTAATAAATTGAAATCAGGACATTCGTCAAAAACACTCAACGCTACCAAATATACTAGTGGAACAGACCGCAGAGTGTTTCTTTGACCTATCAACAAATGAAAAATGTGATGAGTACCAGAAACTAAAGATATTACAATGCTTCAACATGTATTGTGCAGAGTCCAGCAAGGAGATAAGATTTGCTATGAGGAATCATTTCAGTAATTATTTGTATGTATAATTTTTTTTTAAAACATTTTTAAATTAAAATTAACTGTTAGGTTTGCATCACAAAATTAGCATGTTATATATTAAAAAAATATATTAAAAAGATATCTCTCTTTTGGTCTCACTCAGATTCGAACTTGGGTTAGACGGATTTTCGAACCAGCCGATTTCCATGTGAGCTATTACCTTTATATTCTAGCTATATTTTTTAATTGCCTGAAAACTCAGATAAAAAAAGTTTTCTATGAACGAAATCTAGCTAGATCGATTTATCGTCCCCGAAACCACCTACATACTAAGTTTCACGGAAATTGCTACAGCCGTTTCCGAGATCCTGAATATATAACAATATAAAAATATACAAGAATTGCTGGATTAAAGGTATAGATAGTGGTACATTATGTGAATGTTGCCGTTGTTGGACCTCTATGTGTATAGAAACTTTTTCTGTATCCAAAAAGTTGGGTAGTGAGCCATAAATGGCTTTGGTGGTGCAACTTTTTCTGCCTCGATTTTTTTTTCTTTGAAATAAGTACTGTATTGCTCACAATTCAAATAATCTAAAGCAGAAAAGAGATGCTGAGCAAGAGTCTGCAGAAATAAAAATAAAACATAGGTACTGCAAATTGACCCATATTTTTATGTTTAATAAGTTATAGGTTTTATTCGATGATATAATTGGGCTAGTATAAAAAAATACATTTATAAAGAGACTATATAATGGCTACTAATATATTATAAGAGTAGCCCTAATTTTTGGGAGGCCAAAAATTTCGTTCCCGTACACTCACCGCGCCCTCCCCCCCATCCTCGGCAGCGGCTAAAGCCTAGGTCTGTTCCCCCGGAGTGGAGCCTTCGAGTATGCTGTTATCATGATACAGTGACATTGAAACTTTTTAAATTTCTAGTTAACACAACACAGATCACCCTAAATACGTGCACACATACACACACGTACACATACGTGGCAGGCGCAGAAGGCCCGTCGCGTCTCGCCAATATCGTAGTCAGTTCGAAAAAGAAAAACACTGTAGGGCAAGTAATTATTTAAATCTATACATATAATAAAAATAAAGTGTCTGTATGTAATATTAAAATTTAAAAAAATACTGATTGAGTACGAAAGTATACACGCTTACTAATAACGTACATGCAATTTTTAAAATTTTTGTCTGTCTGTCTGTCTGTTTGTTTCGGGTAACCTCCGAAATGTCTGGACCGAATTTGACGGGAATTTCACTGGCAGATAGCTGAAATTACAGCGGGTTACTTAGGCTACTCTAAATTAGACTAGCTGTTAACCGCAGCTTCGTCCACAGTTCTATCTCCAAAACGGTTGGACTGATTTTCACGGAACTTTCACCAGCAGATAGCGGACATCATTACAAGTAATTTAGTCTATTTTAATTTAAACTATCTGGTAACCGTGGTTTCGCCCGCAGTACTATCTCCAAAACGGTTAGACCGATTTTCGCGGGACTTTCACTGGTAGATAGCGAACCTTAAAAAAGTAATTGAGGTTATTCTATTTTAGACTAGCTGTTACCCGCGACTTTGTCTGCATGAAATTTAGCAAAAATATGTTGTTAATTGTAAACATGTCTTACACATGCGTTGTACTGAACTCCAAAAATAAATATAATTGAAATTTCATATATCTGTATCTATGTATGTAATTTGAATTATATTGTCTTTTCGGTTATTTTGGTGGCCATTTTGTGTTACTGACCGCGCTTTCGACTCAGATAACTTAGGAACCATACTATGACCATACCATACCAGATAGAAGGGCGGTGTACTGGTGGTCGCTGGAGGAGACACCGAGAACCCGAGGAGGAGACCCGGCTTTATGGCAGATACAGGAAGATCCTACAGGCTGCCATCGGCCGGGCGAAAGAGGAGGCGTGGGAGGAGTTGTTGGAGACGCTGGAGGAGGATCCGTGGGGGCGCCCATATTGGATGGTGAGAAAGAAGCTGTCCCGGGCGCCCCCGATGACGGAAACTCTTCGACCGGAGGTAGTAGCGAAGGTCGTGGGAGAGTTGTTCCCCGACCCTCCGGTGCTGCCACCTTCTCCCATGCCTCCGCCTCCTCAGGTGAAAGGTTGCGGAGGTGCTTGATGCCCCCCTATAACAGAGGAGGAGATGGGGAGTGCACTAGGGCGCCTTCGCAATCGAAGGAGAGCGCCCGGCGTGGATGGGGTCCCGAGCAGGGTGCTCGCGGTCTCGTTACACTATATAGGGGGGTGGTTTCGGGGATTGCTCAACGGTTGTCTGGAGTTTGGGCGGTTCCCGAAACCATGGATGCAGGGTATACTTTAGACAGTAATAAGGTAGCGTAGGGGGAGCATTACTGATTCGTGGTAGGCATATAAAGTGGTGCCTTTCAAACCTTGCTCAGGTTTTGCCACCTTTATTTTTGGCGCGATTGGTTGACAAGTAACAGCCAAATTGATTTAAACGCCATCTATTAGTTTATGTTTCGTACTAAATTGTTAGCTATATGTATTTTAAATGTTCTGTATTGCTTTATGTAATTAAGTATACTTATTTTAAGCTAGCTGCCAGACCCGGTTTCACTCGTGTCTTTTAACGAAAAAAATAAGACCAAATCTTCGTACTGCAGCAGGGCCATGTACTAAAATAAAATGATAACTGAACACACGCACGTCAACTTTTTAATTACGTCAATATTTTTGAAGATATCTCCACTGTCTCACTCACTTTTGTAGAATGAGATATTTTAAATAGGGGTGTGCGAATAATGCTCGAATCGATCGTGTGAATTGATTAGAATTTCGAATCGTAGAGTTCGGTTCGAATCGCTATCGAATTATTCGTTAATTCATTCGCACACCCATATTTTTAACCAAAAACCAAAAATTTTCTCTTTTTCGCACTATTTTTCAATCATTCTCTTTCATACACAAACCTTGTTCTGACAACTTATAAGTAAAATCAAAGAATGAATTAGTCAAATCAAATGCGTATTCTGGTCTAAGATCAATATCTTAGACCTGAAATATGACTTTTATTTCAGTGTAAAGTTAGCAATTTATATGTCTACTTGTGGACTCCTTCCGTGCCAGTTCCTTATAATGGAAACACTGTTGCGATGGATGGTGCCGCGACAGAACGTGGATATTCGTTCATCATCAGCGAAAAAGTGGTTCCCCGAGGAACTGTTCTCGCAGAGAACCGTCGATATATTTCTCAACAGAGCCTGGATTGATTTTTTCCAGGTAATTTTTAGGTCAGAGAGCCTGCTATACTTGCCACAATTACTACAGAGTTCCATGCTGGCTTACACTACCTCTGATTTTCTAAACCCTTGTGCCGACCGATGGAGTCGAAATTGAATGAAGAACTGTACAAAATAAAATATATCGCCTTGGTAGCTGATATAGCCAGAGGCTTTACAGTAGACAATTTCATTAATTGTTATTTAGAATGATAACAAGTCAAGTTAAAATCGAAAGGAATATCACATAAAAATAAATAAATAAATACAATACAATACAATAAAAAATATAATAGAATACAATGTTATATGCTGTTATATTTATCCAAATGTATGGTGACTAAAGTTGATATATAACATATAATAAGTATATACATATATCGCACTGCTATTACTTGTAGCCGTTGTAACTCGAAATTGTGTCAATTTTAATTAATCTTAAGTCTTTAGAAAAAATGATAACCTACACGTCAGTAAAACAGTTATAAAAATATATCTAAACTGAAGCGAGAATTAGCGCACTAATCAACTTTTAGCTTACAGTAGATAGCGAGAAATCACTTTTTTTTATCGACTCTGAAAAAAGTGATTTTTTGAGTTACGAAAGTATTGTAATATCAATGCGATGTATACTTACACATTGAACACAGAACTGTTAAAAGGAATGAACTTTTCAGTTTCACCTAGACTAGATCTAGTTTCACGTGATCTTCAATGACGGTTTGGTCTGAAATAGCAAACACGCTAAACCTATTGGGGAATTCTTTCGAAAGGAAATAATTTGTACTTATATGTTTATAATATATACCTAGAAATATTTACATCATATTAAATATTTTTTTACTTACATTTTTTAATATTCCCGTTAAAACGCTTACGACTTACATAGCGTTAGATTGACGTCACAGCATTACAAACAACACTGTTTTTCTTCATTATGAATGTGTCAAACTGTAAACGACAGAACAATGTTTCGGAAGCTGTGACGTCACGGGCTATGATCGGTGTTTCTGATCTTTACAAATATATTTTTAACATGTAAATAAGGATTATATTCAGCTTTTGTGTAATATAAATTATGGAGAGTAATTAAAATGGAATTATAATTGTTTGGCGTCTATGATCGTATACTGTTTATCATGTGTAGGGATTTTGAACCTGTGACATCTCGGCTCAATAATCCTCATGTCCTATTATAACCTACAAGAAGACTACCGCCCGCTTCATTTGACATTAAAAAACGGTATAGAATCCAAAAAAGTTTCCTAAAAGCATCTACGAAAAATTCACCACTGAATTGTCATAATCCAATGCCAATACGGCCAATTTGTATATATTACGAGGTAACGTTATAGGGGTGAGTTATAAAAGTATGAAGTTGTCCTCTTTGTTATTTAATCGATATGTCAAGTATAAATAATATAAGAGTTTACATTAAACAACAGATATAGTAAGTAATAAACTACTGAGTATATAGTTACGTATTAATTATAGAGATGCGAACGGTCCGACGGTCCGCGTGAGAATGATCCCCACTCCTTTTTAACTATGCCTTTTATAGGCTTCTCTCGTATTAGAGGGTAGAGTTAATATTTCTGTCGGTACACAGATACTTTTTGACGGTGGACGGTACTTTTGCACTGATATATATATAAGATAGATTATATGTAGATATCACGGTAGATCGCTATACGGGTATAGATTTTGAAATATAGATAGATATGTTTGTTTCCGCGTGATACAGGACGCAAGGGATTTCCTGAACTCGCACAACGAAAGAAAAGATATAATATTATCACTTATATGCAGGAAGCTTTCCATTGGACACGAAGAGATTATATCTGTGAGTTTTTTTTAATCGTAGCGTAACTAAATCGAAAATAGTTTTAATTTTGGCCCTAGGAAGGGAGTTTATCAACTTTTTAAACTCTACAACCAGTTCAGAAAACAATCCAGTCTTCGAGAAGAATCGGCAAGATACTCGATCTGGTTTATCTTTTTATCTACACATATATATAATCTGTTTGTAATATCAACGGACGGATTATTAGACGGACGTGTAAGTATATACGGTACTTATGATAAAAAAAAAACAAATTTTATCTATCTTTTGTTCCGACTAATCTCTGAAACGGTTGAACAGATTTGGACGGGTCTTTCACCAGCATATAGCGGATGTTATAAGGAGTCATCTAGGCTACATTTATTTTATTTAAGGAAAAGTTTAACGTTACATAAAAATATAATAAACTAAAGAAACAGAATATAGAAATGCGGGCACCCACGTGCAGTTTTACACTGAGCAGAAATTTCTTCCGAAATGTAGAAGATAGAAATTATTACTGTGGCATATCCTTAGGAAATAGACATGTACCAACAAGGACTTTTCGGTAGCCATTTTTACGATGTATAATTTTGTATAATAATAAAATTTTTTTTTTATAATAATAAAAAATAAATAACACAAGCTTATGAATAAAATATAAAATGCCCTTCATGATATTCTAAAATCCCGCCAAAAACGCTCCTTGATCTAGGTTAATCCTTAAATGCATAGAGTCTCAAAAATTAATATACAGTTATGAAAATTTTGATTTTGAGTGTATGCCGTCGTAGGTCGAATCATTCAAACGAAATATAAGAAAGTACATAAATTCACTCGCTTTTATGACGCGAAACGTCTATAGGCGCGACTAAACCTGATTTTGACTTGGCGCGACGTGGCGACGCAAATGCGGACTTTGCACTATTAGCGAAATACTCAAAAACATTTGCAATCCTAACTGTATAAACATAAGATTCAAATTGTTTTGTTGGCCACTCGTTCTACTAGTGTTACGCGGCACGCGCCGATGACCTAGCGCTCTTTGATAAATGCCGCCAAACACCGCTCCTGCGACTAGTTGAATTTTTGTATTTAATAAAAATGATCATTTATGTAATAAAATAAATAATCAGTCATTATTTTATGCAACAAATTTGTAATGCTTTATCTTTTCATTATGCCATAGCTGATTCCTGTCTGTTCTTTTAGGCATATAACTTATACAAAACAATTTCGATGTTTCACATTTGCCAGGCGTCCCGTGACGGCTCAATTTTTTAAATATGATATTTAGATTGACAAATTGTGAAAGGTTAAAAAAAATAGTAATGCCTACAAATTACGTTTTCTTTTTTATATAATCCTATATAATAATAATCCACATACAATATAATTTTGGGTAAAAGTTAAGAAATCATGCCGATCTTCTATAAAATGTTACCTATGTTTTTTCGAGCATACATTACATTTTCAAGAATATTTCGGCATATCTAAGCTAAGGGCCGTCTTAACAGGGTGCCGAGAATCGAGATTCATGGTTGGACATCAACACGACTAGTAATTGCATGACGGTTTTACTCGACCCCCAGATGCTTGTCAGGTTAGGTGTGAAGAATCACAGGGCTTGTGAGATCCTAATCGTCAAGGAGCAGGATACCAGCACCGTGCAACTTTCCAGGTGGGGGTTAATGTAGCCTTTTAACTCGTAAATAAATCTATAATAAGAATGTGAATGTAATGTGTTTGTACTTTTTAGATTTTTGTAAAAAAAAATTGTTGCAGGTGTCTAGGAATCATTATCATTACATATTTCGGTAGTCCGGTGAAGCTGTTAAGACCTTGCTTGGTCAATAGCGTAGTCAGTTCGAAAAAAAAAAACATTACATCATTACATAGTATAAAACAAAGTCCCCTACCGCGTCTGTCTGTCTGTCTGTTCGTGATAAACTCAAAAACTACTGAACCGGATCTTCATGCATTTTTCGCCAGTGGATAAAGTAATTTACGAGGAACCTTTTTGTATATAATTTGTCAAGGTTTTTTTATTATCAGAGCGGGGCATCATCCGCCGGGTCCGCTAGTATTATATAATAAATTCCTCTGCCGCGTCTGTCTGTCTCTCTGTTTGTGATAAACTCAAAAACTACTTAACGGATTTTCATGCGGTTTTTACCAATAGGTAAAGTGATTCATAAGGAACGTTTAAGTATATAATTAGTCAAGGTTTTTTTATTACCATGACAGGACACGTCCGCCGGGCCCGCCAGTAAGTAATAAAATACATTTCAATCATTTTTAGAAATGTCTCTCTGCCTGCTATGTCTGTTTGTATGAACATGTATCACATCACTGCTAAAGTACTGCGTTCATGATAAAACCTTTTAAAGGAAATCAAAACATATCTTCGAGTAACATTTAATCTTACTTAATGGTGGTAGAGCCACGTTGAAACTATTACTGGTTTCAGCATGATTGGGTCGGCTCGCCCCGGGTACTACCACCCTCTCATAGAAAACCGACGTGAAGTAACAGTGCTTGCATTGTTGCGTTTCGTTCGGTCAGTGAGAGCGCCGGAGGCCCACCTCCCCTCCCCTAATCCCTTCCCCCCAAAGGGTGGCAACGCACTTGCGACTCCTCTGGTGTTGTTAGTGTCCATGGACGGTGGTAATCACTTAACAGCAGGTGACCCACCTGTTCGTTTGCCACTTATCTTTGTTTCATTACAATCGGTTAGGTCTATCAAAAGGTTTTGTAGCTTTAATGATAAGTACGGAGGCGGAGAGAAATGTAGATAAGTAATTAGAGTTAATACATTCAGATGACTTCATTAGTCACTGTTTTGTACATAAGGTGTCAGGCGGACGAAGACGCGGGCACAGCTAATCTATATACCAGGTGACTATTTAGACACTTACAGTTTTCTAGGATATGACACTTCATGGTCACATTTAACGTATAAAATAATAATAATAAAACAAATACTAATAAACAATCAAGAAAACCTAAGCTAAAGTTTGTTCTAAGACTTTCAAAAGTATAGCTACAAACGTGTAAATAAAATAATAAACCTAAGTGCAGTGACCGGCGCTAAAAGCTACAACGGGCGACCCGAAGTTAATAACTTACGATAGTAAAGCGGGTAATAAACCCTTTTGTTTTGTTTTCAAATGAAAGTGAAAGCATCCGACTGTCATTGAAACTGTGCTTTAACATAAACGCATAGACTATTGTGTATAATTTTTGTATTTTTCTAGATAATTAGGTCAAATATTAAGCATCTATTTTTTAAATTCCTTTCGAACGTGCTCAGTGTCCTTTAGAAATATTGCTACTGTCTAAACAGTCACCTGGTATATATATAGGTAGTGGGAAAACAGTTAAGAACATTTCCCTCCTTTGTTTCTCAGCCGATTCTCTTCATTCTCCTGTGATATTGTAACCATTGACGGGATTTAGTATTATCAATAATAAAAAAATAATTGAAAAACGTTTTGTTTTATGGTCGAAATTGCACTACCGGACGAGCGGTTCGTTTTAATAAAATCGCTGTGTGTGTGTTTTTGTATTCCATAGGTTTTAGCGATTGGTAACAATTTCATCTGATGTTAGATGCGTATGTGATCTAAGTTGGTAATGACGCTCAACCTAAAGGGACTGCCTCCCAAGTTCAACTTGAGCGTGGTAGCTAACGTAGTATGGCTAAGAAAAAACCATACTGTACTATGGTTTCATTTGCTAAGATTTCAACCTGTGTCAATGAACGCGGTGTCCAAACACACAATCGACTAAGCAATGGCGTAGCATGTTTTGGAGGGGCCCTGTATCAAAAGAATTGTCGGGGGCCCAAATGAGGGATAAATATTACACAAATAAGGGTCCTCTGTAGCCCGGGGCCCCCCTATCATTGATACGGCGGTAGCTACGCCCCTGCAACTAAGCCGTCATGCCTTCAAATCAAAATATCCTTTATTCAATTTAGGCCCTGAGAAGGCGCTCATGAAGGTCAAAGCTACCACCGGTTCGGAAAACAACCCAGTCATCGAGAAGAACCGGCAAGAAACTCGATCCTGGTTTATCTTTTCATGTCAAATATTTTTACAGGAACATAAATATTTACATTCGTTATTAGTGGATGCACAGAGGGGTGTGATTTCCAGACGTCACAATCGTTCACATATTGAAATAGTTTCGTAAACAATAAGATTCAATGATAATTAAATGTGGTAGGGTTTTACAGCCCGACTGGGTCGCAATCACCGCGTATATGGCGAAAAAGCCCGTCATAGTGATTCGCTTCTGCGGGTCGCGTTTCGGGAGCAGCCTGTGAATATCCAGTTTTTCGCAGGCCGGCATGACAGTGGCGACCGGCGATGGATAGATTCTCTCTCGGTGGTCGCCATTGTTTTTAGATTGTACTGCGCTTACCATCAGGCATAGCTCAGTCATTTTGCCGTGCCACAATAAAAAAAAATTGCATAACAAAATACAAAACATCTAAGTACATCTTCCTCCTCTATCGCTCAACCGATTTTCTTTATTTTTGTTTTGTTTAGTACATACAGTGGAGCGAAATTGGTGTCGAGAAAAAAAATGGAAAAATTGGTCGTATCCTTACAAAATTAATGAACCACGGTTGAATTTCGACCACTAGTTTTATTTAAAAAAACATGGTATGAAGATCATCATTAGTGTTTCCGTTTTTGGTATTCTTATCCGTTATTAGGATCTATATATAATGACACTTTTGTTTTATAAAAAATAAAAATCCAACCAACTACGTGTGACGCAAACGTAAACTTAGAAATAGGATTCCTTATGTCGAATAGGGAAACCAAAAATTCAGTTTAATTTATGCCTTTCTTCAATAGTGAATCTAATTTAATCATTATATCGGTGACGACGCTATCAACCCCGCAATTGTATCCATCAACGATAAACATTGTCGACGAAGAGATCCGCTGCCTGTGGTTCGTCGTAAGCTCTCGCAGCGATTTAGTAAAATTGGACAAGGCGCTAAGGGGAATATACGGCGATAAATATCGCGTAAGTCATTTTAACAAGTATCTGTCTATATACATATAAGAATCAAACCTAACAAGTCTGGACTTTTAGATTTTTATACATTTCAATCAATTTTAGAAGTGTCTGTTTGTATGAACAAGCATCACTGTTAAAATACTTCGTTCATGATAAAACTTATTCAAGAAAGTCATTGGTTGGCCCCTTATAAATAAATTTAATAGCTGCGCTCCAGATAATGAGATGTGTTTCTGGCCTGGGTCTCATTGATCAAGTACGGAGCATGCAGACGCATTAGATAGGAACTTTATGGATGTAAGTGTGACAAAAAGAATGAAGACTACAAAATTAAGAAGAAAAATAACAATTTTTCATTTCCGCATCTCAAGCTCTCAATTGTCCGCTATCATATTTTTTTGAGTCTTCATAATTCCCATTGTTATTTACTATTACAAAAATTCACATAATGATAATTGGTGACTTTCATAGTTACGCTCTTTTATTTTAGTTATATTTTTATTGAAAGTTACGCTTTCTGTTATTTTTACCGCATATTCCTGGCGGGACCTATTTGCGCGGTCCCACCAGGCCCTTCAGTCATAAAGCATATATTGGAGTAACATTTAGTTTTTGTTTCATTAAAATCGGCTTGTACTTTTAATAACGACGCGAATTAAGTACGGTATAAAAGTAAATAAGTAAATGGCCTTAATACATTCAAATGACTTTATCAATTGCTGTTTTATACATAAGGTGAACGCAGACGAAGTCTTCAGCACAGCTAACTTAAACATATAAAGATCCCAGTGTCACGATGAATTCTGAAACAACTCAACGGATCTTCATGAAAATTGTCATTTATGTATATTATTTGGTCCAACTTGAAACATTGGATATATTTTGATCAATGACCTCGATAGTTTTTAAATACAAACGATTGTCAATGGTGATTATTATCATTAACAGTTAATTTCAACAGTCTCGAACAGATGGCGCTTTAAATTAGCTTGTTATCAGAACACTGTAGGATCGACTGTTATAGATGGCACCATGATTTAATTTTGAATTTTTTTTTTATTCAACATGTATAAACGGAGCCATAGCAACGCGTGGCCGCGTCACTTTGTCTCATATATATTGAATGTAACTGAACATGCGGGGTGGTAGGGTTTTACAGCCCGAATGGGTCGCAACCACCATGTATATGACGAACAAACCCGTCATAGTGATTCGCATCAGCCTGTGCATATCCAGCCTTTCGCAGGCCCGCTATGACAGCGGCGACCGGCGATGGATACTGTGTCACTCGGTGGTCGCGGTTTGTTTTTCGATTGTACTTTTTGTTACCATCAGGCACAGTGTAGTCATTTTGCCGTGCCACAATAAAGAAAAAAGCTAATTAACTTATATTAAACTGATAAAAAAACGACAATTTTTTTTCTCTTTAATATATTAAAATATTGTTGGAAATTATGAAATAAAAACCCTGTGATCGTCACAGCCCTTAATATTAAGATATCGCAAATGGTTAATTCCAATTTCCCGTATAATTAATATGGGAAAGCTTGTTTTTCTTAAAGTTTAGAATTTTATAACTCTTTAATGGTTTCGTGAGATTACCCCCTATAACTTCACAAACTTTACCTCTTAATAATATTATATATAATACAAGTCTATGTACAATTTTAATTATATTAAGACTGTAAATAAAAGACAAATTTGATATAATGTAGATATTTATGTTATGTTAGTTAACGATGGACTTAAATAAAGGAAATACCCAGCCGCCACAACAAACGTTGGAAAGATCCCAACAAATACCTCGTCCTACCGTAAGTATATCTTTTTAAGTACTTAAGAATGTTATACAATATCATTGAATGAAAATGTTTTTTTTTTAATTGCGTAAAAATTTCTCCATACGTGAAGGAAATGTGAAGAATCCATTCTAACAAGATAACAAGTTTTTGTTAACAGATAAAGTATTATTTTTTTGCAGTTAGAGTTACTAGACAAATGTCCTTTAAGCTTGTATAATCAAGATTCCACCAAAAAATCTTTACAATAACTATGTTAGTTTCACTATTGTCAAAGGCCTTTTATAAATTATCCAAATAGCCAGCTGAAATTGTACGTATTAACGTGTCTACATTCCGTTTGTGATTTAAAAAAAATAACTTTTTTTTTGACCAGAGACAAATAATCAGTGACATTAATTGTTTTAATTTTTTAACGTTGTGCTTTTATAATAAACACTACACTACAGAAGACGTCCGGTGAAGCTGTTAAGACCTTGCTTGGTCAATAGCGTAGTCAGTTCGAAAAAAAAAAAAAACTACAGAAAGAACGACCGTCTTAAAACACGGCAATAAATATTAAAATATCTATAACAATATTCAACAAGACATGTAAGAGTTTTACCTCTTAATTTGTCACTTATACTCAATTCCTATTAATAGTCGACATTCCCTATTTGAACTAAATAATAATCTATGACCAAAATAGCCACTCTGTTCCATTGGACTGAATTTTCAGAATAACAAATAACACTGTTATACCATAAATGCAAATCAATACAGTATCTGTGTTGTTTTGTATTTAACTGAAATATGAAAGCGTATTAATTTTTAAATCAGCGTATTTTTTTTTACTTGTCACATTTGAATTAAAAAATAAATCGTGAAACTCTGGTCAGTTTAGCTACTTCAAAGCTGTGTGGCTGAATGGTTTAGATTCCTTTGCCCTATTTTTTTATGGTAACAATTCAACGTGTTGATGTTGGGGGTAGTTTTATTTATCATTATATAAGTTTATTTAATAATTCTATTGCTGTGTTTATATTCAGAAATTAGTGAGGTTTTCACAACCGATTGGAAAACGACGCGGCAGACGATCAGGTAAATGTATACTGCAATATTTAATTACTTTATGTTTCGTTGTTTGTTATAAGAATTACGCCGAGTTTTATGCTCGTCTATGATAATTAAAAAAAAACAGTGCTATATAACTTTTAACACTGTATTAGTATGTTATGGTGAATTTTCGAAGTTATACTTTTATTTAGGCGCAGTAGGGGAGAATAAATTCATTTGCAGTTCAGTTATACTATTATTATATTTAATTACGAGTAACTACGCATAAAAGTGATTATATGTGTGTTGGGGTGTATAGATTAGACTAGTGCAAATCATTGATATACAAAAATCCAAGATGCACACTTAACGTCTCACAGCCGGCACACAAAAATGAGTGCATAATTTTGGATTGTGCAGTCATTTAAAATAGTCTCGCGTCGCTTGCGTCCTTGTAAAAACAACTTTAAATCATTCGTTTAAGGTTGAATTTGTAAAATCGTAAGTTTTTTTTTCTTTTTTTTATGTCATTGGTGGCAAACGAACATGTGGTTCACCTGATGTTAAGTGATCACCACCGTCCATGGACACTAACAACGCCAGAGGAGTTGCAAGTGCGTTGCCACCCTTTGGGAGGAAGGGTTAGGGGAGGGAGAGGGAAAGGAGAGGGGAGGGGAGGTGGGCCTTCGGCGCTCTCACTGACAGAACGAAACGCAACAATGCAAGCACCGTTACTTCACGTCGGTTTTCTATGAGAGGGTGGTACTACCCCGGACGAGCCGACCCATTCATGCTGAAACAAGTAATAGTTTCAGCGTGGCTCTACCACCATTAAGTTTATCGTATAACTATAACCATGTATGTATATTGGGGAGTTTTTGCGGCCGGTTTTGAGCGCTACACTTATTCGAGACTGTGCTTTTTCGGTTTTTATATGTCAATGGTGCGAATACAAGGTAATTTTGTCTCACTGTATTGCGACTAACATACACTATGTGAAAGACTCGATATAGTGAAATCCCTTTATTTGTCGCGTTCCGGGATACAATAACCAAAGGAGGTGATAGAGCGGGTTCTGGCTACCACATACATTGTGATAAATTCGTCACACTATACGTTATGATTTTTGAAAGTATGCTAATATAAATGTGAATGTACGTCTGTTTGTTTGTTAGGTTTTCTTGTCTTAACTACTCAGTCTATTATGAAGTTTTGCATACAGTTGCACAAGTTTTGAAGGTGGTAGAGCCACGCTGTAGCTATTACTAGTTTCAGCATGAATGGGTCAGCTCGTCCGCGGTAGTACCACCCTCTCACAGAACACCGACGTGAAGTAACTATGCTTGCATTGTTGCATTTCACCCCCTTTCCCGCTTTCCCTCCCCTTCCCCCATACACAGACGGGCAATGAACTTACGACTCCCCTGGTGTTCCATGTCTATGGACGGTGGTGATCACTTAACATCAGGTGACCCACCTGTTCGTTTGCCGCCTTTTGACATTAAAAAAAATACATGATACGAGTTATCAGGGACACAGAGAAGGATATAAGGTGTATTCCATCCAGAAAAATTCCTTACTATTCCCGAGGGATTTGTCAAATTTATCTATACATATTAAGAAGGTAAATCTAACGTGTCAGTACATTTTCGATTTTCGTCAAAAAAAATTGCTACAGGTATCTGGGAATAAGCAATAGAACACATTTCAATCATTTTTAGAAATGTCTGTCTGTCTGTTTGTCTGTTTGTATGAACACGCATCACTGCTAAAGTACTGAGTTCTCAATAATACCTCGCAAACAAAATCATATAGCGTATCTTCGAGAGTAACTTGATCTTTGTTTCATTAAAATCGGTCCGCTCTATCTAAAGTTATTTTAATTTTAATGACGACGCGGCGTAAGTACGAGAGGAAAGTAGACAAGTAAATGAACTTAATACATTCAGATGCCGTTATCACTGTTTTTAATAAGTTATATCTATATTAAAGTTAGCAAATCCGCAGGCAAAAGCCAGTTTAATTACTTATAACAGGTTACAAGTTCTTAAATGTGCGTAGAGAAATCTATGGATGCGAATGCTATTTTAGTGGCAGGCTATTAAGACGTGCCAAACTTTTTGACCTCTCTGAATATGGTAGCACAGAATATAATTTTGGGTATAATAAATACGTATTATATTTTCGATTTTTATGTAAAAAATTGTTGTAGGTGTCGTGGCATAAGTAATAATATACATTTAAATCATTAGTAGATATATTAGTCTGTCTGTCTTATTTGTTTGAATACGCATCACTGCTAAATCATAAAGCATATCCTCGAGTAGCATTTAGTCTTAGTTTCATAAAGATCGATTGACTCTGTCAAAAGTTATTGTAATTTTAATGACGACGCGACTTAAGTACGAGAGAAACGTAGATAAGTAAATGGACTTAATACGTTCAGATGATGGGGTGTAAGGGGTGTCTAATAACATCTAAGACTTGAGACACCCAAGCCAACCTCACCTGCACGTGGTGCACCCTGCTGAATAACGAACGAGGCAATGGCGAAAGCGGGGTGGTAGGGTTTTACAGCCTAACTGGGTCGCAACCATCATGTATATGGCGAAAAAGCCCGTCATAGTGATTCGCTTTTGCGAGTCGCGTTTCGGGATCAGCCTGTGCATATCCAGCTTTTCGCAGGCCGGCATGACAGCGGCGACCGGCGATGGATAGTATATCACTCGGTGGTCGCCGTTGTTTTTGGATTGTACTGTGCTTACCACCAGGCGCTGTGCAGTCATTTTGCCGTGCTACTATAAAAAAAAAATGATTTTATTACTTACTGTTTTTTTACATTAGGTTCCACGAAGACGGAGTCGCGGGTACAGGTAGTCGATAAATAAATGCCAATTTTACATTCCTATAATAATATTTTAACTTTGTCTTGTATACATTGAATATATTACGCGCAAGCACGAACTTACGGCTATATTCAGAGAGGCCAAAAAGATTGGCGAAGACCTGTAAGTATTCCTCGTTGTAATTTCTTACAATTATTTATTATTTATCAGGTTACGTCTTAAGATCAAGGAATCCCGCTGTATGTAATTTACTCTCTACGACTTCAACCACGTCTCTGGTTCCTGTAAGTTGTCTCATGTTATTGTGTAATGTATTATGGTATTAACAATTTATTTGAGTTACTTACGTAGTAACGCCACCGCAGTGCACTTGCTAACGCAGCCGCCTCCGGCTCGCACTGTCTTTGTATCGCAGGGATAATCTAAATGATGTATATTCCTCAATTTTACCGTCTCCTTTTCGGTTAGCTTAGGTTAGATTTGTGAAACAAAGACAGACACTGCGGTGGCGTTAATACGTAAATACCTTTATTTGTTATTTTAAGCGGTAGAAACATAGTGAAGCATTGGAAAAATCGGTTTTAAAATTTTGACACTATTATCAAAAAATTCTATTTTTTTAAATCATAAGAGGCAAACGAACAGGTTGATTACCTGATGTTAAGTGATCACCACCGTCCATAGACACTTGCAACATCAGGGGAATTGCAAGTGAGTTGCCAGCCTGTGCTGGGGAGGAGTGGTGGAAGGGAGTTTGTCTCGTATGTTTATTTTGTATCGTATGTTTATTTGTAGTATTTAATACTTAAATACTATATTTGTAAGAGACCTTTGTCCAATGACAGGAAATCTACTAACCAGTATCACTCCAATCATCATCATCACCGACCTGTTTGAGGCCCAATGTAGGGCCATATATATCATCCCGAAGGAAGGTATGAGCATATACACCACGCCAGCCAATGACGTATTGCCCATTTTAAACTCTGAGAAATTCACAGTTCTATATTTCCCAACATACTGTGGTCCTAGAAGAACATTTCTCAGGTCCAAGCTTTTTCACGATGTTGTCTTTCACCGTCAGCCGATATTGTTACCAATTTAAATTAGTAAATATACGTGAATTCTGAATAGTTTGTGCAAGCCGAGGTTCGAACCATTTTTTTCTCAAACTAACTATGCTATAGACTTGACAAGGTCTTTACAGCTTCACCGGACTACTAAGGCGAGCGCTTAAGGCACTCAGCCGATAGTTCGAACCTGCGTACATCGGATTGATGTTCCAGGGATCAAACCGTTCGACTTCCACGACTCTACACCAATTATTCTTTGTTGATTTTTCCAATCTTCTTACCCTTATGCCACCTAAGTAGGGTCGTTACAACATGTTTTCCTTTTCCACTCTCGTTTATAAGATGTCATCTCAATATTCACACACTTTTACACACATATCATTTTTCACACAGTCCATGCATACATTTTTCGGTCTCTCTGTCTACTCCTATATCCATCCACCACCATATTTAAATCTATTCTAGTTACATGGTTTTCATTTATGATATGCCCATACCATACTAACCTTTTACCTCTCAGTTTCTGTGTCACTGGAGCTATTTTTAAACTTCCTCTGATATGCTCATTCTTAATCTTATCCATTCTACTTACACCATAAATCCATTTGTTGATTTTTCCAATGAAATCCACCAACTCATTGGTCTTACAAATACCAGCGTTTCAATAGAAACAGTTTAGTGTTTTGAAGTGATGGATTGGCTTGGTTGATAGAGCGTACTAGAATACCGCACCAATTAGCATAGGTTCGAAACCTTGTTACTGAGTTGAAATTTTCAGTGAAGAAAATATCGTGATGATACCGTAGCGCGGTGGTATGGCTTTTTCTAAGAACGTTCGGCTAGCTAACGTTCTCAAGTTGTAAATCTATCGCCAAAAACCTGTTGGTATGCTCGGGTAGCTGCAATTGTGGGCCAGTCCACCTCTAGATTTACCATATATACCTTTTAGACTAGAGTGTAATATAAACATCAGATGAAATTGAACGCTAAATACCTATAAAGCATAAATACATTAATTAATTAATGTTTCATATTGAAAAAAGCCGCTACTAGTAAGGCAGTAATTAGCAAGAAATTTGAATAGTAGTAAGCAGCTAGTATAAGTAATGTTAACATAAAATAATAATCAACACAAATAACCTTACAGCATTATGAGAGTCTCGCACCTTTTCCCAAATATCTATACGCTACGAAGTCGCGAAATGCTTGTAAGGCACCAGAACAGACTAAAGTTATAGAGGCTAGTGAAACTGATAAGAGACAAACTTTAAATTCTGTAACTGAATTCGAATCGATTACTAAGCGAGTTTATGGAGTAAGTCACAAAAGCATCCGTGAGAGTTCTATTCGAAACTCTCGTAACCATATCGAAGTTAGGACGAATGTGACTGATACATCAAGAGAAAATATCGATCATTCTACCAGTTGTCTTTTCATTGCCACTATTGGGTCGACGGACGACTCTGTAATTAGTAATACTAAAGAACGTCTATTGAAAAACAAAGAATGTAAATCGGATAACTTAGTCGATTTATTAATTAAAGAAGCTTTGCAAACCGACATTGGCGAAAGAAATAAAGATATTAATAGCGATGTGTGTAAAGATGCTAATAAGCAAACCCCAGTTATAGACAATAATAATAAAGAAATTGTGAATACAATTCTTGCTGAACAAGAAGTCACTCGAAAGAAACAGAACAAAAAAACTAGCAGGATCATAAATAGATCTTCCTCTACAGATGGCTCAAATGCAAACATAATTAATGAGACACCTGTAAATTGTAGTAAAAACATAACAAAAGATTTATGTCGTAGTACAAAACCTATCGAAAATCTATTTGATGAGGATGTTCTAAATAAAGTAAATTATGATGAAGCTGTTGTGAATAATTTCTTTGCACAGCATTTTATAGACAGTCCTGATGGTAAAATAGTGATCAGCCCAACACTGGCCATGGAATTGAAGAAAACTAGTAGTGAAGTAAATTCAAGTACTTGTGATAATATTATGAATGAATTTTCTAGCCAAAAAATTGATTACATGTTAGATGATCTCGAAGTTCGTGAGTGTCTTGATAGCATTATTGATAAAGTTTGCAATGATTTTCAAGAATATACAAAATATTTAAATCATAAAAATACAAGTCTTGAAGAAACAGATATGATTATGAATAGAAAGAATTACGAAGAGGAACAAAGTAATGGTGATAAATTAGTACGAATTGATAATAACAAAATAAGTGCTGTAACTTTGGAACAAAATAATTCTAAACCCAAATATAATTTACAATTGAAATTTCCTGCCAAACTGAGGAAGGACAAATGTATGGAGACCAGAAGTGTTACAAGGAGTTGTAATAATAAGAAAGATAATATTGATACACATTATATTGAACACGATGATCCGATAACTAACGACGAATCTAAAAAGCCTTCTAAACGAAATATAAAACGTACGTCTAACAAAAAAAAGAAAAATAATGCAAAAAAAATAGATAACCTAGTTAGGAATACTAAAATATATGATAATAAAGAAATAGAGAATGTAACGAGAAGTGATGAGTTTTCAACTCTGAATGAAAAGAAGTCTCAAGAAAAAGAAACTGAAAAGACTGAAACACCCGCTACAGTTTCTCGTCGTAAACGTAAATTATATTCACCAATAATAGAAAATTCAAATAATGATTTACCTGATAAACAAGTTTCGGATGTTGACGAAAATATGTTACCGTCTTATTCTAAAGTTATATCAAAAACGTTAAATTCCAATGCAACTTCCTACAAAGATATTGAAAAAGAACGTCGAAATTATATACGTCGACCTCGAAACCTTAGTTCTAAATCAAAACTGGTAGAAGTTTCGAGTCCTCGATCAAGAAAATTGAATGAAATGTTCGATAAACTGAAAGAAACTGTGGAGAATAATAACAACGAAATATTTGTTGACCCAAAGTCTGTAAATACTGAAATTTATAATTTCACTAGCGATAGTGAAGATGAGGACTTTAAACCAAAGAAAATATATACACCAAAACAGACATTACTTACTGGTAATGCTAATTCTGCATCCAGACGTGGAAAAATAACTAAAACTAGTTCAAATGCAAAAAACAAGACAACCAAAACGACAAAAACTAACAAAGAAACAAAAGTAGCCAAGAAAAAACCAAATAACCGAAAAATTAGCATTCCTATAATAGATTTAACTGACCAAAGGATGAGACAAGCAAACACAGACGTGTTGAATACCTCATTGATTATTGACAAACAAAAGACTGTGGTAAATGATCATCCAGTGCCAGTATTAAGTATGATCCCGCAATTGGAAGATTATACAATAAATGATAAAGAAATTCAAAGTAACAAAAATATAAACACGAAATGTAGTGAAATTAAATTGCCAGGAAAGAAGGATAATCTTCACCATAAAGCACTGTCAGCTGATCGAACTGAAAGTCCTTTACCAGAATTAATCATAGAGACGATAACGTCAAACAAAGATTATAACTGCGATAGCATAAGACCAGATATGTTGGAGTCAATGAAGAAGATCTACTTAAATGACACTAACACTACAACACATCAGCTTTTAGACGATGGAAATATGAATCAAAATGAACAATCATTCAACGATAATATCCAAACAGATGTTAGTAAATACGAATATTTAGAAGTATTATGTGATAATACGAAGCCAAGCAAAAGAAATCGCAGTAAAAATGAATTAAATAACATAAAACTCTCAGATCGGAATAAAATAGAAGTTGTCGAGATTGCAGAATGTTGTTCAGATAAATCTATAGCCACTATTGGAATTACAGCTCACGGGAGTTTTGACGAATCGCCACCAAACATGAAACATATTAACCAGCAAGTTTCACCGCGTAATCTGGAAACAGAAGATTTGGGGAAGACATTGCAAGATTATTTCAATAATCTCGAAAGTAGACTTAACCAGTCCGGAGAAAACATATCTTCTAAACCGAACACACCCGAACAAAGAAGTTCAAAGCGTTCAGGAAATAGTGTAGAGAAAATTCCTTACGTGTCGCTATGTCGGTTACCAATTGATAATATTGAAAATACGATTAAATTTGACGAAAGTTTAAGTCAATTGACCGTAAAAACACACAAAACTCTGCAACAACATAAGAAATCAAAAGCATCTGATAGAGACATTTCCATCAATGTAACACCTGGAGTTAAATCAACTCCAAGTAATCGACTGCCGATATCTGATTATTTAGAAAACCCTAAGAAAAGTACGCAAGGAAAGAAAAATTGTGACAATTCTTCGACCGTCACAGATAAAAGTTTTATAATTAAATTCAATAATCGCAACTGGTTACCATCGTCGCGTAACTCTCAGAGCGATTTCGAAGTTAGTGTGAGAAAGCTACGAAGTAAATCGAGTCACAGCAGACGGTCTATGACTAACCAAGATGTATCTAATCGAGAGAAAACAGCAACAGTTGCCAAGAAAGTAGAGGAAACTGAAGAATTCAATATAAATCGTACCATCACACGTCAAATGAAACAAAATTGGGAACAAAAAGAAAACACAACGGCTGCTAAAAAATCCGTCATATCTCCTATCAAACTTGATTTAATTACAAAAATTCAAACCAAACCTTCGCAGATAATTAAAGAAGAACTCAAGCAAATGGTGGATAGATCTGAAAATCTTAACAAACACAAATCAATACATACATCCAATAGTAGTCCCAAAATAAGTAAAATTACCAAAAGCCCTGAATCGGTAGTGAATCGAATTACCTTATTTGATAATATATCGAGTCCTGTTTCGACTAAAGCTTCGAGTGAAGATAAGAGAGTGAATTTAAAAAGAACTGCCCCGATATCAGAGGAATCGAATAAGAAAAAAAATCAAAATCCAACTGCATCTACTAGAAATACTAGCACTTCCAATGTTAACGCGTGGTTTGAGAAGAATGAAACAACATCGGATAAAGGTAGGAATTAGTATTTGTAAATTACTAACAGCTACCCGCGACTTTGTTTGCATTTCTATTTTTATAACTAATATATCTTTTACACTTACAGTAAATAAAACTCTTTTCAATGACCTATTTTTAATCTTTTTAATCTAAACTTTAAAAAATCAATGAACTATGGTCGAATGTCGACCACTGGGAGCCCACTAGTATTTATTTATTTTACGATCGTCAACATGAAAATACCCTAGTAAGTATATAAAAAGTAGGACTATTGTGATACATTTTTTTTGCACTATACCTGATGATAAGCACAGTACAGTTCAAAAACAATGGCGACCACCGAGTGACACACTATCCATCGCCGGTCGCCGCTGTCATGCCGGCCTGCGAAAAGCTGGATATGCACAGGCTGATCCCGAAACGTGACCCGCAGAAGCGAATCACTATGACGGGCTATTTCGCCATATACATGGTGGTTACGACCCAGTCGGGCTGTAAAACCCTACCACCCCGCCTTCGCCATTGCCTCGTTCGTTATTCAGCAGGGTGCAGCACGTGCAGGTGAGGTCGGCTTGGGTGTCTCAAGTCTTATGATGTTATTCGACACCCCTTACACTCCTTTTTTATAAATTTAGTCATATTTAGGGACAACCACGGCATGCTCCAACAATAAATTAAATATTAAACTATTTTACATATTTAAAAATTTAACATAATAATACAAAACAAGGAAATTAAAACAGAAACAGGAAAAAGAACTGAAACAATTATAACGGTATTTTGTGAACAGACTGATATGTCTCTATGTATATATAACGATTATTGTCATCTGTTCCATTGACTGTATAAGAATTAGTTATAAAATATGGAGGATAGAGGTCAGGAGAACCATCTCAGTATATTAAAAAGTATCCACTGAAAGGCAACAATTTATGATTTAAGATGCCATAATAGCAAGTGGAAAGTATTTAAAAATAGCGCCACAAATAATTAGAGTAGGATACTAGATTAAAGAAGAAAAGAAAGACTTCTAGACTTTTCTTTATATTAACAACAATGAAACTATTAAAATATAACAAAAATGTACCTACAAAAGTTTATAACAGTCGAATCACTGTCTGTGTTATTTCAGCAGTTTTACAGGTTATATTCACTAAATTACATTCGACTACGTGAATAGTTCAGGTTTTAAATACTGCATATCTCCTAATTACGAAAGTCACGAAAAATATTTAAATTTTCAATCCAGCACACTTCACTTCGTTTATAACTGCTAAATTAATATCGTTTTCCTACACTAGCGCTATTTTGACGAGTCTTCGAACCACAATTTGCTGTTTACAGGTGGACACTTTTTCAACAGATCCTTCATACTAGACGGTTCTCCTTACCTCTACCCTTCATAGTATAGAGTTATTGTTTAAATCTTATTACAGATGATGACGCCGCACGTTCATTATTGGTCGACACACTACGGGATGTTTACGAGAAATTGGAAACAACGTACACCGAGATGAATACTAATACAAATCGAAAGTGAGTCAATCCATACATAGGTATAATAAGAATGTAAATCTAACGTGTCCGTACTTTTAACATTTTTGTGAAAAAAAAATGGTTTTCGGTTTCTAGGAATAAGTAATTTCAATCATTTTTAGAATATGTAGGTGGTGAGCCACGCTGAAGCTATTAGTAGGTGGTAGAGCCGTGCTGAAGCTATTAGTAGGTGTTAGAGCCACGCTGAAGCTATTAGTAGGTGGTAGAGTCACGCTGAAGCTATTAGTAGGTGGTAGAGCCACGCTGAAGCTATTAGTAGGTGGTAGAGCCACGCTGAAGCTATTAGTAGGTGGTAGAGTCACGCTGAAGCTATTACTGGTTTCTGTATAAAAGAGGCCGCTCACCCGGAGTAGTACCACCCTCTCACAGAAAACCGACGTGAAGTAACAGTGCTTGCATTGTTGCGTTTCGTTCGGTCAGTGAGAACGCCGCTGACCCACCTCTCCTACCTCCTTCTCCTTCTCCCTCCCCTTCCTCCCAAATACAGGCCGGCAACGCACTTGCGACTCCCCTGGTGTTGTTAGTGTCTATGGACGGTTGTGATCGCTTAAAATCAAGTGACCAGCCTGTTCGTTTGCCTCCTATGACATAAAAAAAAGAATGTCTGCCCGTTTGTTTCAACGCGTATCACTGCTAGCTACCTGCTTACTCCCCAAGTCAAGCGTGCGTACAGAAGTTTTACTTCAAAACCTTATGAACGGCAAAATTTGAACTTCGTTCTTGGTATTTAGACATTCACAAATAGTCTTAGCTAATCATCATCATCATTACCTTTATCCCACTTAAGTAGGGTCGGCACAACATGTTTTCTTTTTCCACTCTCTCCTGTCAAATGTCATTTCACACCTTTTACGCACATATCGTTTTTCACGCAGTCCATCCATACCTTTTTCGGTCTTCCTCTACTCGTATATCCGTCCACAAACATACTCAACACTTTTCTAGTTACATGGTTAATCGCCTTCGCTGCCGTCCCGTTATTCTGAGAATGATAAGGTGCCGATGTTACATGTTTTATACAGTTTTTTCTACAAAATTCTTTAAAATCTAGAGACAGGAACGGAGGTCCCTCATCTGTAACTAGTTGTGACGGGAGCCCGAATCTTGCGAAAATGGATCTTAAGGCAGTTATCCTCTGATATACTCATTCTTAATTTTATCCATTCTAGTCACACCACACATCCACCTTAACATTCGCATCTCTGCCACATGTAATTTTCTCTCATCCGTCTCTTTCGTAGCCCAGCACTCAGATGCATACAGCATGACTGGTCTTATAAAATATAAATAGTCTTAAATAGTCTTAGCTAATATAAAGCATTTATAACCAATTTACGATAAGAAAAAAAAACAGAATGTTAAGTTAGTATTATTTTTTGTAACAATTTTTTCATTTAATAAGTTATTTACTCTATCTAGCTTATTATATGTCGCAAATACCTATAATTAAGATTGCACTTATATATTGCACTTATGTATTATTTTAAAATGTATGTATTTGGACTATCCTTGTGTAAATCTTGTTGGTGCTTCAAATATAAAAAAATAAAATATAAAAACTGGAAATCTTAAAAAAAAATGTTATATGAACCATTATATTGCCACTGCTAGGTTAGTCTATTTCGCCTGCTTCTATAGCTTAATGTCTTATGGCATTCTGTTGTGGGGGACAGCAGCTGAGGTAGACACCATATTTTTATTACAATAACGGGCAGTTCGACCAATTTACAATATGAAACCTCGCGAATCCTTAAAGATCAAGTTCAAGGAATACGGTATCTTAACTCTGCCCTCCAAATACGTTCTTGACAATTTAATGTATGTTCGTAAGAACCTAGAAAAGCTAGATTTCGTAAAAAACCGGCATAATATAAATACTAGAAACTGTAACAAACTGGTTGTCCCACGTTTTAGACTTAGTAAAACCAGTAACAGTTTTTGGAAAATAGCTTTAGATTTTACAACAAAGTCCCAAAGGATATTACCGATTTGCCGGATTGCGAATTTAAGCGCCATGTCAAGCGGGTTTTGGTGTCAAAAGGCTATTATAGAGTGGTTCAATACGTGAACGATGGTGATGTCTGGAATTGACTCTGTGCATCCACTAAAAACGATATGTTAAAAAGATAAGCCAGGTCGAGCTTCTTGCCGGTTCTTCTCGATGACTGGGTTGTTTGTCCGAACCGGTGGTAGTTTTAACGTTCATAAGTACCTTATTAGGGCCTAAATTATATAAAATATTTTTTTTTTTTGATTTTGAATTAAATATCGCGTCGATTATTCTCAGATTGGTTCACGTATTCGTCGAGATTCAGAGGCAATCGGAGAAATTAGAAGAGGGACGTCGCAAAATGTACAATGAATCTATTACGGATATGATAGAAAAGATCTGCGAACTTGCTCGAACAATGTTGGCCGATTTTAATAACAAGTACGTATTAGCGTAGCTAATTTTTCAGGACGCTGTAACACTGCTAGTAAAGACATTTTAATTCCAGTATATGATATATATCTAATAGGGTAGTTCATTTCCGTAAACATTTTTTTTTCGTTGCTCATGCAAAATATTACTCTACTTATAGAAAAAAAATTCTCACCAAGTTTGAGCCCTCAATATTAATTTTAAGTATGTACTTACAATTTAAATTGAAACTTTTACCATTAAAAATTCAAAATTTTTTTTTTTCAAAAATTATTCTTTAACGACTCCTACTGGTGTACCAGTGCGAGTTACACAAAAAACACAAAGACTATTATGAAGAGCGTGAAATTCCCCACAAGTTCCATCAAACCGATTTGCAATATTGTAAAAGCGGGGTAAGCATAGGAATTTGAAAAAAAAAAAGATTTTTTACGTGCATTTTGAATGGTAAAACTTTAAATTTAAATTGTAAGTACTTAAAATTAATAATAAGAGTTCAAACTTGGTGACAATTTTTTTTTTCTGTAGATCAATATTTTACATTGAGATACGAAAAAAAAAATGTTTGCGGAAATGATCTATATAGACAAAATGACGGATATCTGTCGTTGTGTGCGCATCGCTCGAAATCATCTATATAATATAATAATGAAAATTGAACGTGTCTGTACTTTTAGATGTTTGTGAAAAAAATTATTGCAGGTGTCTTGGGATAAGTAATAAAATACATTTCAATCATTTTTAGAAATGTCTGTCTGTCTGTTGGTCCACGTATCACTACTAAAGTACTGCGTTCATGGTAAAACGTCTTCAAGGAAATCATAAAGCATGTCCCCGAGTAATATATAGTCTATGATTCATTAAAATCGATTTATTCTATCAAAAGTTATTGTGATTTTAATGACGACGCGACTTAAGTACGAGAGAAAAGTTGATAATTAAACGAACTAAATAATAGGTCTTTACCTATGAAATTGCCGTTCTGCAGTACTGGCCATTTCAAATCAAAATAATTTTTGTGTGGCTAAGAAATCTAATTTCAAATTAATTTTATTTTAAAAACATGGAATTCTTTTTCCAAAAGTAGTCATTTGTTTATTGATTAGTGTTACATTTTCATCGCATTTCAATCTTTTTTGTCATCATGGATACGTTAAAAATTCGAGTAATTATGGAATATGAGTACCGTCGTGGCAGCAACGCGGCACAAGCGGCACGCAACATCAACGACGTTTACGGAGCTAACACTACAAACCAACGCACCACCTGTTATTGGTTTGCTCGCTTCCGTTCTGGGAATTTCGACCTGAAAAATGAACCTCGCGGTCGTCCGAAGACTTTGGTCGACAATGACAAATTAAAGGCGATTGTGGAAGCTGATGATACACAATCTACGGCTGAATTAGCAGCAGCTTTCGACGTTAGCGTCAAAATAATATTGGTCCATTTGCGTCAAATTGGCAAGGTAAAAAAGCTTGACAAATGGGTGCCCCACGAACTCAATGATCGCCAGCGCGAAGTACGCGTCGAGACGTGCCTTGCACTGCTCAACAGACACACAAATGAAGGAATTTTGAACCGCATTGTTACCCGCGATGAAAAATGGATTCTGTTTGATAACCTCAAGCGCTCAGCAAGTTGGTTGGATCCTGGTTCAGCACCTAAACAATGCCCTAAACGAAAACTTACCCCTAGAAAAGTGATGGTCACTGTTTGGTGGTCTAGCGCCGGTGTGATTCAGCACAGCTTCTTACCAAACGGGGTGAGCATTACTGCAGATGTGTACTGTGAAGAACTGAACACAATAATGGAGAAACTGGCACATCTCCAACCAGCATTGGTCAATCGCTCGTCTCCGCTGCTCCTGCACGACAACGCGCGACCTCATACTGCACAGCAGACGGTCTCCAAGTTGCAAGAACTGTGGTTGGAAGTTCTCCGTCATCCGCCCTACTCACCAGACCTTGCGCCTATAGTCTACTACTTTTTCCAGAATTTGTATAACTCCTTGGCGGGAAAAAAATTCAATACCCGATAGGCAGTACAAAATGCCTTTGAAGAATTTGTTGCCTCCCGTCCACTGCGTTGGCAAAGATGCATTGATTGCATGGGTGATTACTTCGATTAATACAAATAAAAAATACATGAAAAAAAAATCGTTTAAATTTTTTCATACAAAACGGTAATTTCATAGGTAAAGAACTAATATTATCATCGTATTAAATATTCAGATGATTTTATTATTCACTGTTTTTTTTACATTAAGTTCCACGCAGACGGAGTCGCAGGTACAGCTAGTTTAATATAAAGTTAATTTTTCAAGAAACCATTTATTTTAAGAACCACACGTTCTGCGATTAGAGTTTTCTTGCGGCGGAGAAGTGGGTCAAACGATGTGATACGCATGCGTAGGAGAAGAAACGAAGGAAATGGATAGTATTGTTTATAAAAAAATGCTGTCAAATTTTTTTATGATTTTTTCTTTGTGCATAAAATATAATACAAAGTCACGGATGTCTGCTAGTAAAATATATACCAGGTGAATGTTTAAACAGTAGCAATATTTATGGAGGACACTATACACTCGATTCTGGTTCTAAATCAATTTAAAAAATAGGTGTTTAATATTTGACATAATTATCTATACACATAGAAACATTATACTCAATCCTCTACGCGTCTATGTTAAAGCACAGTGTCAATGACCGTCGGGTGTAGTGGAAGTGAAGTGAAAGCTTACAAAGGATAATTTTTCGAAGTTTGAACTAACAAAAGAGGTTTTGTCCACTTTATTATCGACAGCGGGTCGCCGCTCACAGGTTTTATCACCGGTCATTCAACCTAGGTTTATTTAAGTTATTATCTATACTTTTGAAATTCTTAGAACAAACTTTACCTAAGGTTCTCTTTGTTCAAACTTTACCTAAGGTTCTCTTTGTTGTCTATTAGTATTTGTTTTGATAGTATTATTTAATGTGTTAAATGTGACCATGAAGTATCATATACTAGAATACTGCGAGTGTCTAACCTTTCACCTGGTACAAAAATAGAGTTTTTATCTAAGGTCCATATTGTAAAAAAAGTAATGTTATCGACTATTTTGTAAAACTCCGTGTTTCTACGTTGTTTTAGATCAAAAGCCATGAATGATAATTTCATGAGAGAGTTCAGAAAAAGTGTCTCGGACGTTCTTCTAGAGGATTCGAAACAGAGACAAGTTGCAATGCAAATGCTGAAGGAAGATATTAAGTCTGTCATTGCACAATTTGAGAAAATGGGAAATACATAGGATTTTATATTCGGAAATCGATACATATGTTTTGTGAACTCGCATTTTTTTTTTGTACAATATGGCCAAAAACTATATATAAAATGGATTAAAAAAACATCCAGAACTCTTAGAGATTTATTGTATATTAATTTCTTAGAATAATCTTAAAACCCATTGTTGGGCATTTGTCTCTTTATTTAGAACGCTCATCAAAGGTTTACTATATGATTTTCGATTAGAATTTTAGATATTTTGCAAATTTATCAAAAGCTATTTCTAGTTGGTAGGAAATAGTGTTGAGTTATAGTTTTATTACTTTACGTTAGTTAATAGTCAAGTTAAAAATTTATAGTCAAAGAGTTGGACCGTTGTTTGGAATAAAATCTTATGGAGTCATCAATTAACACGTGGGATTGAGTATAGATTGGATTTTAGACTAATTTACTTATTATATGGTCGTTTATCTTGTCTTTATCAGTTTATAGATTGAAGTGATATAAAGAGTCAATGAAAATTGTTTACAATCCATTTACGTAAGTAGTCCATTTTTAGTCGTATGACTTTTAGTCCTTTTATATGGTTTTCAAATTCTACGTTTTTTTGAAAATCTGTGGAAAGAATTTAATAAAATCTTAGGACTGGCTAAAATTGGACTCGGTCCATTTTGAAACGTAAGGACTAAAAAACAACATTTGTCTCCGTGAATACTAGTCCTTTGGCGTCTTTAGTATACCAAATACTATGATGAGCGTTCACTGTGTGATATATTTGTTCTATTTAAATAAATATTAAATAACTTATTATTAAAATAAATATAATACACTTATAGATTTAGTGTTACAAAAAATTTTTTTGTTTAGTATTAGGTATTTTGTATATCGTCTCTTAAAAAGAAAAATCACGTACCTTCTCGAATATTCTAAATTTATAGGTATAAATGAAGTGAAACTTCTAATGCGACTTCCAACAAGGTTGCGTTAAACGTTTAACACTACCATGGAGGGGTATGAAAGCACCGTTGCGTTAGCCGGTCAACGCTCCTGGTGAGGGGGAATAGAAAGAGTCAGAGCGTGAAAAATAATCTAACATTTCGTATCTTACTATAGTTTTTTTTTTTATATTAGCTCGGTAAAATGACTGCACTATGCCTGATGGTAAGCACAGTACAATCCAAAAACAGTGGTGACCACCGAGTGACACGCTATCCATCGCCGGCCTGCGATAAGGTGGATATGCACAGGCTAATCCCGAAACGCGACCCGTAGAAGCGTATCACTATGACGGGCTTTTTCGCCATATACATGGTGGTTGCGACCCAGTCGGGCTGTGAAACCCTACCACCCCGCTTTCGCCATTACCTCGTTCGTTATTCAGCAGGGTGCACCACGTGCAGGTGGGGTTGGCTTGGGTGTCTCAAGTCTTATGATCGTATTCGACACCCTTTACCCCTTAGTTATCATAATCCCATTGTAAATGTTATAGGTTTGGATATTTCTCCACTCGAAAATGATAATTAAAATATGCGATCAATTGTGAATTGTGAGCAATGTTAATAAAGTTTGTCTTAAGGAAACAATATGATTTCACTAAAAATCAATTTGTAACCCTTCCTATTTTCATTTCCACATTACAAAGTTTCATTTTTTCCGCGCGGAGGGACTCCACGCGCTAATTTTTTTTTATTATACAGAATTGTCTATATACATTCATATAAAAATGCTACAGTTAAAACACTAAGATATAAATCAGTTTCGTACGTAAAAGTACGTGTTTCGGTGTTGCCAATTATAATTATCGACAATACAATAAAGTTCGTTTTTTTTTGTAGTTTTTCTATTTAAGCTGACGATATGTTGTTTATTTAGTAATATGTTAGTATAGCTTTAGTTATAAGATTTATTTATTCTTCATTTTTTTTCTATAGTTGTCATAGCAGTCTTTAAAAAGATAATACAAATATTACTAAGAATAAATCCTTAATCTAACGGGAAAAATAATATTAATTTACCCAATTGGGGATAGTAATTGCGTTATAAATACACAACTGTTGATTATTGTTTGTTCTACGCTTGTTTATCGAGTGTGTATGCTTTGTATTTTATAACGCAACAATTCTTTTTGTAATAAATGTTTATCTCTCATTATTCCTATTTTATTTCATTTACGAATCCTTTTGCAGTTTAAAGTATCATTTTTTTAAGTACTTTACAAAACTGTGATACTACTTTATCCATAAAACATATATGTTAAAACAATTCAAATATTTCAAACGGATCTATGTATATATGGGCGCGCGACCATACCGCCATCTGCTGTCAATGTAACTAGTAACTTACAATTTTGCTCTAGGCTTTAGCTTTGGTAGGCTATATATAGTGTCTGCTTGAGACGACTCACATATAGATAGAGTACGAAACAAAGCCGCTATGGTCTTGGGTCGCCTCCATCCGTTGCTTTGTCATAGGAGTAAGATGTCCCTCAGACACAAGCTCACTTTGTATAAGACGTGTATCCGTCCCGTGATGACATATAGCAGTCCCGTTTTTGCGCATATGTCGAAAGATAATTTTCATAAGTTGCAGGTTCTTCAAAACCGCGTTTTACGTAAAGTGACCGGTGCCCCGTGGTACGTCCGGAGAGTTGATCTACATAGGGACCTAGAGATGCCTTCTATCTGGGCGTACGTAAAATCACTTACGATTAGTTATTTTGAAAAAGCCGCGAATCATCCCAGTCCGTTAGTGGTATCCGCCGCAAAATACGAACCCGTACCAAACGCTGCGCGTTGTAAAAGACGTCCGCGACATATTTTTACCGACCCTCCCGATGAAATAACGGCAGTGAACGATCAGTACCAGCCTGTCTCTCCAAACAGAGCGTGCTCACGCCTACGCCCGCGTAACCACAGATCACGCCGCCGTGGTCTGGGGGTAAATTTCGCTCCCGCACACCAGACTAGGCCCCCCTCGGCAGCAGCTCAAGCCTAGGTCCGTTCCCTCGGCGTGGAGCCCTTGAGTACGCTGCTCGCGCGATACAGTGACACAAAATCTTACATCACTGCGACAACATTACACATATCACCTCCACACACGTGCACGCATACACGCTTACACATGCAAGTGGAAGGGTTTTATTTTTTTCCCTTATCAAACTGAAATAGTTTAGAATATTATCCGATACGAAATATATATAAGAGTTGTTGAGGTATGTATGCTTGGTACACATATATGTTTCAACAACTCATATATGTATGAATAGTTAGCTTAGCTTAGGTTAGCTTACATAGGTCGCGAATTGCATGTATCAGGCAACAGCCAAAGCCGAGGTGTGCCGCGCACCCTTGAGCTAGTTGTCAAAATAAAATCGGCTGAGTGCCTTAAGCGCTCGCCTTAGTAGTCCGGTGAAGCTGTTAAGACCTTGCTTGGTCAATAGCGTAGTCAGTTCGAAAAAAAAAGTCTGCTTGAGCGGCACCACCGTTCCGGTTAAAAACGAAGTTCTTCAAGATTATTGTTTGCTTGCTATATTGCCATTTTATGTAACAGTAAACTAGCCAACTTTAGACAATTCCTGAGGACTGCATTGTCGGGTTTTTTTTTTCAGGTTCGTGGTTTCAGAGTTTTCTGGGTAATAATAATATAATATTAGATACAATAAACCTATGTATATAAAATATACATAATTCTATTATATGATTTTTATTATTATTCAATATAATGTTTTTTCCAAAATTTTTGTTTCATTTGTTTATAAACTATTAATTGACAAAATCAAAAGTCGTATGGCACAGGAACATGACGCCATATTGCTGTAACGGACTCCCGTTGCATTGTCATTCAGTTAGCTCCTAGTCACGCCTAAAGAAACTTTACTTCAAAAAATGTTGTATTATGTCATGTATAATGAAATATAAACCAGATCAAATTTCTTGCCGGCTCTCCCCACTGTTAATTTTAGATGTACATAAGTGCCTTCTCAGGGCCTAAATTGAATAAAGTAGTTTTGATTTTACATATAAAGCAGTTACAAATATTGAAGAAAAGCGATTACAATACGAAACATCTTCTAATTAAATCCGACAGAAGTCTTCTCACACCTATAGGTATATATAATATTTACGGTCAACCAATGGTATTATAATTAAAAGCTACAGATACGTTACCTACACGATATTTTGACCAAAACAAATAGCCCGATAACGTACACATACGTAAAGTAATATTGTAACGCCACACTGTCTTAGATAATATGTGGAAGGAAGATGGCATATTCTCAACATCAGTGGTAAAAACGAAATAGTTATATGTTGCTTAGATACGGGCGGATTGACGGGGCAGCCGTCAAAAATAAGCTAGCCAGCCTAGTTTTAACAAAGCGCTGTCGAAGCGCATATGACGTATCTACAGATTTTTAGTTATAATATCATTGTAGTCAATTGCATTGTGCGCCCTGTAACCTTCGAAACAAAATTTGGCTTCGCGTGTAACATACGTGCTCACAATCGATAACAGCAAGGTTCGTCATTGACAGACACGTCAAGAAAGCTCACACACAACGCGACCGAAGGCACGAACAATAGCTAGTATAATAGCACATGTATGTTTGTAAGACCGGTAAAGTTATAAAGGCCTGTAGACTGACAGTTTGTCGTTCTCCTTGCCTCTCCACTCCATGCTCTGGCGTAAATAAAGAATTATGCTTATCTGTGGTCTCTTTAGGCAAAGGCCATAGGCTCTAACATCCAACTATTCTATCAACGACTTTAGCAAAATTATTTGAAAAAATAAACAACACACTTTAAATTGTAAATTTACTTTATCTAAATATTTTATCATAATATAAATTACAAAGAGTACTTAATTATTAGATATTCGACACATCGTACTTTACACTTGGACACGCCGGTTTGGCTTTATGATACACATGCTTTCGTCTTTTTTTATTTTATGATTAAGAATCTTCTTGCGTTGTTGCGACTTGTGCTAGGAACACTTGTTGTTGCGGTTGATGCTGACCCTGTGATGATACCTGTATCAATAAATACATCTTTCTTGACTGAATCTGTTTATTTTCTTTAATATTTCAAACACAATTACTATATACTTTTCATAGTCCTCTACGTCGAGTTTCTATTTTATAACCGACTTCAAAAGGAAAGAGATTCACAATTCTTATCTTTGTCGTACTGTGAAGATGTGGAATAGCCTCCCAGCCAGTGTGTTCCCTTCCTCTTATGACATGGGCTCCTTCGAACGAGGCGTGAAGAAGCACATGTGCAGGTCGGCATGATAGCGACGACTGCCGTTGTTATTTAACACCGACGGTCACCGTTACTTATGGACTGTACTGTACTTTCCATCAGGTACCGTACAGTCACTTTGCCCAACCAGTTTAAAAAAAAAATCGATTAGATATTCTTCAATGGATGTTACCTCAGAATTTAATAATTCATACGTCAATTTTTTTTGGCTATATTTTCAAGAGACCCCAATTTACTTGGCCTTGAATTTTAAAGATACACCAAGAAACTCTTCAGAATCGTATAGTAATAATAATTCAGATGAAGTAACAGGTCAAGGATATTCTGGTACATTTTTAGAGTAGACTTTTTTTGGCTGTGTTTTATTCACAGTTAAAATCAATTATTTTTGAACGACAGACGAGACCTGTGTAAGGAAAAGTACCAATACTTTTTCATACCGTTCCTCTATAAATATATAGACCCTAAAACGTAGTGTAGTCTGATCGGTAGAATATTAATCATATATATTAATACGTGAAGCCTAATCTTTGTACCCCTTTTTAACGGAATAGGGCGAACGGATGAACGTGAAACTTGGCATAGTTAAAGTTTATATGGAGAAGTGCAGAAAGCTATTTATTTTATATAAAATGCATTAGAAGTACATTCAATTAATTAAAATGTGCATTACTCACACTACTGCTTCAATTTTACACAACATATACACACATGTAAATAAAAAAGACATTTTGACATCTGTCAATAAAGGACTTCAAAAAAAGTTGTGAAGGAGGTTGCTATGCTCGACTGTATGTATTATTTTACTCTTACGTTCCAATTACTCTATTTCATTCTACATTCAACAATGATATTATAACATACAACTATTATTATAATATTTATCCCTTTAAAAAATCAATTAACTATGGTCGAATGTCGACCACTGGATGCCCACTAATTAAATGTCTATAAGTTTGATCCCAGCGTGTACTAGAATTCTTCGGAATTCACATACATTTACTATATTTAATTCGGTAACATAATCAGAATACGGTGAAAGAAAACATCGTGAGGAAACTGGAACCTGCGAAATCACTTTGTAATACTTCTGTATGTGGGAAAAATATAGAACAGAGGATTACTCTGCGTTTGAAATAACCAAATCATTGTTTGCTGGTGTGGTCGGAAAGAGGCCTTTGGCCCAGCAGTGGGACTTATTATTAACATTAAAATAAAATAAAGATGCCTTTTTTATTTGGTCTGCTAGAAAAAATATTAATTAGATATAAAGATTCCATTGTTAATCGCGTAACGTTTATATAAATATAAAAATGGCGTACCTGAATGATTTGCGGCGACTGTTGTGGTTGCGCTTGTATGATGATTGGTTGACTCGGATTGTTCTGTACTTGCAACCGTATCATGTTCAACTGCGCTTGCGTCAGCTGAATCTATAACACATGAATGGATGAACGAAAGAACGTACGAACGCTCGAACGAATGAATGAATAGATATATAGGAGTGTAAGGGGTGTCAAATAACATCTAAGAATTGAGACATCCAAGCCAACCTCACCTGCACGTGGTGCACCCTGCTGAATAACGAACGAGGCAATGGCGATAGCGGGGTGGTAGGGTTTTACAGCCCGACTGGGTCGCAACCACCATGTATATGGCGAAAAAGCCCGCCATAGTGATTCACTTTTGCGGGTCGCGTTTCGGGATCAGCCTGTGCATATCCAGCTGTTCGCAGGCCGGCATGACAGCGGCGACCGGCGATGGACAGTATGTACTCGTTGGTCGCCATTGTTTTTGGATTGTACTATGCTTACCATCAGGCATAGTGCAGTCACTTTGCCGTGTTACTATAAAAAAAAAATATATATATAGTTGTATATTGCACTTTTTTAGTTTGTACTACGGAATGTAGAGGTAAGTAGAACCATCTCTGTGTATGAAAAGTGTCCATCAAAGTGCGTTCAATTAGGGTTGCGATTGTCGCGCTTTTTTTTCGAACTGACTACGCTGTCGGCCTAGCAAGGCCTTGACAGCTTCACCGGACTACTAAGGCGAGCGCTTCTGGCACTTAGCCGATTATTTTGACAACTAACTCAAGAGTGCACGGCACACTTCGGCTTGGGTTGTTGCCCAGTTCATGCAGTTCGCCACCTAACTGAGCTAACCTGAACTACATATTCATACTTATAGGAGTTACTGAAATTTATATGTGTACTAAGCATACCCACCTCAATAACTCCCATAGGTATTTTTTTCTGACTAATTCAGTTTGATAAGAAAAAAAAACTCTTCCAATTTCAAGTGTAAGCATGTGTGCGTGCACGTGTGTGAAGGTAATATGTGTAACGTTGCTGCAGTGATGTAAGATTTTGTGTCACTGTATTCGCGCGAGCAACGCACTCAAGGGTTCCACGCCGAGGGAACAGACCTAGGCTTGAGTCGCTTCCGAGCGGGGCCTAGTCTGGTGTGCGGGAGCGAAATTTATCGCCAGACCTCGGAGGCGTGATCTGTGGTTACGCAGGCGTGAGCGTGCACACGCTCTGTTCGGAGAGACAGGCCGATACTGATCGTTCGCTGCCGTTATTTCATCGAGAGGATCAGTAAAATTATATTGCGGACGTCTTTTTTAGCGCGCAGCGTTAGGTACGGTTTCGTAATTCACAGCGGATACCACTAAAGGACTGGATTGATTCGCGGCTTTTTCGAAGTAACTACTAGTAAGTGATTTTATGTACACCCAGATAGAAGGCATCTCCAGGGCCCCGTGGAGAACCTGTAACTTATGAAAGTGGTTTTTTGACGTATGTGCGAAAATGGGACAGCTAAATGTCATAACGGGACGGATACACGTCTTATACAAAGTGAGCTTGTGTCTGAGGGACATCTTACTCCTATGACAAAGCAACGGCTGGTGGCGACCCAAAACCATAGCGGCTTTGTTTCGCACTCTTTCTATATGTGAATCGAAATTTACATGTGTATCTAACGTAACACCAACATATTTGACCTCTTCGGCCCAAGGGATATCGGTTCTATATAGCTTGACAGGCTCGAGGTTATTACTACGTCGTAAAGGATCGAAGAGTATCGCGGCGCTCTTATCAGGATTAACTTCTATGCGTCATCGACGAAACCATTCACCGAGTGTGCAAACGGCCTTTTCGATGCGCTTCCTAAGAAAGTCCGACCGCCAGCCGGAAGCGTAAATAACTAAATCGTCAGTATAACAAATTACCTCGACCTCCGGAGACCGAGATAGGTTACTGACGAACAGATATTAGGGTCACGCTACAGTAGCGACAGAGTTCATTATTGTTCAATTATTGTAACAAGTTTTTTAAAAATCAGAAATCACTAAACGTATTATTTAAAGTTCACAAAGATTCTATCAAACTCCATGTCTCCTTACATCGTGCGCATTTTGTTGTGGAAACGAAAAATATAAGTACGTTGCAAAGCAAGATTTCGAGGAATAAAATGAGTTTTAATAATTTTTTTATATTGTTGCACCAGTTCAAAGAAATTCAAAAATATCCCGAGTATAGAGGAGTATAAACGACATTTTCTGACAAAACTTTGTGAGTTTGTGAGATTTTCTGACAAAACTTTGTGAGACGACACCTTTCAAAATGACTAAAAACAGATTTTAATTTTCTTTACCCCGCCAAAAATTGGCTTTTTGTTTAAGAATCATAATCATATTTTTTATGTCTTGGACTCCTAAGGGTTAGGAAAAATCATAAGAAATTTTGAGTTTTACTATGAAAATAACGATAAAATTTAATAAATACAGTTTTTTTTTCAAAATCTCGTAAATCACTTGAGATAAGGGGATAAAAATTTAGGTGAATTATTTTTATTCGACACCAAATCAGTTCCCAATGTGCGAGCCAAAAAAGCCGCGGAAGCAGTTGGCCCATACTAACCCGGCTATACCATTTTCAATAACTTTTGACAGCGCGAACCAATTTTTATTATTCTCTTGGTGAGATTTAATCATGAATACCGTACTTTAGCAGTAATGCTATTCAAACAAAACAGACAGACAGACATTACTAAAAATGATTGAATTGTATTACTAATTCCTAGACACCTGCAACAATTTTTTTTCACAAAATTCTAAAAAGCACAGACACGTTAGTTAAGTAGGGCGACATGCAATATACGTAACCGTACATCTGGAGATTCTATAAAACTGGAACTATTTAATGGAACTGTGGAATAATATAACGCTTTTAGTAATTATCTTATATACTTACGGGCAGTTGTTGTAGTTCTCCAGAGGGGGTGACAACCTGATGAACAAGGGTCACGGGATGAGGAACTGCCACGTTATTGGCTGTTGATGCACTATTACCTGAAGTCTGCAAGCAATGTTTATATGTTAATTATTTTGATGAATGTTACGGTTTTTTTTAACTCTACTCGTTTTTTTCTTGCTTATATGCGTGACGGTTCCACGCATCCTCAATTCTCCTCTGATGTGGTGGTCAGAGACTGCCACTTTCTTTACTATCTAGGTTTTTGGTGTTCTATTTTATTTCCCATTTTCTAAGCCACTTTTCCAGTTCTGTACGGTTATTTTTTGGTTCTTTATATGTATTTTCTGTATCCTGGTTTTTATTTACCTTTTATGAGTTGGGAACTTAGTTTATGTAGTTACTGTTCCTATAGTTTACTGTTCTATTTTGTTTTGCTATGACTCTACTTGTTAGTTACTACCCTTAAGTTGAAGATCTGTCGCCACGCACCTTGGTGTGCTCCGGCAGCAGCATTTGAGAGCCAGTCCCTAGACTTAGTTGGTGTTATTACAAAAAAGTTAAATACGTATTAAATACTTGCTTTAAAAAGGTTTCGAATTAAATGCACAGCGCTCGCCCGAGGCAAGTTCGCATTATCCTTTTTCGCAAGTCTAACATAACGTAACCAAAGCGAGACAAAAGAGCAAGATGGCGAACATTCAGCGAGCGCGGTGCATTTAATTCGAACCCTTTTTAAAGCAAGTATTTAATACGTATTTAACTTTTTTGTAATAACACCGAGCGTGTTTAACATTTTAAACCAAATCGTAACTTAACATCAAGTGTGATTGTGGTCAAAGCACTAATATACAAAAACCGAATATGTACACAACTTTAAATTCAGGTTAGGTTGAATTTGCAAAATCCTAAGTTTATCACATAACTATATACCAACGTATGTATTTTGGGGAGCTTATGCGGGACGGTTTCGAGCGCTATTTTTATTCGAGACTGTGCGTTTTGGGTTTTTATATGCCAATGGGTCGAACGCTAAAACCCTTATTAAAAAAACAAATAGCCTAGTAGCTAGGTAGGTGGACTTGGATAAAATTCTATCACCATGCTATGGTTTAATCAGAATATTTTCACCAACAGCTGGTAATGGTGATGGTTGAAGCTATTACTGCTTTCAGCATGAATGTGTCGGCTCGTCTGGGGTACTTGGGGCTTGCATTGTTGCGTTTCGTTCGGTCAGTGAGAGCGCCGGAGGCCCACCTACCCTCTCCTCTCCCCCCTCCTCCAAACACAGGCTGGCAACGCACTTGCGACTACCCTAATGTTGCAAGTGTCTACGGACGGTGGTGATCACTCAACATAAGGTGACCCACCGCCTCGTTTGCCTCCTTAGATATAACAAAAAAATCTTCGCAATTCTTCGAACCTAAGTCCATCGGTGCGATGTTCGAAGACTTAAGCCACTGAGCCGTTATTACTTCAAAAGCCCTCGGATCACCCCTCTTAAATGACGGACTATAAAAAACTTTTGGGGTTTAATAATTAATTATTGGTCAATCATCCAATAATACCGAAAATTGGTAAACCCTTATAAAAACTACAGCCATACTTAAGAAGAGTTTTTGGCGGGATCTTAGTTTGTCATGTAGTGAATTTTATATATTGTTCATAATCTAGTAATATTTGACTCTACATTGTGTAAGATTAGTGGCATTACGTAATATAGTTCGGTTATTGTGCACAAGTAGATCGAAAATAATACCAAGGAGAATGTACTCTAATATGCTACAAAAATTCCCGTGAAGGTTCTAACAAGGGGGACACATGTACTCGGCAATGGCAGTAACTGAAAGATTGATTACCAAAAAAAAAAGAAAACTTAAGAAGTAAATTTGGTAAAGATTATATGAGGAATCATATTTCCTCCAGATAACACACAATATAAATTTTCATTTTGTTTCCTGATAAATTTATCGGTTTAAAAAGTAAACTCAATCTGATTTAACGAGATATAATTCAAACAACATTTAGAGAGTACAATCCAATGACGCATGAAAATACGGAAGGGCAAATATAAAATTGACATTGACAGTAGTGACATTAATGACAGTACATTATTAGAGACCCAGTTCTATAATATTAGCAGAGTATGCTACAAACGATCATTATTGGTGACCTACTTTATTTATAGCATTGTGTTTATATATATAACTCTAACATTTCCTTGGTACAAGACACAAGGTCAAACATAAGAAAGTGAAAATGATTTAGGAGTAATAAATACCTGGACAACTTGAGCACAAGGCTGTAACACAATCTGAGGCTGACCGGAGCCCTGCATCGTGGCCTGATGATGTTGAACCAACTGAAATAAGTTTTCTCTATTACCCACTCGGCGACATGGCTCGGTGGTAGAATATTCGAGACGTACAATGAGTGCGTAGCTATTTTTTTAATTTATTTTACTTTTACGGGCTTTTATTCCACCGAACACATCAATCCCATTGTTCCCCAATTTATCGAACTCCAACAGGAAAGTCAGTGATGAGGTATCACTACTAAGTCATACAGCATCTCAGCTTCACCCAAACAGGGTTCAGCCGAGATGCTGTGACAAATGCCAATATTTTGGCGCCTACTTTTCATACTATTTCTTGAGTATTCGGTACTTCTTGTTGGTTAGGTTGCAATAGTAATGTAAAATCATAAGCCGAACCGACAGAAGTACCGGAAAAACGTCGACTGTTAACATCCCTGGGCACATCCTTATTCGACTGTCAAAGGTCGAATTTTAATAATGTTATTACGCTTCTGAATGTTCGACCGCAAGCAGTAAAGTGCTGGTGACATACGGCTAAGCCACTAAAGGGAAACTGGACGTTCCGGAAGACCGGTAATTGGTTTCTTCATTGTTCATTGATTGTTCCTTTTCTAGCTTTGGGTACACGAATACTGGATGTCATCTCACTATAGTCCTTAGGTCCTTCGAAGGCTCGTAGCCTTACCAGCCCATTAGTAGGTGTCATTCATCCTACACTATTCATCAACGACTCTGTTTCGACACATCCTCAAAGTTACCACATACATCGCAGTTGGGAGATTCCGCTTTCCTCATTGCATATGCAAAGCTTTCGATGAAGGAAAACATTATGAAACCAATTTGGTTTACTCAAACTTGATCTTTTAACCTTGACATTAATAAATTGCGTTAATACACATAATTAATTTGTCACAAAAAATAATTCATCAATTCAATACACAGCGATTCTAAAGTTGGAAACTTTTAATAAGTTTACTACAAAATCAGTCACTTCTACTTAAGATTTGATTTTCTTGGTCCTATTCTGTAGTTATTTTAATAACTAATACTAATAATTTTGCTTATAAAGTATTAAGTACCACATCCTTAAGGCTAAGAAAAAGAAGACTAAAAAATCTCATATTATCATTATTTCGATATATCTCGAAAAATCAAGAAATTAATTCACCTGGTCTCCGATCTGTGAGGGTCGAGGGTTTTCGATCCTTGGCTGTTTCGGCTTCACCTCGTGCCGCGGTACAATGTCGATCAAAAAGTCGAATTGGTCCGATTTGGATATAGCCATTGCTATATCGTTACGCTGTGGAGAGAAGCATTATTCACTATAACAAACTTATAAAATACTAGCTTATACCCGCGACTTCGCCTGCATCATATTATCTTGACAATGTATTTTCTGTACAGAGCAAAAAAAAAATACGGACCACACCCCTTGCCCCACTTTTTTACGGCAAGAAAACGTACGACGCTAAAAGCGTAAAGATTATCAAAGTCGTATTTTTTTTTAAATTCAATAATCTATACTAATATTATAAAGAAGGAGGGTTTGTTTCTTTGTTTGGTTGAACTAGCTAATATCAGGAACTACTGTTCTGATTTGAAAAATTCTTTCAGCGTTCAAATCAAATCAAAAATACTTTATTCAGTTTAGGCCCTAATAAGGCGCTTATGAACGTCAAAACTACCACCGGTTCGGAAAACAACCCAGTCACCGAGAAGAACCGGCAAGAAACTCGATTGGGTACATCTTTTTAACATATATATATATATATATATATTTCAAATACATTATACGTTACAATACCGGTTTTAGTGGCGTTAGATAGCTCATTTATCGTGGAAGGCTATAGGGTATATAACGTCACGCTAAGACCAATAAGAGCGGAGCAACAATGAATAATGTTTCAAAATCGTTTGTTTCCCTTTTGGGAGCTTCCGTTGCGTGTTATCGTTAACTCAAAGTAATTATTCCACGCAGACGAAGTCGCTGGCGGAAGCTAGCAAGTACCTTTATATTAGTGATGGAGCTATTGTGACATTTATTTATGTTTGTAATATTAGATAAGGACAAAGTGGACAAAGTTTTTTTTTTTATATCATTAGCGGCAAACGAACAGGTGGGTGACTTGATGTTAAGTGATCTCCACCGTCCATAGACACTAACAACACCAGGGGAGTCGATAGTGCGTTGCCGTTGTGTTTGGGATAAAGGGAGGGAGGGGGGAGAGAAGATGGGAGGTGGGCCTCCGGCGTTCTCACTGACCTAACGAAACGTAACAATGCAAGCACTGTTACTTCACGTAGGTTTTCTGTGAGAGGGTGGTACTACCTCAGACGAGCCTACCCATTCGTGCTGATACCAATAATAGCTTCAGCGTGGCTCTACCACCTACAAACCACCTACCACTGCTTAAACACATTTTTATTGAATTAATTAAGAATATATACTCTCAAACTTTCCCTGGCTAAGTATAGCGTTATTGCAAGAGCCCTGCTATTATCGCTTTCTAAACATATGCATCTTTTCTATAGGCTTGCTTTTCAAAGACAACTTGTCTCTTACAAGCTTCGATCAACAATAACTAGATAAAGGGTCACGTACAAAATCGAAGCTAAATCCTGTCCGCGTAAATATATACTTATGTGTAGCTATTTGTTTACTAAGAAAGGGAGAAATAAAGTTTTAAAACAGTTTTAAGTTGAACCTAATTACAACCATGACGCCTAGTAATAAAGTCACAAATGTTCAAAATATTTTATAATTCTTACGATAAAACGAGCAAAGCAATAAATTACTCCCGTCATTTACAAATGAAAAGACAACATTATCAACATTTAGTGTGAAATCAACTTTAACACGCAACGAATAAAGTACTTTTTACCGTTATTCTGCATGTTTGTGCGTGGTTGGCGAGCCTTGACCAAACATTTGTATCACAGGTTTAAAATCGGTAATTTTGTTCCAAATTTAATATTACTTGTTAGTTTAAAGCTTAAAATATAACTTATTAAACATGTATTTAGGAAAAGTAAGATACTCCAGCAGTTAAATTGCTTTTTTGGGTATTATTTTTGCATCTTTTGAATACACTGCGGCATTGTGAAACGTGCTTACATTGGCTGTGCTTCAAACTAAACAAAATAAAAGCTCACGTTTCAAGTGAGCTGTTATTTACCGAGACGTATTTTTCGCGCCGACCCGATATCTAGTTATTGTTGATCGAAGCTTACAAGACGCTGATCTAGAAGAATGGTTGCCAAAAACAAAATAAATCTATATTTGTTTACTTGCAATGTCCTTCGCTTGTTATCCTCAGTGTGAGACCACGCCCTTAGAGTCAGTTCGTGGATAAAAATCTCCGCAGCTTTCGCGAACAACACCGGGGCCTCAGCAGATATCATTTTAACCTCCTCATCGAGTTTCATTATCTTCTTGATTCGTGCCAGCGGAAGTGCTTGGGTTTTGAAGTCGTCCTGTTAAAGACGAAACATTTATAACAATGGTGGTAGAGCTACGCTGAAACTATTACTGGTTTCAGCATGAATGCGCCGGCTCGCTCGGGGTAGTACCGCCCTCTCATAGAAAACCGACGTGAAGTAACAGTGCTTGCTCTTTTTTTTTTTCGAACTGACTACGCTATTGTCCATGCAAGGTCTTAACAGCTTCACCGGACTACTAAGGCGAGCGCTTAAGGCACTCAGCCGATTTTATTTTGACAACTAGCTCCAGGGTGTACGGCACACCTCGGCTTTGGAACAGTGCTTGCATTGTTGCGTTTCGTTCGGTTAGTGAGAGCGCCGGAGGCCCACCTCCCCTCCCTCTCCCACCCCTAATCCCTTCCCCAAAAGGGTGGCAACGCACTTGCGACTCCTCTGATGTTGTTAGTGTCCATGGACGGTGGTGATCACTTAACAGTAGGTGATCCACCTGTTCGTTTGCCACTTATGACATAAAAAAAATAAAATTATTTAGATAATTTCATTTTTTACTTTTTTTACCTTTTTTAAATATTTTACTTGTCAACCTTAGATACCTACGTAGATTACTAAAAATTTTTAAGGTTCATATAATTCCTGTTTTCTTCACAAGGCACCCACCGACTATGTTTTAGGGTATTTTACAGAAAACACTTTTAAAAAAAGTCACAAAAATGAGTAAAAATAACATTAAGTGAAAATAATTACTTCGTAACATAGATGAACGGAACAGAGGATAAAGGTCAAATAAGTTTTTTTTTTATAGTGGCTTTGCCATTGCTTCGTTGGTTATTCAGCAGGGTGCACCACGTGCAGGTGAGGTTGGCTTGGATGTCTCAAGTCTTAGATGTTATTTGACACCCTTTATACTTTAATATTGTACTAACAGCGTTTATCTTCTTGATATCATCCATAATTTTGATCCAGAACTGTTGAAGTGTTTGCTGAGTTGTCTCGGCTTGTGAATCATCGCCAACATTGTCTTCGATGTCTTCACCAGCTGTGGAGGTGCCGGCTTGATCTCTGGAGATCAAATCAAAACCTTGATTTATATCATGTATCATATATATTAGGGTGGATCAAAAAATCAAGTTTTTTTTTGGATCCGACACACTAAAACTCGTTTCTAGCTACCTCTAGAAAGTGCTTACTAAATCTGAGCTCTTAATATTAACGGGAAGATTATGCTCATCATAGTTTTCCATTTTTAATTTAGTCTCATATGAAAATGGTCATATCTTATCACCAATTGATCATTAAACTACTTACATCGTCAATATTTATAGGAAATTGAACGCTCTACAAAAATGGTCTGTTATACTTTTTTCATTAATCGAATCATTTAAAAGTTATTCAAGGTCAAAGATTGAAGTATTTCAATGAAAACAACTTTTTGTTTTGAATTTTGTAACTTACTAAAAAATAATTATTGTCAAATGAGTTTCAGTTATTTCTATAGGAAATTTAACGCTCTACAAAAAAGGTCTTTTGTGGTTAATTGATTACTCAAACCATTTCGAAGATATTCGCAGTAGAATCCCAATGCCTGATGATTATAATAGTTTTTTAATAAATATTTTCAATTTATCCATCTAAATTATGAATTTTGACAATATTCATGAGAATTTGAGTTTATTTCGATAAAATGACAGTTTGCAAGTTATGTCTTATCTTTTGTTTGAGAATATATTTCCGATGACAGTTATAAAGAAAATGAAGAATATTTTAAGCAATTAAAAGTTGTAAATGACGCAGCAGAGCGTGGAGCAGCGCTGGTATCTGAATACAACCAATGCTTGACAAAAAACGAAGACCAATTTCAATATTTGCTACAAGTTGTCAAGGAACATCGAGCAAAATTTCCGAATTGTAATAAGAGTCAATTTTTATAACTTAAACTAAAAGAAAAAATATATTTTTGTATCAATACTGTATTAAATTATAAAATTTCATACGATAATTTTTTTTTTCTGCTGATATAATAGGTCTTTACCTATGAAATTGCCGTTCTGTAGTACTGGCCATTTCAAATCAAAATAATTTTTGTTTGGCTAACAATTCTAATTTTAAATTAATTTTATTTTAAAAACACGGAATTCTTTGTCCAAAAATAGTCATTTGTTTATTGCTTAGTGTTACATTTTCATCGCATTTCAATCTTTTTTGTCATCATGGATACGGTAAAAATTCGAGGAATTATGGAATATGAGTACCGTCGTGGCAGCAACGCGGCACGCAACATCAACGACGTTTACGGAGCTAACACTACAAACCAACGCACCACCTGTTATTGGTTTGCTCGCTTCCGTTCTGGGAATTTCGACCTGAAAAATGAACCTCGCGGCCGTCCAAAGACTTCGATCAACAATGACGAATTAAAGGCGATTGTGGGAGCTGATGATACACAATCTACGGCTGAATTAGCAGTAGCTTTCGACGTTAGCGTCAAAACAATATTGGTCCATTTGCGTCAAATTGGTAAGGTAAAAAAGCTTGACAAATGGGTGCCCCACGAACTCAATGATCGCCAGCGCGAAGTACGCGTCGAGACGTGCCTTGCACTGCTCAACAGACACACAAATGAAGGAATTTTGAACCGCATTGTTACCTGCGATGAAAAATGGATTCTCTT
>MU158836.1:172922-307728 GCA_015888305.1 Antheraea pernyi | reverse complement strand
TTATTTGTATTAATCGAAGTAATCACCCATGCAATCAATGCATCTTTGCCAACGCAGTGGCAGTTTATTGATGCCCACAGATAGAAACAAATACTGCATAAGGGGGATCATTCAATTAAAGTACGCGATGACCCAAAACTCACCAACCAGGTTATTAAATATTATTTAATTCTAACTGACAAATACATGATGTGGCGAACTCTTAATATTCTATCTTTGTTAGTACTTAATGGAATTGGCAAATATCCACTTAAATTGTTAAAAAAATATTTAAATTGTTAAGAATAATTGATTAAAAAAATTATATAGTTTACAAATAATATCAAGTCAAAGATTAATAAACGTCTATATTAAATTCCTATAATAATATTTTGAATTCGTTTTGTATTAACCTCTTGACTGTACTATGCGCAAAGCCTAATTTAAAGCTATACTCACACAGGCCAAAACATTAAACTCGGACTTATACGTTACCTATATAATATTTTGACAAAACAAATGGCACGATAACGCACACATACGTAAAGTAACATTGTAACGCCACACTTTCTTAGATAAAATGTGGAAGTAAGATGGCATATTCTCGATATCGGTGGTGAAAAAGAAATAATTATATGTTGTTTAGATACCGGCCAAGTTTTAATAAGACGCTATCGAAGCATTTATAACGTGTCTACAGTTTTTTAGTTATAATATCATTGGTCCCCACCTTCCATGTTAGTGAAAACTGTGTTGTAGGAAACAATTGCGTATATTATTCCATAAATAGATTTACATACATTAAAGTAAATTATAAATAAGGAAATTTTAACGAAGAAATAAAGCAGACATCTACTTTATTTCTTCAAATTCTACTGAAAAAAATTAACCAGAGCGTATTTCACAATAGTTAGGTTTTTTTTTTTATAGTAGCACGGCATAATGACTGCCATGTGCCTGATGGTAAGCACAGTACAATCCAAAAACAATGGCGAACACCGAGTGACACTATCCATCGCCGGTCGCCGCTGTCATGCCGGCCTGCGAAATGCTGGATATGCACAGGCTGATCCCGAAACGCGACCCGCAGAAGCGAATCACGATGACGGGCTTTTTCGCCATATATATGGTGGTTGCGACCCAGTCAGGCTGTAGAACCCTACCACCCCGCTGTCGCCATTGCCTCGTTCGTTATTCAGCAGGGTGCACCACGTGCAGGTGAGGTTGGCTTGAGTGTCTCAAGTGTTAGATGTTATTCGACACCCCTTACACCCAGGTACCTAGTCTTAGACTGTTACAAACATACCAATGTCTCAAACAATACATTTCCTATTAGAATTTGAAGAGATTCCTGGTTTATCTTCGTATACAAGGACCAATGCTAATAATATTAAAATGGGACCTTCTTAATATCTTTTACAATAACAAAACAATTTTCCACATCGGTTTATAAATGACGAAGTTATTAGGTAAGTACCAAACATTAAAAAATTAAATACAGTCGAACTGAGAACTTTCTTTTTGAAGTCTGTAAAAAATAAAACGTGATCATAGTCCAAAACAAATATAGTGAACCTTGGTTTTCATACTTGGGTAACTATATTTATCTGTGTGCATGTATAAAGGATATGTGAAAGTAGATTTTAATACAACTGTGCGAGTGTACAATAATAAAAAGTAAATTTAATTACAAGGATGTTGGTGGTATATGTGGTAAAGAACGTGTGTGAATGTGTATCTGATACCTTGGTAATGGTAATAAACTTTGAAACTTGTACTTTGAAATTTACTATCCTAACCCTAACTAATATTATAAATGCGAATGTGAGTTGGAATGTTACGATTTTACGCTTTAACTAATCAATCGTTCAGCACTAAAAAAAATATTATTATTTTTGTATACACCTTTTCAGGGAAACAGAAAATAACATAGAATATCTTGTATCCCGAATAAGCTACTGCTTCCGAGGAATCTACATAAGCGGGAGCGGAACCGCGAGCATTAGCTAGTACATAATGAACGCGTTTGTATGTTATGATTTTTGAAGTTATACTTCTTTTGGCGCGTTAGGGAAAAATGATGAAAGTAAATTTCGCACACCGTCACGAAAAACCCTGAAAAACACTCTGAAGTTAGCTATAGTCAACATTTTGTATCTTTGTATTTGTTGTTTGTATTTCTTTGTATTAAACTTTCAATGTATTAAATACCTTTTTTCTATTTTTAGTGCCGTTTTTTCTACAAACGTAGATTAAGGCGAAAGGTAAAATTTTTGAACAGATTTTTATCTTGTTATGCCAAAGAAGTATAACTTCTAACGCGTGTACACACACCTTTTTATTTCATTTCATACTGGAAGAAGTGATCTTAATGATGGAAATTTACTAAATAATAAATAAATTAATAAACAACAATAGTGAATAAAATACATAAACATATTATAAAACAACGTCCTCCGCCACGTCTTTCTGTCTGTCTGTTCGCGATAAACTCAAAAACTACTGAACGGTTTTTCATGCGGTTTTTACACTGGTAAATCTACTGAGATAAAGTGATGAGTAATGAGGGAAGGTTTAGGTATATCATCTGTTTTTTTTTATTGTCAGGGCGGGACAACGTTCGCCGGTCTCGCTAGTGTAATCCAAAAAGAGTTTATATTTTTTCAATCTAGGCAAGATTTGTTTCTTTACTAAAATGTTATGGTTTTTAATTATATACCTTATCTAATATATCCGATCTAAAAAATTAAAATTATATGTTTGAATTTTTACATGAAATCTGTTTAAAATTTTTACAATTAATTTTATAATGAAAAATACTACATATAATTACATATAGCTATATATATCTAAAGCTGGAGCGTTTGTTTGTTTTGTTGATCGCGCTAATTTCAGGTACTACAGTATTACTGGTCCGATTAAAAAAAAACTTTCAGTGTTAGACAGCTCATTTATCGAGGAAGGCTATATAACATCACGCTAACGCCAATAGGAGAGGCGCACAAATGAAGAATTTTTCAAGGGTTTTTTCCCTTTCGAGAGCTTCCGCTGCGTGTTAGCATTAGCCCAAAATATTTATTCAATGCAGACGAAGTCGCGGTCAGAAGCTAGTGTATACATAGAGTTAGGATTTCTCATTAGATCTCATATTTTTTCTACAAACGCCTGGAAAATCTTTCTATATTTCCATTCTAACTCTACCATTGATTACTACAGTCGTTGAAAGACGGCAATGCACTTTATTTTTTTATACCTACATTTTTTTTTTGACAATTTATTTTTAAGGCTATAATGGAAAAAAGGACAGTATATCTAAAAACAATAATAATAAAAAATAGTTACTTCATCGCATACAGTTAAAAACCAAGTTATATGTTAACAGAGTCATATTTGTCAAGATATTTTTATTAATAATTTTACAATAAGAACTTACGCCGCTGGGACAAAGAAGCACACGGACATCTTGTATCAAAAATGTAAGGCGCAGTGACCTCCAAATTGTTGCTTATTCTTTTGGTTTTATGCACAAATTATACACTAAATGTATCTTATTAGAAAAAATAGAACCGCGGTCAAAGTTAATATAAACACGGTAACCAATAATCAGTGTAATATTTGGAGATCTCCAATCACCAATTACTTAAAATGCGCCACTTCCACGATTCGTCCGACGATGGCCAGTCACAAGCTTGACGTAAGAATTGGATTGCAAATGTTGCCAATGTTTTGTTTTTCTTTCTATAAACAAAGTTCAGATCTGATCAGAAGTTCGAGTCAGTTCAAATATAAATTTTAAATGTTTCTAATGAGTACACAATAACATAATATTACATTTATTTTATTTTTTCATGGTTCCTAATTTCTACGTTATTTAACCATTTTTGTTTGCATTATTCACTTCTTTAGGTTATGTTATTCGGAAGTTTGATATTTATAAAATATCTATAAAAATTAAGAAATTTATACTTAATGTATATTTTCACACATCGCTTAGCAAATCTAATCGTTTTTCATATAAATTTGATATCTTTTGTTTTTTCTTTTTGGTTACTTATTCGTTATATAATATTATATTATTGTTAGGAATAATTAAATTAAATTTATTAAAAACTTAATTTAACTAATTATAAATATACTGTAATCTCTATAAGTCGAATGTCAAGGGAAATGCATTTTTGCAATTTACAATCCAAGAATTTCTAGATACGAAAGAATTTAACTGCTTAAATTTCGACTTGGAAAGGCGCAATTTGATTGCTACTCTGTCTTTAAATGAATGTAGTAGTCGTTCATTACGTGGATTACATGTGTCCGAGACACAAATAATAGATTAGAAGCCGAACATCCCTTTTAGATTTTATCGCTAAGATTCCGTGGAATACCATCAAAACATCATTATATTTTACCAACTACGACTTACAGTCTCCTTTTTAAAATTAGAATTATAGAGAGCTATATATAATTTATCAATACCTCGCAGGGAAATACCATTTCGTTCGAGTTACAATATTTAAATAATTTGAGATACCGCTTATTTAGAGGTTCAGCGGAAAGGAATGGATATTTTAATTTACATACTGAAGATTACATACTTAACGAGGTTCGGGTTACAAAGAGGACACTGTAATTATTCTCACATTAATAAACTTTCACAGATCACTCTATAGTAAAATCATATTACTCAAACGGTTCGTATATGTATGTAGTATAAGCAAAATCATATATGTTAACACAGTACATCGTCTGTAGAATTTCGGTATTTCTGTCTATGCCGGCAACTTTGAAAGTAAAAAAGTAAATTCTTGTGGAAATAAAATTTATTTTTACTGCTGCAACTCAGCCGGAAATGAATATGACATTTGTCGTCATCATTGGAGCTTGCTATTAAAATGGCGGCCGCTGAGATTCAGATAGTAAATCCTTCAAATTTAGCTAAAATCGAAAGGTATATCGCTATTTCCTATTATTATTTCGCTTGCAAATCAAAATTAATGAAATCCACTATGATTGGATTATGTAACATGACATCGCAAGCGTAATTGGTATGTTAGCGACAATGTTTATATTTTTTCATGTTTTTCCAGCTTTCTCAATGACCCGAGTTATAAGGAGATTATTGAAAATTCATCGACATTTAATTCACGACTATGTGCAGAGAGGAGAATGCGTATGCCTTTCATCGATACACAAACCGGTAATCTCATACTAAGTACAATGTACTATTCGTACTTCTGTAGTTCAAATTTATATTACATTTTGCTAAGATTTACAGGTAGGTTTATATTAAAGGCTGTTTATATTGTAAATAATTGCATGACAATAGCGTCACAGTTCATCTCTTTCTTACTCAGTGAATTGCTATTGCTATCTTTATTCATACTTTATAAAATATGATATATTTTGATAAGAATATTTTGAAAGAGGTCTTATCATTTGTGCAGTATGATAGTATCTATATTGTCAAACTAAGTATATATTCTATCAAAATTCCGCTTTATTAAATGCTTAATACCGAAGTCATTTGGATTATGGATTGAAGCCAACAGTAAATTTAAAGAAAAACTAGCTAAGGGATGGGTACCAATTTTTATTGATGCCTCTAAGCTAGTCAGTTTTGGACATGTTGGTGCAGCGGTCTGGGTGCCAAAGCACAGAATTATATTAGGTCTTTACATATGAAATTGCCGTTTTGTATGAAACAAATTTTTTTCATGTATTTTTATTTGTATTAATCGAAGTAATCACCAATGCAATCAATGCATCTTTGCCAACGCAGTGGCAGTTTATTGATGCCCTATTAAAGAAATCAACTGGACCGGAGCCGACAAAAGGCATTTTGTACTGCCTCTCGGGTATTTAATTTTTTTCCCACCAAGAAGTTATTCAAATTCCGGAAAAAGTAGTAGTCTGTAGGCGCAAGGTGAGTAGTGAGTAGGGAGGATGATGAAGAACTTCAACCCCAGTTCTTGCAACTTGGAGACCGTCAGCGGAAATGAGCGATTGACCAATGCTGGTTGGAGATGTGCCAATTTCTCCATCATTGTGTTCAGTTCTTCACAGTACACATCTGCAGTAATGCTCACCCCGTTTGGTAAGAAGCTGTGATGAATAACAGCGGCGCTAAACCACCAAACAGTGAACATCACTTTTCTAGGGGTACGTTTTCGTTTAGGACATTGTTTAGGTGCTGAACCAGGATCCAACCAACTTGCTGAGCGCTTGCGGTATCAAACAGAATCCATTTTTCATCGCAGGTAACAATGCGGTTAAAAATTCCTTCATTTGTGTGTCTGTTGAGTAGTGCAAGGCACGTCTCCACGCGTACTTCGCGCTGGCGATCATTGAGTTCGTGGGGCACCCATTTGTCAAGCTTTTTTACCTTGCCAATTTAACACAAATTGACCAATATTGTTTTGACGCTAACGTCGAAAGCTGCTGCTAATTCAGCCGTAGATTGTGTATCGTCAGCTTCCACAATCGCCCTTAATTTGTCATTGTCGACCAGTCTTCGGACGACCGCGATGTTCATTTTTCAGGTCGATATTCCCAGAACAGAAGTGAGCAAACCATTAACAGGTGTTGCGTTGGTTTGTAGTGTTAGCTCTGTAAACGTGGATGTTGTTGCGTACCCCTTGTGCCGCGTTGCTGCCACACGCTACTCATATTCCATAATTACTCGAATTTTTAACGTATCCATGATGGCAAAAAAGATTGAAATGCAATGAAAATCTAACACTAATCAATAAACAAATGACTACTTCTGGAAAAAGAATTCCATGTTTTTAAAATAAAATTAATTTGAAATTAGAATCTTAGCCAAACAAAAATTATTTTGATTTGAAATGGCGACTATTGCAGAACGGCAATTTCGTAGGTAAAGACCTATTATTAAGCTATAGATGTCCTCCTGGTACCACAGTGTTTACTGGGGAAGCTGTCACCATCCTTGAAGCTGTACTATTTATAAAAGTGCACAAAGTAACAAGATCCATTATATTTACTGACAGCAAAAGCTGCCTTGAACCGATTTTGTCTAACCCTTTCCGTTCCAAAGATAAGCACGCAGTTATACTTACAATTAGGAAAGCATTGTATGAGTGTTACAATTTAGGTTTTAGTAGGGTTCTTGCCTGGCACTGTGAAATTTTGGGCAATGAAACAGTGGACTCCTGTGCCAAATTTGCTATCCAGTCGGGTTCCTTGAATTATTATAGAAATTACTCAAGGGACTTATGCTTATTATCTAAATTAGGATTGTTTGATGCATGGCAAAAGAGTTGGGATTTGTCTCGGAAATTAAAGGGCAAGCATTGTGGGTCTTTGCAAACTGATATCCCACAAAAGCCATGGTTTTTTAAATTTAGAAATATTAGTAAAAATGTTGTCTCTATTATTTGCCGCTTGCGCCTTGGGCACGTCAGCACACCAGTACATTTTAATAAAATAAGGATCAGGGATCACTCTATTTGTGAATGTGGCTTAGAGGATGGATCACCGGATCACATATTTTTTAATTGCTCTAGAAACTGAGTCTCTCTCTATGATGTTCTACCTCCTTCTATTCCGCGTCCTACTAACATTATGTGTCTCTTAACTCTTGTTACGGATAATCATTTAATTCTAGAATGCTTGTCGAAATTTATTAATACTAACAGAATTATACTTTAGATTTTAGTGTGATGCTCCTGTGTACATCTGTATTCTAACAATATGTTGTATGTTTAGTTTACATGTGCTTTCATTGTGGTATCTGTTTTTAAGAAAGCGTGGTCTGGATAGAAAGATAATTGTTTAATTGTCTGGCGCAATCTCCATTGTTTATGGCTCAATTCACTTGACATTGGCAAAATTGTGTGCGCACACGTTTCCATTTTAAAAAAGAAGAAGAAGAAGACCTTTTTATATTCATTACAGCCAATAATTTATCATCTATAAGTAGAAATAAATATATGTATTATTTTCCAATTGTTTATGATTACTTGAAAAACAAAAAAGTTCGAATATTACAAATTAAAATGACCTACTGTTACCGAAAAGTTTTACTTATACAGAAAGGCTTACATATAAATACTACTGAGTAGTTACATTTCAAAATGGACTAAATCCAATTTTAGCCATTCCTAATATTTTATGTTATTTTTCAAGATCTTAAAATGCTGTACAATATGAAAAACATAAAAAAGAAACTAAAAAGGAAATCTTAAAAACATTACACATTAAATGAATGCTTAAAAATCCTAATAGCTGATTTTGAAATATGATGACACATATATTTTAATTTTCAAACTGACTATGTTTTTGTCCTGATGGGCTTTTACACTTTCATTGGGCTTTATGGGCGAGTGTTTAGGACATTCACAAGCCCAAGGATACCTGAGTGGCCAAAGCTGTGATTGAGCTGTTTTAAATACAACAAGCCAACCAAACTATCTTAAATGTATATGTTAGTGAGACACATGTGTGATGCATGAACCATACTTGTATTATTTTTAAACTTTTTTTTCCGAATTGGCTTAATTATTGGCCTAGACATGCCTTAACAACTTCACAGGACTACTTATATAGAAACAGAGCTATGTTATTTATCCCATATCAATTTTATACTTGACAGTGTAAGAATTGTTCTGAAAAAGAAATTAAAACTGCCTATTTGGAGCACTTGTTTTTATAATGTATCTTGTTTCAGGTGTTGCACAAAGCCATTGTAACTTATTTATGACAAGGAGACAGCGCATGCCTGGTCAGAGGGAAGGTCAAGTGTACACATATCCTGCACAAAGGTATGTTTTAGGTTTGTTAAATTACTGGCATCGGATTACAACTTCTTCATTTATAAATGATGGCAACATTTTTTTTGTAATTAAAAGTGACTGCACTGTGCCTGATGGTAACCACAGTACAATCCAAAAACAACGGCGACCATCGAGAGATATACCCTCCTCCATCGGTCGTCGTTGTCATGCGGGCCTGTGTGAATGTCTCTTCACATTACACTTGAAGGACCCCATGCTATAGGAAGGAGGGAACACACTAGCCTGGAGATTATTCCACAGCTTAACGGTATGGCAAAAATAAGATGTAGCGAACTTTTTAGTTTATGCTCAGATAGGCGTTACCGTAAAACTGTGGCTCCGAAGACCAGCGCGTGTGGATCGGTTGTGAAAAGGAGAGGAAGGGATTAATTTGAATAATTCTTCAGAACATTCGCCATGATACAGACGGTAGAACAGGCTCAGTGAGGCAATGTCTCTGTGCAACTGAAGCAGCTTTATAAACTCTGTGATGTCTGCATCATTAACAATGCGGACGGCTCTTCTCTGTAACCTATCCAGGGCATCCAGTAGGTATTTAGTACAAACATACATTTTCTTCATGGAAATTTAGAGCATAGGTCCCCAAACTTAATTGTCTCCTAGAATACTTGCCACATTTTTTGGTTACATGTTAATAACTTATATTGATTTATTTGCAAACTCCTCAATTTCAAACATGGTCTGAAGGGTAATTTTATCATTTATTTAGATTTAGTGGTGGCAAGTGTGTCCATGGTTGATTTGTAATTTTCCCGCTGCAAGATTTTCCAAAACATTAATTAATAAATACTCTTTCTTAAAATGTGTGATGTAGGGTTGATTTCCACCTAAATAAACCAACATACGCCGATCTTGCTGTATACATTATTCATCATACACCCACCACTGTATAAAGATTTTTAATTACATACTAGAACAATCCCCATAAGATACATTTTTCATGATGCAATAGAATGTTAACAATTTTTTTTATTTATAACATTTGAATAATGTCTATGTTAATTGTGACCAATTATTGAAAGACATTCCGACCTTTTTTTTAATTCACGTAGGGAAATCCCTTATGGGTATGCCATCCTCCTGGGGAGACGGTGGGTTATGTCGGACTTGCATGGTCTAATACCCCATGGTGTACCGACAGCAATTGTTCGGGTGACAAGGGATCGTACTCCTACTCTATCTTGTAGAGCCGCCACAACGTTCCGCCCGGTGGATGGTGACCACCGGGCTCCTACCTATAGAGGGGCAGACTGGGTACACACCAGCTGCCACCTGATCTGAACTTTACAATACCACATTGATTTTAAACATTTAAAGAGTTTTATAGTATGCTGAAATGATTATCTGCATTAAATAAAAAATGTGTGTGTTCAAGTTTAGAAACTGTAATTACACCAAGAAATAATAGAAATAATAGAACGTTAGAAGTCCCTGCTCATTCCACTAGTTTCAGCGCCAAGTCTTTCACAATCCAGGCTGTCCGACTATGGAATGCTCTACCGATTTCTATAAGATGGGCGCAGACGATGGGCATTTTTAGAAACTCTGTCAAAAAACACTATTTATCTATTTAAAATTCGCTTATATGTATATATTTATCAATCTATACATCTATATATATATATATCATATATTGCATTACATTATATTATATTACATTACAGTTATTATATTTTATATTATTTATAGTTATTACATTATTATATTAAAGTTACGTGCCACTATCTTAGGTGGTATTACCTAGTATTTATTCCTGTACACCCAGAATACCCCTGATTCTACTCCATTGAAAAATCCATCCAAAGGTTGCCTGGAAGAAATTGCTAATAGCAATAAGGCCGCCCATTGTACCGTTAATAAAACGTGAAATGTTTTTGAAATGTATATATATGTAATTGGGGTACAATAAAGTTTAAATAAATAATATCTTTAGTTACTCTAAACTACATTCCTTTTTCCCTCTAGGCATACATATATTATACATACAATATATATTAAATAACACTATCGTGATATTGAGATAAAGGCTAAATGCCTTAGGAAGTAAAAAAAAATGATCGAAATATATCCAGTAGATTTTTTACTTATGTAGGCACAAGGAGAGACCTCTATCATTTGATACAGATTTCTCATAAATCAAAGCATTAACATGTGTGTTTGCCAGATGGCGCAAGGCACGGCGACAATATTTGACGATGTCTTCTACACGTTGGGGTTGGAGTGGGGCTGCAGAAATGGCCGACAATATTGGAGATGGAGAAAACAGTTCTGGTGTGCCCGGGGATGCATTAGCTGGAGATGATAGTAGGGATGGTTCACAGACTGCTGCAAAGGATGATCCAAAGGTAATATACCTAATTCATAAGCAATCAATACTTAAACCAAAATTACATCTGACTAGAAATATTACATAATTTTTCGTTATTATTATATAATATCTAGACGATATACCAGGTGAAAGGTTAAACTCTCGTAGTATTTTAGGATATGATAGTTCATGGTCACATTTAACATATAAAATAATATTATCAAAACAAATACTAATAAACAAGAAAGAGAACCTTATTTAAAGTTTGTTTTAAGACTTTTAAAAGTATGGGTATAAAAGTTCCGCTCAATTAATGAAAATGTAAGTGAATGTCGAGGTCGCATTCTGGGTTAATAATCTTAACATTACGTAACGCGTAAACTCTCTCTTTCAACGAATGAACCGTAGGAATGAGGTACGTTGAAGCGGCGCGGGGAGTGGGTAGCGGGAGGGGCGTGGTAGTACGCACACTGAATGTGCACAGGCGCGTAACCTCGTATTTATTACACCTACCTACATTTAACATATAAAATTATAATATCAATACAAATACTAATAAACAACAAAAAGAACCTTAGTTAAAGTTTGTTCTAAAACTTCTTAAAGTATGGGAAGGATACTTTCAAACGTAAAAAAATCAGGCCTAGCTTTAATGGACAACACATTAAAGACACTAGTAACACCAGGGGAGTCGCAAGTGCGTTGCCAGCCTGTGTTTGTGCGAGAGGGAGCGTGGGAGTGGGAAGGGGGAGGAGAGGTGGTCTTCCGGCGGTCTCACTGACCGAACGAAACGCAACAATGCAAGCACTGTTACTTCACGTCGGTATTCTGTGGGAGGGTGGTACTACCCCGGGCGAGCCGACCCATTCATGCTGAAACCAGTAATAGCTACAGCGTGGCTCTACCATTCAGGAAAACGAATTACGTAAGTGCTTATCGTGGGAACGCTGCACGGTCGAACAGTGGGAAGCGGGGCGCAAGCCGAAGTACGGGCCGCGGGTCGGAGTACGCTATAGAGCGTGATTAATTCATTACAGGAGTCAGTTTTTGCGTAAATCATTTGATGTTGAGTGTATATCAGTTTTGCATTTCTCAATATTAAGCATATTAATAATAATTAATATTAATAATAGATTAATGATTATTCTGTAAAAATATTGCTGGCGACTAAACAGTCGCTCGATATAGGCACAAGACAAGTGTAGAGAGTTTGTGGTGGGTTCTTGGAATGTAGTTTAGTGGATTTTATATTTTATGCATAATCTTCTGTTAATTCTGTAGGAGTGGTACTATGATGAGCTGGCGATGGAAGAGATGGAGACCGGTGAGGAGCCTGAAGCGGAGTCGGACGAGGATTACTATCACGATACATACGCTAACAGGCGCAAGCGTCGCGTCGGAGCCACTCCCACGGGGCCGGGGTCCCGCGGCGGCCGCACCAGGAAGTCACAACCTGATGATACTCCTGCTAAGAGAGGACGAGCTGTGAGTCATTTTAATAATCATATAGAAACTATGTTCAAAAATCAATTATCACAAAGCTCAGAACACTTGCGTTCGCAGCTCCAAACAGGAGGGTCAGTTTTTTCAATTTTCTATTGCTCCATTTTAGTTGACATTATAACGGACAAGTTGTTGTTGTTCGCATGACGTAAGAAACCATCATCGCGTACCAAACGCTTGATCTAAAAACCTGAGCAGTGCTGCAGTCTATAACAAACTAATTGAGTGGTATCATGTCCGGAGGCGACTTAACTTAATGGGCTACGTCAACAGTGCGACGAAACTAGAGAACCGAGGTTAGGTGTACATTGTACGGTTCATTAAGGGGGGAAGTCCATGTAGAAGCCAAAAAATTGGTCATTTTTTAAACGTATTTTTAAAGGTCATAAAATAAATATATTGTTTTGAAATTTTAACACAAGTTTATTTAACCTTTTAACAATACAAATATATATTTTTTTTTTTTTCAAAAAGCAGCTTAGGATCATTTTTTGTCGGCTGCCTACGGCGCGAGGTCCCAAACTGCTGCATTTATCACTCTCAATCTATTGATCTGAAACAACAAAATTGAAGTGTTTTCTTTTTATAAGATATTAACGGAAAGGATAAACCTAAAAAAATAAAAATTAAAATAAAATTCATTATAAAATAAGCCTTTGAAAAAAAAGTTAGAATTTAGGGCTATTGTTGTGACATTTTTAACCCCTAAAAAGTAATTAATCAATGCGAAATATCGAAAGTTTTAGGTTTATCCTTCCGGTAGTAACGTAGAGAAAGGCCTCACCAAATTTCAAACAAATGAGTCTATAACTTTTTGAGTTACAGCACGAGCAGTTTTTAAAAATACAGTTTCGAGATAATCGCGTTTAAAGTTTTAGTACAGGAAAATGACTAGTTTAAGTTACTTACCCATTAATTAGCAATGCCAGGTCCATACGATAGTCCTTCCTCCTCTTCAAAAAGCTGATTTTCTTCTAATAGCTGTTGTTTACGAGCTGTACGAGCTTCTTTTGTCTCTGAAAGGCTCTTGCGATTCTGTCGGGATATTCGCGCCTCGTCTGTATTGACAGCAAAAACTTTAGCACAAGTGCCAACGGACAAATTTAGAAGGTTCATTATTCTTAATACTGAACTGAAACCTTCATTAAATATCCCAGCAGCAATGTATGCTGAGATTTCAACTACTTTCAGTCCAGAATGCAGATGTTTTGGTGATAATCTCCAAACTGTCGCGTTGAAACTTTCATTTGCATTCTGTGTATGACCACTAAGGCATCGCTCAAGCAAATTATCTTTGGATAAATCTTCGTATATTGGTAAGACATACTGTTTTATTTCTTCACCAAGTAATGGAGCTAAATCTTTGTTTCGAGGATCTAGATTTAAAGCAATAGCCTTTTGCCACTTGCACCAGCTATCGACGCCTACTGGGCAGTTTTCATGTCGCGGTTCTTCTTTAGTTGAAAAAACATGATAATAAGTTGCTATTATGACTTTTTTCATCTTATCAACACTGCTAATATTTCTCTGAATGCTCAAACTATAGTATTTTGTTAGTTTTTTCACAACTTTATCAGTTAGTTTTCCTCTCCCTGAAAGTTTCTTTTCTTTTCTTACATTTCTAAGTCTAGAACCCATTCTTTTTTCTACATGGCCAATACATTCACTCTTCAAAACAGGTAGCTCATCACCGTAAGGTTCTAAACCTTGAATGTTTTAGAATCTCCGTCGCCAATGTAGTTACCATATTTTACTCCGAATTTTTTTTCAGAAGATGAGAACATTTCTTTCATGGCATCGATTTTTTTTTAACTTACGCTGCACAAATGTTTGCTGATCTGTGCATCATAAGGTCTACTTTCGTTTGTATGGAGCTTAAATCCTTATGGTTTCCAATACTGGAGTGGATAACTATATTTCTCGACTAAATTTTATTAGTGTAGTAATATTACACGTGTACAGATACGTATAAGTCGATATATATATATATTTATTTATTTATTTACATACTTACTATTGCATATAAGAGTATTTCTAGTTATAGGACAAAAGGATTGCATTGTCATTATAATAGAAGGGACCCTTTTATATGGGGCGGTCCGACTACCTGACTCTCTACTTTACAGTAGGCGCTCCGGCTTACTCCATTCAAATAGCTGTAACTCAGCAAATATTCGAAATTTTTCTTCCCCCTTTCGTCAGTACACGCTCAATATACCATGTTCTCAGATTTTCAAAAAAAAAAAAAAACGATTTTTTGAAAATTTTACATGGACTTCCCCCCTTAAGTGTCAGCGAACGTATATAATCAATACCCAAACATGTGGAGAGCATTGCGGAGACGTCTGCACACATTTATATGGTTTCGGAACCCAGAAATGAACCAGGGTCCTTTAGATCTGAGCGATCTGAGCTTTGTGATAATTGATTTTATTTAGACGATGTTCACACAAATTAGTAGGTAGTAGAGCCGCGCTGAAGCTATTATTGGTATCAGCATGAATGTGTTGGCTCATCCGGGGTAGTAACACCCTTTCACAGAAAACCGACGTGAAGTAACAGTGCTTGTATTGTTGCGTTTCGTTCGGCCAGGCCCACCTCCCTCCCTTCACCACTCCTCTCCCCCTCTCTCTCCTTACCCCAAAACCTGGTGTTGTTAGTGTCTATGGACCGCGGTGATCACTTAAACATCAGGTGACCCACCTGTTCGTTTGACAGCTGGGGCATTTCACGTGAAGCGGACAACGAAAAAAGGTGAGGTTCTGAAATTCGTTCATATTCAGTCTATTTGGACTTCTAGTAGGTATGAATATGAATGCATAATTATTTTTTTTCTCTCACGTTTATTTGTCAAGTTATGGTCTTCTAAAGAACAGTCACATCTGAAATTCAGATTTTTTGGAAGTAGTTTTTCGGATTGAACAAATTTACAATAAAATATTAAACGCATCGATTTATATAGCAGAATAATCACTCTTTTTGAAAATAAAATAAAACTTCGAAAAAACTTTTTTTAATGCTCAAAACCGAAAGTTAAATTTTCGAAACTAAATTTTAATAATTTGGCATATTTTTTTATTTTTTTTTACATCAAAACGTAGCTTAAAATACACATAAAATATAGTATAGCTTTTATAGTTGGCATAGAATTGGTTAAGGAGATCTCTGTTCTTTCTGTTAAGGAGAAAAGGAGATTTCTCAACAAATAAACGTGATAGAAAAAAAAATATGCATTCACATTCATACCTACTAGAAGTCCAAATAGACTGAATATGAACGAATTTCAGAACTTCACCTTTTTTTCGTTGTCCGCTTCACGTGAAATGTCCCAGCTATGACAGGAAAAAAAAATATATCTACTAGCTGTGCCCGCGACTTCGTCCGCGTGATAACTGATGTACAATACAGTGATTAAAGCCTAATTACCATCTACTATCATCTCGTACTTAAATCGTGTGGAATTTTCCACAAAGGCCAAACACAACATTTAAAAAAAAAAGTCGTGTTGTCATTAAAATTACAATAACTTCTGACAGTGTCAACCGAATTTAATATAACAAAGACTAAATGCTACTCAAAGATATATTGTACGATTTTCTTGAAAAGGTTTTATTATGAACGCAGTACTTTAGCAGTGATGCGTGTTCATAAAAAAAGCCGGACAGACATTGACACAGAGACATTGAAATGTATATTATTACTTAATTCCTAGACAACAATTTTTTTCATGAAAATCGAATAAATACAGACACACGTACCCACAGAGTACGTTATATAAATAGAGGTCGCACTCGTTATTTCCAATCAGCGCCTCTATAATACGAGTTTCAAACTAATATCTGTTGGTTATAAATGTACATTTATAGCTATGTATGTATGCATACAGCAATCGTATACAAGTTTTTGATCATTTTAATTTGTAATGAATATATTCATCGTAAGGCAAATCTAAATCCAAGTATGTATATGCAGGAGTCAATGTTTATAAGTAGAACCGGACATAGATAAAATTGTTTGTGGGAGGCAAGAAAATTTAAGGGAGCACACTCTCGTAACAGATACGTAAACAAAGTGAATGAAAACAAATATTTGAAAGTTGTCTGTTTTAAATGTCAAAATTAATTGTCATCCACTATCTTTTGTTATCAAACTTGCCAAAAAAAAACTATATAACAGTGCCATCTAGAGAGTGGATTGATAACCAGAAATAGACGAGCCTTTTCCATACAAATTCGATTCTAAGAAGTGAAAATAGCGTGCACGTACCTACACGCACCCTGCTGATTAACGAACGGGGCAATGGCGTAAGCGGGGTGGTAGGGTTTTACAGCCTGACTGGGTCGCAACCACCATATATATGGCGAAAAAGCCCGTCATAGTGATTCGCTTCTACGGGTCGCGTTTCGGGATCAGTCTGTGCATATCCAGTTTTACGCAGGCCGGCATGACAGCGGCGACCGGCGATGCATAGTTTCTCTCTCGGTGGTCGCCATTGTTTTTGGACTGTACTGTTCTTACCATCAGGCACAGTGCAGTCATTTTGCCGTGATGCATTAAAAAAAAATTAATAAGATTTACTAAAAATAATTTAGATAATATTGTTCAATTAATTTTGATTATTATCGATCTATAATTTAAAAAAAAATTAAGATATTTTTTCTTTTGTATGTTGACTAATTGTATTGATCTAATTTTATAACGTATTTTTTTTTATTTAATGTTAAACTGTATTTTACTTTCATTTAAAGCAATGTTCGTACATTGTTTTTTAATAAACATGCCTATAAAACCAACTTTTTTTTTGTTCAAACAGCATGCAAGAAGTTACGAGAGGAGTTTTTGGCTAGATCTTAATCTGTGATGTTGTGATTTTTATATTTTATTCATATTCTTATGTTATTTGACTACATTATGTATATTACATTGGTGTTTTATGTAATATAGTTCGGTTATTGTGCATAAGTGAAGTGAATGGAAAATAATACCACGGACCATGAATTCTGAGATGCCACAAAAACTTCCTGGAAAGATCTAACAAGGACGCCACCATCTTGTTAGAACATTGAAATTATCGCAAGACACTTGTCACCCTTTGAACAGTCAGTCACCTGGTATACACAGTATTCTTATAGTTCATGGGTAGCGTTCGGTGACGATGACGCGACTTGATGAACGTGTGTTGAACAAGTGTTCAACGCGCCGAAAGTACATCTCGCTTCAAAGTGAACGATCCTGTGTTGCAGGGTCGCGGTCGGAGGCGCGCCGGTCAAGGCACGCTCCCGTACGAGGTGCCCGGCGACGCGGAGAAGCCGTTCGGCTGTGAACGTAAGTCAACCCGGAGGCGGCACTGACTCCTCCATGCCTTACTGCTCAGGTCCCGAATACTCCTCATTAGGAAACCCTGCGAAACTTTATGAAGAACGTCGGTGAGATGCACTGAGATCCTAATTCTTGTATCAGTCGATTTAGACTTTTGGAGAATTTATGATATTTGAAGTATTAAAATGTGTGTTAATTCGTTATTACTGTTTTGATTAATTTTTGTAGGGTTTTGTCGGTATAATATCTTTTTAAACAATAATATTGTGTACAGTTGTATTTTATTAATAATTTTGTATGAAAACTTTTTTTAGGCTTCTTTATATTAGTAATTTATATATAAATTATGTAATTATATTATAATAATGATAATTTAAAATGTATTATATAATGTTTTATCACCTATATATCTTTTTGGATAAAAAAATTAACGATAATACTATGTACAGTAATATTTTCTTAATAATGAGAAATGAAAATGGATTTTGTACTATTATTTTGTAATTAATCTATATAATTAACATTTTAACATTTGACTTATTGAATATACTTTTAAATACATTTTTTTTAAACGGTTAATTAAAATTCTTAATTCGATTAGATTCTTAACGTTAGGCTTGGTAAGGGAAACAAGAATTAGGATCTCTCGTCCGCGTAGTAGTTATAATAATTATTAAATTCTTAACCAGAGGTAACTGAAATAATATCCTCGACTCATATCAATAAGATCGTAATGGAGAGTTTGTACTATTTATATTTATATGAATATTACATTTCTTTGACGGCATTTCTAGTTGTAGCCTACATTCCCCTAAGTGCAATATATTTTTGTGTAGAAAACAACTACGCTAATACTCATAACCTAGAAACAATGTGCAACAAAGTTATGGAAATATCTCTAGATCATTTGATAAAGTAGAAATTTCTAGAACTTTCTATTACAATGTACTTCAATATTGATGGTTTTCGATAATTAAACATTGAAGTTATCCAATATGATCATTAAAAAGTGCTACAAAGCTATCTTTAGAAAGAATGTACTTTGTTGTTTATTGTTTGTTATCATAGAGTATTTAATAACCAAAATAATAAAGCATTAATAAAGTTGTCACTCGATAGGTTTATCATGAATTTGCTCAATAGTTTGAAATACAAGGACCTGAGCTAAATATATAGATAAGTAATCGATGATATCCAGGCATCTTTGCATATGAATGGACGAGATTGTTGAATTAGCCTTATACCAGGCGAAAGGTTGAACACTCGCAGTATTCTAGGATATAATACTTCAGAGTCACATTTAACATATAAAATAATAATATCAAAACAAATATTAATAAATGACAAAGAAAAGTTAAAGTTTATTCTAAAACTTTCAAAAGTATAAACATAAACGTAATAAACCTAGGAGCAATGACCGTGCCCAAAGCTGTAAGGGGCCACACAGAGTTAATAACCCTCGATAATTTTTCTTTTGTTCATACCGTTCCCACGTTTACTTTCAAGTGAAAGTGAAATGCCATCCGACGGTCATTGACACTGCTTTTACATAGAAGCGTTGAGGATTGCGTATAATTTTTGTATGTTTCTAGATAATTACGTCAAATATTAAGCACCTGTTTTTTAAATTGATTTAAGACGAGAATCAAGTGCAGACTATCGTCCATAAATATTGCTACTGTCTAAACTTTCAGCCTATATGTGGTTTTTTTTTAAAGAAACAGTTCTAAAAATATCGACTTCTAATAAATAGATAGTAAAATGGTGCCAATTATATTTGTTTGCCCATAAACTATCTCGTCCGTTCGTAAAAACAAAGAGTTATATAATCATTAAAAAATATATATCATCGGAATGCATCACATAGTAAATTAGTGCAGGGCCAATTAACAGGTACCATAGTTTATAAATACCTATATTATCCAGTGTAGGCGTTACATTGGCGAGCAATAAGGTAATTGTCACAGTTAGGAAGGCTTATTATTGTGCATCTATATATACGAAATGTCACTTCAACGAATATTTAGAAGTTGTGAGTCGATATACATTCTAGAAGGTTCTCTATATATAGTTTCCATTTTAACCTCTAAAAGTGTAATGTGATTTACTAGAACAAAAAATTCATAAATTGGCAGCTGTATGATTAGGAAAATATGATTATGAATTATATAAAAATTGTTGTTCCCAAAATTATTTTCTAAACTGAGGTAGAATAACTGCTCGCGACTTTGTACGTGTTGATTTTCATGTAAATCTTAATAAAGACAAAATTTAGCTTATGTTACTCAGAGAGAATGTAGCTTTGTGTTGGTGAAAGTTTTTTCATGTTAAGATCAGTGTTTAATATATTAGTCTGTAGAAAAACTGATATGAAATCTGGAACAATAAAAAGTTGCCATAATTTGTTACGCTTCTGTCGTTCGGTTGTAATAATGTACACTATTCTGACTAATATAATTCTTTGAAATGGATATACTAAGATGTCTCTGTGGTAACATATCGCACCCCCGGTGCGACACTGTCACTTATGCAAAAATGCAACTTTTCAGGAGAAGCATTTAAAACTTTGACATCGTAAAAATTATATAATATTTCGAGATTTAGATAAGGTAAATAGCTAATATTACAAGGTTAACTCTTAACTTACTTTTAAAAGAATAATGTTGTCTTAATATTTAAAAAACGATACTATAAAATTATTTTAATCCTTCCAACACCCTCATAAGTGACGTTGTGGCACTAACGAAAAATAATAACCGTAATTATAACACGCTGAGTTAAAAAAAAAATCAAGAACAAATTGTTTATTAAGTCTTATTTTAAATCACAATCATGCACAGTTATAAGTATAATAAAAAAAAAACAAGTCCAATAGTCTACTTAACACAAAACACCGACTTTTGCAGTCGGGAAGCCGTAAAAAAATCGAAACCAAAACACAAGGATTAGATAAACGAGGTCATTTATCAACAAGGGTCATTGGAGTTACTAATCTAAACTTTCAAAGATATCTAAATATTAGGCAAATAAGGTCACAACTGTATCTTAAGTCACCATTGCTCAAGAATCAATAAAATTTTATATCACAATTACCTTAGTAACGATGTTGCTCCCAGCGTCGCCTGTTTTGCGCCAAAACGGCAATGACACTCATGCTCTCATACGGAAACTATGCATACTACGAAAGTAACATTATCCCATCAAGTAAAGGGGTGCTTTAGGACAGTTATTACATACTTAACTCATTTTTGCCATTTTTACATAAGTGACAGTGTCGCACCGGGTGTGCGATATGTTTATTTGTATTTAATAGGAGAAAAAAAAAAACAAATAGTAACTTACAGGTCATATAAATAACAGTGTTTTTAAATTTAAATTGATGACAATTTTTTCTTTAAGTAATTACGATTATAGTTCATTAGATTGATTGTGAATGGCGAATATCCTGAACAAAATTTGTTATCAGTACAGCCCTTAGACGAAGGTAAATTTATCACATTGCTAACTTATTTCCAACTTTAAAATCTTCCTGGTTTTCCATTATTTTTGTACTCTATCGTCTGTCAAGTCAGCCAATATTCAGTCGTATTAAGTCAATTCGTTAAAATCTCTCCCTAGTCCTGTGAACAGTTGAGTCAATTTTTACCACGACTGTAAATATCAACCAATACAATTTATACGGCATTTGCATTGAAATTTGGTATATAGGATACATTATTTACCCATCTGGCAATTCTCATCATTTTGTTATTCATATTGCAACATATTTTTAATAGAGAAAAGTGCAGTTCCACTGTATAACCTAATATGATAGGTGTTAGAACTTATGAACACTTTAGACTTTGGAAGCATCAACGTTACATTTATCTCTGTTGTAATGGACCAGTGCTAGTGTTCTGCCCTTTAGTAACTCAAATCTCAGAAGTAGCAACCAATTAATGACCGGCCTCAGGTAGGACTCTGGTTACACTTGTGTTGTTTATAAAAAAGTGTGGGCTATAGTAACTTGGCAACTGCCAAGTATGTAAGAATGATATTTCGAGACATAAAAAAAGACAGATGCATAATAATAAGTCAGCGAATAGTAAAGAATCGTAAACATGCCTTTTTATTGTTATGTGCATACATTATAGGTATGTGTGTATAGAAAATCATTAGTGAGTAAGCGAATCTCTAAATTTTATGGAAAGTTGCTTATCAATCGGTATCGCGTAGTGTGTACGTTTTGTTGTGTAGTTTGGGTTATGTTTCACATGATTGTATTTCTATATAGCACTCAAGTGTGGTCTCTATTATGTCCTAAGGCAGGGGTTCTCAAAGCGCACCGCGGCATCCCGGGGTGCAATAGTGAGTAAACATGGGCGTTATAGTGAGGAATTGGGGGCGCTATAGGGAGTAAACAGAAGCGCTGTAATTAGTAAATATGGGCGCCGTAGTGAGTAAACAGAGGCGCAGTAAGGATAAGCAGGGGCGCCGTAGTGCGCAAACAGGTGTATCATATTGATTAATCAGGGCCGCCATAGTGAGTAAACTGGGTCATTATAGTGAGTAATCAGGGCCGCTGTAGGGAGTAAACAGGGGGCACAATAGGAAGTAAACAGGGGCGCAGTAGGGAGTAAGCAGGGGCGCCGTAGTAAGCAAACAGGGGCGTCACAGTGCGTTTCTGAAAATAGGAACCTGGTACAATGCATAAGATTAGAATAAGTAATTAACTTTTAAATGCAAGATCAAGACTTTCTGTTTAGCAAAATAATTTGTTGATGGAAATTGGAATACGTTAAAGAAATACTGGATAATTTTGAAATTTGATTATTAGAAAATAAGTTACTAGTATTGTTATCCATACAGTACGAATATAAAGGTTAAATTACCCCCACATTTTAAAGAATAACTAAAAAGTTGTTCTCATCTTTGTTCATCATAATAATAGAATAAATCTGCAAGTCTTATGGGAACTATTATGAGATCGCCCTGCTATTAGGTTTTCAAGCGATAATTTATCTGTGGTAACTTGGACGATATGTCGTGTGGCTGCAATGAGGGTTTTCGGTATTATAAAAAATATTCATATTTTCCGGAATATGACGTCATATAGACCGTACATTATCTTGATTATTGAATTTAAAATGTGTACAATTGGACCTGAGATAAATGTATTCATGAATGCACATTGAAATTTAATTCAAAAGAAGTCTTCAGTAGGTAGAACCATACTTGGAAATTAAATATATATAAACATCAATGAAACATGGCCCAAATGAGGGTTCGAAGGTTTGGTCACAATGTTTAAAAGAATATTATTTATCCTTACAAAAAGTAGCCGAGCATTTAGAATAATTTAATTATTTAAGGCGATGTGTTTGTGTATTTTATTATTGTATATCTTGTTATATAAATATTTTACATATTTCGATTAATTAATAGAATATTTAGAAGAAGAAAAAAAAAATGTATACCACCTTAAAATTTTGATCCAGCACCCTAATTGTTTTATTGTATTTTTTTTGTTTCACGGTAAGAGTTAAAGAGCGAAAGAGATGAAATGCGTGTATGAAATTACGCTTCCATTTGTAGGTTACGGTCAATTAATACTGAGAGTTCAAATGTATTGGAATGTGAATTTATACACCCAATCGATGTGTGTTCACTGCCAACTTAATGATTCTATCTGTTTTGGTTGACTTGATTGGTCGTTTATAGTGTATGTGTGTTGATTAAATTATAAGTTAGTTTAGGGATGTATTCGTTGCAATAGTGTTGATTTTCTTCAATTTCTTGTATATTATTATCGCTATAATACTTCAGATTGTTTGGTTTACTATTATTTTATATACTGAGTTTTTGAACTAACACTTCTTTAGGCGCAATTAGGAGGTGACTGTACGACAATGCAAAGGAACTCCGTTACGACAATACGGCGTCACGTTTCTGTACCATCCGGTTTTTAAATATCTTTGATTTTGTCAATAAATGGTTTATAAACAAATCAATCAAAAATATAAACATATATTCAATTGAATAATAATGAAAAACATACAATGGAATTAATCATGTATATATGAGCGCGCGACCGTGCTGTCATCTAGTTTCAATGTAACAAATTAAATCAAAGCTTTATTATCTGTAGTCCCATAGTTTTACTTCAATCATCTTTCTGTCTATGGATCATTTATATCATAGACGAGGTTAGAATTTTATGAAACTATTGTTTTTTAATTACTACAATTTTTTATTTAAATAATTTTCTTTTGTAAATTTTCTTCCGTATCTACCCGTATAGAAGATGCTAATTTGAAAATAATAGTATCTCACAAAGTATAGTATTAATTAATCAAAAATAAACGAAGCAAATGCTCTTAATAACAATAATATCATAGAAAGATTGAAGATAATCAATATTATTTATATATTTATACTCTGTATCGTAATACAAACGTGAAGTTGAGACTGATTCTAGAAAAATCCTACTTTTGTTCGTTGATCCAAGAATTTATTCCACCAAATCTGTGACTTGGTTATTAAATAAATAAATACATAGTTGTGAATGAATCTAGAGTCCAATAATTTATAAGCAGTATTGGGCGAGATCTTAGCCTGTCGTGTGGTATTTCTAACTTTTATTACCTTGTGTTATATGACAATATATTGTCTAAAATTGGTAGTAACCTTTTGAGTAATGTAGTGGAAATATAGTGATGTTACAAAAAATGGAAAATTCTAGACCATCATCTTGTTAGGGCATAAAAATAATAATAAAATACATAGTAAAATCATAGCGGTAATTATCTTCTGAGAGATATATTTCTTGGGTTCTGTTCAATGATATTAAAACTAAAAAAGCTGTAAATACGTTACCTACATGATATTATGGCACGATAACGCACACATACGTAAAGTAACATTGTAACGCCACATCTCTTAGATGAAACGTGGAAGTAAGATGGCATATTCTCAATGCCGGTGGTGAAAAAGAAATAGTTATATGTTGCTTAGATACGGGGCAGCCGTTAATAATAAGCTGGTTAGGCAAGTTTTAACAAGGCGCTGTCGAAACGCTTGTGACGTATCCTTTTTACTTATAATATCGTTGGTTCTGTGTTGTTCTTAACGTGCGAAGGTAGCAAGAAACTTCTAGATCACTTTCAATTTCGCGTAATTCTATTATATCATTATTATAAACGAGATCTTATGAAATAATTGAATATTAATAATAACGTTTTAATAATTAATGTAATTGTTTAGCACTGCTGGATTGGTTTTTGAACGTTTACGACTCATGTGTCTGTGATAGTGTTTATTTATTTTCATTTTCGTGGGATTTTCAAAGTAACTTTTGTACAAGTTTTTTGTTTTTCGCTTAACCGACAATGACTAAAATGTTTTTTTTTTTGTATAAAAATTGTTTAACGTTCGTCGATCATATCTCGTGTGTGATTCTGACTGTTTAGCATTGGATCTTGTGCTTGAAGTTTTCAAGTGACAGTTATTCGGTATGGGAATAATTGTTATGATGTGTATTGGAGTTCCGTTTATGATCCTTGAAATATTGGAATGCGTTTTAAATACGGAACACTTTCAACTATTTAAGTCATATTTTATGATAACCATGATGACGTAACCAGGTTCTATTTTTGACTACTATGTAATAGATACAATCAGTTTGTAAATAAAAATAGCCCTTAGAAATGTAATACCCAAAACCCCAGCTCGGGATTCCCCGACCTAAGTAAGACACAAGAGTTTAGATGCTGAAACAATGGAGCTATGACGTCAGAACTACTCGCTCTTAAAATGGCTTCTGTACATAACATGTCAATATGGCGGATAAATAGCTGTTGACAAATCAGTGATTCACCTTCTTATAGCGGGTTTTGTTCGGGAATGATAAGTCCTCAAGTAGATGAAGACTCTTTTGGGCCATATTATGGACGTAGGCCCAAAATCTCTACCTAAAAACATAACACTGTTTTATAACAAAGTTCCAGAGCATAATATCAGTTTACCGAATAGTGAGTTCAAGCGGGTTTTAATGTCTAAAGGCTAGGGTATAGGGTAGATCAATGGAAACAATGGTGATATCTGGAAATTACGCCCCTCTCTATGCATCCACCAAGAACGAATGTAACTATTTATGTTTGCAAAAATGTGTATGATGAAAAAATAAACCAGATCGAGTTTCTTGCCGGTTCTTTCGATGACTGGGTTGTTTGGGCGAATCGGTGGTAGTTTTGACGTTCATGAGCGCCTTCTCAGGATCTAAATTGAATTCTGAGACCAATGCTTACCACACACTTCATGCCGTATACATTATGGAATATATTTTTAAATCATTTTAATTGTAGTTCGGTGAAGCTGTGTGAAGGTCCATTAGGCCAATATCGTAGTCAATTAAAAGAAAAGAATTAAAAGTAGGATTGTTTTAAAATACTATACTATTGGCAACGTTCGGATTGAATACTTAGCAGGTGCCACCTAGTTGTTGGCTGCGCCCACGTCCTGGACATAAACGCTTCTTTGTAATAACCGTCTGTATCATGGCGAGCGTTCTGAAGAGTTATTCAACTTGATCTTTTCCTCTCCTTTTCATAACCACACCACGCGCTATGGTCTTCGTAGCCAAAGTTTTACGGTAAATCCTATCTGGGCAAGAACTAAAAAGTTCGCAACATCTTATCTTTGCCGTACCGTGAAGCTGAGGAACAATCTCCCGGCCAGTGTGTTTCCTCCTTCCTATGACATGGGACCCTTCGAGCGCTACATACGGCATGACAGCGGCGACCGGCGATGGATAGTATGTCTCTCGGTGGTCACCATTGTTTTTGGATTGTACTGTGCTTACCATCAGGCACAGTACAGTCACTTTGCCGAGCTACAATAAAATAAAAATAAATTACATGACTAGATCATAATTTTCAATTAGCAAAAGACCGCTTATTTAATTGAATTTTGCGATATTTGTTAATATAATATTGTATCTATACTAATATTATAAAGCTCGAGGGTTTGTTTGTTTGGTTGAACGCGCTAATCTCAGGAACATATCGTCCGGTTTGAAAAATGCTTTCAGTGTTTGTCGAGAAAGACTATAGGCTATATATCATCACGCTAAGACCAATAGGAGCGGAGCACCAATGAAGAATGTTTCAAAATCGTTTTTTTTTCTTTCCATTTTGAGAGCTTCCGTTGCGTGTTAGTGTTAGCCCAAAGTAACTATTTCACGCGGACAAAGTCGCGGGCAGAAGCTAGTATATATATCACATCACGAGATTCAAAATTTTCAGTATTATACTCTTAATTTTAGTCATTGTCAATCGTTCATCACAATGTTTTTGTAATATAAAAGTGAAATAAAATGCATAGAACCCCTAAGGCCTCTTGTACACACACGTTTTTTCGGCGTGAAAATGTACGGTTAACTCGCCGTGTTGTCAGTGTGGGATCATTGTGGGAGCTTGTTGACACACGCGACGGCACTACGGCACGCGTCCTACGCACGGCGTGATTTTTATCTAATTACATTTATTCACGAAATACCTATAATATAGGATAAGTCTATCGAATATTCTTTTCTTTTTTTAGTTTTATATTTATATACATACAACGCAAGGATAATCCTTTTCTTATAAAGATTCATGGCGAGGATGTCTATAATTTGGTGCAGAAAAATCTCACCTGAGCGGCACCTGGCTGTCTCGACTGGTAGCCTTGCCGTGCTATGTACAAGCTTGCACGTTTTGTTAACCGTGCGGCTAACACGCCGTACGGTTAACAAAACGTACCGTGTACAAGAGGCCTAAATAAAGTTCTATGCGATATTAGGAAAGAGAGCTATCGATGTTTTCTTAAGCGTTCATTTTTAAAGGAAATCGGCGATTTTGTTAGTTTAATAAATTTCCGTCTTGTTCTTTACGCTTTCAGTATAATTTAGTTTAACGATTTTTTATAATTCTGATTATGTTTATTTATATGTGCAATGGAACGGTGAATGAAGTATTAGGTGATTACATGTTATTCTTAGATCCAATTTACATTTACGTGTGAGAATATAGTAAAAGACCACTATAGAATATTCTATCGTACCGAGTTTTTTTTTTTAATTTCTTATCATAAATTCAAAATGTTTTTGATTTATTAAAGTGGGTCTCTGTGTTCCTCACGAAAGTGTATTATTGTCACCCAAAGATTGTTATGAATTTATACAAGAAATATTTATGTTAAATAAGAAATAAAATAATGCGATGTATGTTGATTTGATTCGTATATTTTTAATGTTTTGATTGGACTCCAAGTTTGGATCGTTGTATGACGTGCTAAAGATTTTACTACATAGTTAAAAAAAAAAAAAATTCACAAAAAAAAAAAAAAATTTTGAAAAAAAAAAAACGACAAAAAAAAAAAAAAAAATTTTGACAAAAAAAAACCGACTTATTTTGGAATATACTATGTCTGTAAAATCAAAGGCACGTCATTAAGGAAACATTTCGCTTTTCCATGGACATTTTTTCCCGCGTATGCCCCACCGCTGGGCGGATCCACTGATTTGAAGTCATCAATCAAACTTGCCCCGAGGGATGCCTGCGTCCTCACGAACTGAATAGATACGCTATCACGACGATCGGCTCTCCGAATATTTGTATAAGAACGCTGTATTATAATAATAGTTACCAGAAATATACTATATTACCTTTAATCAGATTTCGACAACTCCGTACAAAGAAAAACAAAATTTTTATAGTAAGGTAAACAGTCGACTGATAGGACCAATCAAGAAGATTAGGAGGTTAAAAGATATTGAAAGATTACTTTGATTTTATGTTAATAAACATGCCGATAAAATATCCAATCACATTTACATGTTATTAAAGCCTGTACAAAAAAAAAACGTGCAACTCTGTTTTAAACAAATCAAAAAGTTAAATTCGTCGATTAAATGACTAAGACGAGCCTTGGCCCACACGTGTAGACTCCATAGTAACCAATCATCTTGTCTCGTTCACTACACAGAGTTTTTTTTGTCATTCTTGCTGAATCAGTAGGCCATTTTTACGTCCAGAACATTTCATTGAATAAAGGTTGCATATCATTTTATAACCTCCACTCCGATTTATTATTTTGTTAATTTTATCGCGTTTTCCCATCCCTATCTGTTTACAGTATAATTTTTCCTCATCTCTGTTTCACTCAACAAAAAGGTTTGTTTGAAAAAGGTTGCAATAAAAATTCAATTTTATAATTTGCCTCCTAACACATTAAAAGAAGTTTCATTAAAAAAATATATTTAAAAATAGAATTAATAGTACTCGAAACTATCGATAGATTATTTCGTGTAAATTATTTTGTTGTTTTTGTTGTAAATATAGCGTTCTCATACATTCATATCGCGATATAATATAAAATGGTATTGATTGATGACGGAGAATTATTATTGTGTTTGATTTAGTTTCTGATAAGCCGCTTACCGTCGTGTTGCCTCCTATATTCTGTTCTGATGACGCGGGCCCCTTGATACCCCTTTTCATAGAAATACTTTCATACATAAATCAGTAGACGAGTGTTTAAAAGGCAGACGGAGGCATCACGCGCGGTAAGTAAAACGCTATTGTAAATTTGTATAGATGTAATAATGATGGATAATTTATAAAATGTCATTCAATTTTGTAAGACTTATTTGAATATTTTAATTTTTTTTTAATTTAACGAGTAAAAAATGAGTGTGTTTTAGACTACACGACTGAAGTAAAACTTTTTAACTTCATCTATATATGTGTTATTTACATATATATATTAATTTTCTACAAATATTTAAATTTATTATGGGTTTTCATTGACAATACGAAACGTAACTCTCTACGTATCTTCAGTAACGTTATATCTCCCTTTCAACTTCCGTTCGCTTCACTCAATCACATGTTTTCGTAACGAGTAACGTAATTCACGAGCTTACTCCCCAAGTCGAGCGCGCGTAAAGAAGTTTTACTTCAATATGTAGAATATCGATAGATAGAAATGTAATACATCATTTTTACATCGATACTGTAATAGTGATATTTCGTATATAGCAGTATACTTACGAGTAATGGTTTGGGTGTAGTATGCGGCGCGAAGTACAAGACGCGAGCGGGTCTGACGTACCACTTCACGCATGCGCACAAGGACCCTCCGGCGGGGGGTGCGGCGACGTCAGCGCCGGGAGCGGGGGTAGGGGTAGGCCCTGCTGCCGGTAGCGACGGCGATTCACGCGACAGCCCTCACGCCACGCCGGCAGGACCTTCAACACAGGCCAACCCTGCACAGCCTGCCACCGAGTACCAGGACAGTTACGTCACATTTCTGAATAACCCCGTTGTTGGAGCAGGTTAGTTTTAATACTCTGAGTATTGTGTTCCTATTAATATACTTATATATATGTCGGGGAGAACGTAATTCCCGTTGACATCGTCATTAGTGGTTACGGCATTAGTGGGCGTCATTCTGGTAAAATGCGAGCACAAAACACAATCTTCACAGTTTCACTATATTTTAATTTAGATTCAACAATAGTACTATACAATGATATCGTTGCAAAAATTAACAACTACGACCGAGCAGTTCGGGGCACCGATCTTACTTTAATCACCGAATATAATAATACTCTCATCAACGATCCAACTCGATCTGGTGCTACCAAACGAATGTCCCATATAAAACTGTCCACCTTCCAAAAGTAAAGATGGCGCCTCGACCACGCTCGAGGCATTAGCTCTGCTCTGATTGGTCATTACGTAAATTACATTGTATGTAGCTTCTATTACATTATTAAGGTTTTAAGCTATAGAAAAATGTAACAAATGAAATAGAATAAAAATTAAGTATTTTGAAAGTAATAAAACTGTACGCCTTTTAAAGTAAATGTTGTCTCGACTCCGCTCGAGGCACATGGTCTGTTATGATTGGTCGTTATGTGAATTACAATATTCTTAACTTTTATCAGATTATTAAGGCTTTTAAGTTATGGAAAAATGTTATAAATCAAATAAAATTAAATTAAGAATTTAGATGAAGATAAATAATATTATGTGTGCAAACAATAATCAACTCGACTTATAGCTTCCTCCGACATATATATATATATATATTGTAAGGGCAAACTAATATGCGGGTCATCTGTGTGTTGGGAAGGAGGGGGGAAAGGGAAGGGGAGGTGGGCCTCCGGCTTTCTCACTGACCGAACGAAACGCAACAATGCAAGCACTGTTACTTCACGTGGGTGTTTCTGTGGGTCGGGTGGTAGTACCCCGGGCGAGCCATCATCCCATTCATGCTGTAACTAGTAATAGCTTCAGCGAGACTTTACGACCAACAAAATTAGAAAATGAATAAAAAATAAACAGGCAATATAATAATATAAAAATATAAAATCTGTGGAATATATCTGCAATTAGTGATACATGATGTAGAACGAATAGAAAGTTGTTTATTTTGTATGTTAATCTTTGGTTAACTAGTGATATTATTTAGCCCTTGGACTATCCTAACTCATAAAGGTTTAAGCTCCATATAAACAAGTGAGCCTCATGAGGCCAAAGTCAACACATTGTTGGCAGCATGAGCTTAAATGAAACCTGATTTATTACAGACTTTCAAAATCGTATATATATATATATATATATATTTTTTATATCATAGGAGGCAAACAAACAGAACATCAGGGTCACCTGATGTAAGTGATCACCACCGTCCATAGACACTTGCAACACCAGGGAAGTCGCAAGTGCGTTGCCAGCCTGATTGGGGGGAGGAAGGGAAGGGAAAGTGGAAGGGGAGGGGAGATGGGTCTCCGGCGCTCTCACTGACCGAACGCGTTTTCTGCGAGAGGGGGGTACTACTCCGGGCGAGCCGACCCATTCATGCTGAAACCAGTAATAGGTTCAGCGTGGTTCTACCACCTACTAGCTTATATATATAAAACGTATTTCTAAGTTATTTTTTACTAAACCATGAAATTTAAAATGATAAAATAATGATCCGCCATATTGAAATCTGGGTCTTAAAAAGTCAGCCGAGAGGTTAACGTAGCCGGATTTTATATCAGAAAAAAATAGCACCACTGACTCTCATAACCAGTTCATCTCGAATTCATTAATTCATTGACTCAATATCATCGATCTAATATCGACTTAATGGGTTCGTTCGAGAATTCGTCAACTTTTATTACATTATCGTGTCATGGTAGTTGAATCGCTGCAAAAATGTGCTGCACTCATTAATTTTACTTACGTTCGTAATTCTTTGTTATATATTATATAGACATTCGCGATAAACTCAAAAACGACTGAACGTATTTTCATTTGGTTTTCACCGTGATTCATGAGAAAGGTCCTAGGTATATAATTTGACAAGGTTTTTTTTATATGTGATGTTGAATTAAGTATGTTTTCTAGGAACTCCTGCGGCCTCAATACGGCGACCATCGCCACCGCCGCGCCCCGCTTCAGCGGACACGTCGAGTTCAGATTCGGCACACGTGCCGCTCGCTGCGACCTCACAGCCCTTGCCCCTGACTGTTACCGCGGCCGCTCCTTCCGCCCCCGCCGCCGCCCCTTCCGCCCCCGCTGCCGCCCCGTCCGCCCCCGCTGCCGCCCCTCTCGCCCCGCAGCCCGGGGTCAGCACTGCGCCACAGCTCATGAAGGAACCCGACACAAAGGTATCTTACATATCTACTGTTGAATCAATTAGGCTCGATTCATACTATGATGACGTTCGCGGTTCGATCTCTGTCCGTTCCCGGTCCGGTTAAATTGACATCTATAATATTAGTTGGGACTGCATATTTGAACACAACATTATATCAATTTTTTATTATCTTGAACTGATTACGCTATTGACCTAGCAAGGTCTAACAGCTTCACCGGACTACTAAGGCGAGCGCTTAAGGCACTCAGCCGATTTTATTTGACAACTCGCTCAAGGGTACACGGCACACCTCGGCTTGGGCTGCACATGAACGGCATCATAGTATGGATTGAGCCTTACTGACAAGTATGTTTGCCAATCAAAGAAGTGAGACGTGGCATAGTCATAAAATAAATATTGTAACGTTCAACAATATGTCCACGTGTGTTGACGGTTGCCGGACGGATGAAGGACGCAGGCGCGTGGCCAGGGACGCAGAGGAGAGGCTGCACTAGAGCTGCGCAAGATTCGACAGACTAGGGTGGCGCACGTTACAGCATATGATTTTAATTGAAGCGATGATGGCTTAGTTGGTAGCTTGTTCAGACACAACGTCGATGGAATGTTTCAACTTAGTCACAGCCAGTGGAATATAAACGATGATTTTATTTATTTCATTTTATCTCTGGCAACCAATGTTCTAATGTAATGATATTACAAGTTTCTTGTGATCATTTCAATGTTCTAACAAGATGGTGGTCCCTTTGTTCGAACTTTCCAGAGAGTTTTTGTGGCATATCAGAATTCGTGCTCCGTAACAATATTTCCCATTCACTTCACTCATGCACATTAACTGAACTATATTACGTAAAATTCCACAAATATTACATACACTACACACAACTTACTACTTACTTAGACAAGTTAACACCAAACAAACACTAGGTGTGTTTACGATAGATTTTCAACTTGACAGTAGTTTGTTAGCAAGCGGGGCAATTAGAAAAAGCCCTGCCACCATGCTATGATTTACTTACGTCCATCGACATCGTCCGAACACGATATAAACTCAGTCATCATCACTTTGCATATAACTAAACCACCTATCTAGTGTGTGTGCAATAAAATTGGTAATAACTGGATTTTAACCTACAGAGCAGGTTTTAACCCTTGCGGTATAGATATATCTGTGACGTCATATAATGTGGGTAGAAGTTTCGAAGATGGGATAATAATCGAATTGTGTCTATTCGTAGGCGTCACCGTCCCCGTATTGCGACTTCTGCCTCGGCGACGACCGCGAGAACAAGAAGACCGGTACACCGGAGGAGCTCGTCAGCTGCTCCGACTGCGGACGCTCAGGTAAGCGCCCCACCACCACCACCAAAACCGCCACCAGCGCCACCAAAAAAACCACCACCAGCGCCACCACCTGCTACCACATTGAGAACCGCGTCTGCGAACACCACCGCCACCTACGCGACTCGATCAAACTAAACGGCGTAGTGGAGATACTGTCCTCTATGTCGTACCCCGCAGACGCTTTCGACACGTTCGCCACTCAGACCAAGTTACTTATCGACGATTACGGTTACCCGGTTTCGCCTCCATCCTCCCGCCAGAGTCCTAACTATGAATGTGACGGATTATATAAATAAACAGAATACACTGTATGCGACCGTTATCCGAGTTTTTTGTGTTCATTTGCTGTTACTAGCTTCCGCCCGCGACTTTGTCCGCGTGGAATAGTTCTTAATTGGTGCTCCGCTGCTATTGGTGTTAGCGTAATGATATATAGTCTATGGCCTTACTCAATAAATTAGCTATCTAACACTGAAAGATTTTTTCAAATCGGACCAGTAGTTCCGAGATTAGCGTGTTCACTCAAACAAATTCTTCACCTTTATAATATTGGTATAGATATTTAAAAAAAAAATATTTCTATGGATGTTATTTTAGCATACATATCGCATAGCATATATAGCATTTGGTGTTAAAAGGGTTACCATAATAAAACCTTTGTGTTTAAAAACATTAGAACAATGAACCTACATTTGTAGTATTGTTCCAATATAGTCTCTGATAAGATAGATTTTCTTTTTTTAAATTTAATCAATACAATGCTAAGTATAATAATTATTGTTAACAAAATGATCAAATATCAGGTCTTTACTGGTTTCAATATATTGTAGTCTTTTTAAGGCTTGAAGTCCTTTAGTAGTCCGATAGATTATATTTTTTTATATGTAGTATTTTTAAATAGATTGTCCTAACATTTGTGCCCTTTTAAGACAAATATATTATTATTAATAGTTATGTATTAATATTGTAAAGATTTATTTATTGCCATATAAATATTGTCTGGATACTCTGTAATTTGGACACAATTAACTCGGATAACGGGTGACAGCTTTAAATGGGGACGCTGATTGAGTATTAAATTGTGTTTCTGTCACAAAGAATTGACATCACTCGATTGTGGTGGGTTTTTGTTGCTCCTTACCAAAGAGGTTTATAGAAAAGTTTCGTATCTGTGGCCGGATGAGACGTTATTTTATATCTTTATGTGTGTGTGTACATTCCAAAATTAATTTTATTTACTTTTTTTTTTTTAAATAATACGCTATTAAAAATATTATATATTAGAACTTAAGAGATTATGTGTTTTATAAACATTTATTGTCATAAAATTAATTGCATGTTGATTAAATCTCAGATTCATTTTATTTATCCGATATTATATCATAGATGTATAGTTTGAATATTAGAATTGTACTTAGTTTTTAACCGTTTGTATTTCTGCTTAGCCCCTATGGAAAAGCGTAATGATGTATACCAGGTAGATAGAGTTTGCTGTCTACCAGTAAAAAAAAAATCTTCATTTTTTCTCATATGTATTACTTATTGGATATACGAACCGACAAAGGTACCATATGGTATACGCTTATTTCATATAATTACAGTTTTAATATTCAAACAGATTAATTAGTACTTATTTACCTATGGTATAGGTATATGTCGACGTGTGATCTTGGTGTTGCCATGAAAAGGAATATTTTATGACAACAGATGCTAAAATGTTTAACGTTATCTGTGGTAATATTTTTGACCTAAGCCTTTGATTAATAATCGTGCCTTATCGATTTCCAAATTACCTTAATATTGTGGTTATATTTCATTGTTGTGTATTTGGGGATTTTTTTTTGTAACCTACATTTTTGATATATATATTTTTTTGAGTTAACACTTCAATGTCACTTGTGCTAGTCGCTAGTCGCAGAAGTCATATAGTCACTGCATTATATAGTGTTAATAAATGTGTTCGATAATTTCTAACGAGCTTCTCTCGAGGCATTGTACCAATTTTACAGTTTCGCCGGTTTTATAATATAGTTCGTGGCTTATAGGATGTTTGTTTGTTGACCGTCGTTCAAACAAATGGGCATGAACATTATCAAAGTACATACCTAACCAAAATCAATATTAATAAGTGGTTTTAAGAATATGAATTAGTATCGATTTATTTTAGTTTTAATCGATATATGCTGATTTGATACGATATTTAACTGATAATCGTCTTGGTATATGAGACTCGGTGTTCACATTGAGGTGTATTTTACAGCCTATATTTTACATCCTATATATAATGTATATATATACAATTATACATATTGTTACGTCAATCAGACGCCATTTGCGTTGGAAGAAATTTATTATGTGTTCGTAATTGTCAAATAGATTCACTATCATATAATTACTCTACAGTCAAAACTTACGCCTTATAACGGTGTAGTCGCAGTCCGCTTAAAGATTTCTTCCTTTTCTTTCTATGCGTATTCTGGAAAGCTGACGTCATTGTTCGAAAGATTCGACAAAGTTCGAGAGGTGTGATTTTTAGAACAATGTGTTCACATATAAGATTTGACAATATGTATCTCTATCAGCAACATTTCCATACCTTCATTTTAATCATGTTTAGTACATTCTTGCGAGAAGGTATTTGTTGTAATTAATTTTGAAAGGGTACTTGTTAAGGCTACCCTAGGTTTAAGCAGCTAAAGTTATATGAAACATGTGTACGGGCTGTGCTTATTCGAAGCTTAATACATACCTGTAAATAATCAAATTAAATTATCAAAAACATAAATATTCCTACACAATATTGTCTACACTTTTTTAATTTTTTTAAAATAATAATATTGAAAGTTGTTCCTATCATAGGTCTTCTATTTGCTGACCATATTTGAACTATAAACGTTTTAAGTCTAGTATAATATAACAATTGACACAACACTTTTTATATTTCTTCTGTTAAATAAATTGAATTGTTAATCTATATACAGTGTCTCATATGTGTGACGTTTTTTTTTCAATAAAATTGTGCAAAGGTCATAATGTCAAAAGGCATTAAAGAATTGTTATTTTATACAAACGACATGCTTTCACTGACGTTCAATTTGTTCAGGCTCGATGGCTTTTCGTTAAATATTATTGAAATATCAAAGGTTATATCTATTTACCACTATTAATGGTATAATATATTATTTAAATTATAAATTTAAGCTTAAAGAATTGATATACCAGGTGAATATTTAGGCAGTTGCAATATTTATGGAGGACACTATGCACTCGATTCTCGTTCTAAATCAATTAAAAAAATAGGTGCTTAATATTCGACCTAATTATCTAGAAACATACAAAAATTATACTCAATCCTCTAAGCGTCTATATTAAAGCACAGTGTTAATGACGGTCCGGCGAAGTGAAAGTGAAGCCAACCAACTAACAAAGGATAAGTTTTCGAAGTTTGAACGAACAAAAAGCTTACTGCTGGTCATTCAACCTAGGTTTATTATCCATACTTTTAAAATTTTTAGAACAAACTTTACTTAAGATTCTCTTTGTTGTCTATTACTATTTGTTTTGATATTATTATTTTATGTGTTAGATGTGACTATGAAGTGTCATATTCTAGAATACTGCGAGTGTCTAACCTTTCACCTGGTATAACTATATAAAGATCTTATTTAATGAATATAGAATTATCATATTATTATCTTTTGTTGATCAGCTTGATAACTTTAACCCAAAGAGTACATACCGAAAAAAAAAATGTATTAAAAATACTAACTCCATGTTGGTTATGGCATTCCTAAATTTTATTATTTGTTTTTGTTTAATCTAATTTTAATAGATTTGAACACTTAGTTATCTGTAATAGTTAATTATATATTATGGTTATATACATATATACTAATATATTATAATTGTAGAATTGTTTTGAAGGCTATTAAGTAAACAATATGAACAACTCCTTGAATGTATTTTACTACGACCGCATATTAATTACATCGTAACGTTTTGGGATAGAAAAGTGCCTTCAAAATTATTCTCACTTCATATTGTCTTATTGATAGATATAAGTTACGATGAACGCAATAACTGTTATAAACCATACGTTTTAGCTGTTACACATTTGAGCGATTAGAACATACATAATTTAAGTAATTCTAATATACATATCCGACCGCTAATCACGTATTTCGCAAAAGCAAAACTTTGAAAAAGATGGCTAAACATCAGAACGTAGTGTGATCATGTGACGTCACGACGGTAGTGACTCATCGCTTCCCTTGTGACATGAATTCATACTTTCTTTTACTCCTGTTATGCTGTTAATGTGTGACGTATTCTATGGACGGTCCGATAACAAAGCAATAATGATTGTGTACGTATGAGCCAAATCTTATTATTAGACGTATATTGAGAAAACGATATATTTGAGTTTGTTCGTGTTAGCTCTATGTGTAATTTTAAAGTTGATATTTAGGCATGTTCGCTATCGCTTTGCTCTTGCGAAATACGTATTTATAGGACAAATGAGTCATGAAACAATTCATTTGATTAATTGTTGTACGTGTTATATCAAAATGAAAATATATGTATACTATATACATACATACTGTGTAACAAATATTTGTCGATGACTTTTTCGAACAAAAGTTTGTTACTTATTAATGTTATTTCAATCGATCATTGACATATAGAAACCCAAGACACACAGTCTCGAATAAAAGTAGCGTTCAAAACCTGCCGCAAAAACTTCCCAATATACATACGTAGTTATAGTTATGCGATAAATTCATGATTTTGCAAATTCAACCTTACCTGAATGATTTAAAGTTGTTTGTACATGGACGCAAGTTATGCGAGACAATTTGAAATGACTGCATATGTAGCTTAGCCTAGGTTAGCTCAGATAGGCCGCGAATTGCATGTATCAGGCAACAGCCCAAACCGAAGTGTGCCGTGCACCGTTGAGCTAGTTGCCAAAATAAATTCGGTTGAGTGCCTTAAGCGCTCGCCTTAGTAGTCCGGTAAAGCTGTTAAGGCCTAGCTAGGCCAATAGCGTAGTCAAATCGATAAAAAAAAAAAACTTCTCAGAAAACTCATTTTTGTGTGCCGGCTGTGAGACGTTAACTGTGCATCTTCGGTTTTTGGTATATCAATGGAATCGATCCCGTATTTCATGTTGAACGAGAGACTAAAGATATGTTTCGTTAATAGATGGCGCTCGAATTGTCCGTAGTATGTTTTTTGAGTCATGTTTGTTTAAATACTTCCAAACGCTTTCGTTTACATATCATCATCGGTGCCTTGTATCGTGCAATTTGTTGAACCCGATATATATATAAAGAGGTTTTAGAATTTTAAATTTATATAGATGCCTTATATTTTCTGCTATTTTAGATTCTAAGTGACGTCACCTCGTTAATGGAATAACAATTGTTGATATGTTAATTAAAATATTCCCAACCTAACGAGAATGTTCTGTTTTCGTTTTATAATTTCTCATTTGTCACGTAATAGGGTTGTAGACACAACAAAAATAATGATATTTTATTTTTTTGTCGATAGTAAAAAATATCTTATGATTTTTGTTATCATGTTGGTATATTATGTATCTCTGGTTATATATCTCTGTAATAATTAAATAAAATATATATAGTTCAGTGGACGTCAACCTTTTTTTTATAGCGAGCGCGCAAAAGAAAATGTACAGCGTAGCGCAATTATTGTTTTTTTATAAGTGGAAATCAAACCTACATCAATCATACATTAAAAAAATAGTATTTCTAAATTAGTATTTTGGAAATTTTGCAGCGGGTGCATTACAGGTCAACCGTGGTCGCGGGTTTGGCTACCACTGATATACTCCATTCTTGTTGGCACGCGATACTGGACACTAATCATAGCCTGTGACGTCACAGCATCCCAAACATTGTATTGACATTTTGGTATTATATATTCATATCGAAGAGAAATACTGTTGTTTAAAATGGCGTAGCGTCATCCAACTCCGTGGCAGGCATTAATGCTTTAGCGGGAAAATTATAAAATAAATATTTTTTTAATAAAAAAAAAATAGTAGATATAATAAATATGTAGGTATATACTAAAAGTATTTGCAATTAGTGTCTACATCCCTATTAATTCGTATTTGTGAACTGTAACTTCATTTTATTAGTAGAAAAATTGTTTGTATGGTGTATAAAAAATTGTATTGTTTATGATTGACCACATCGAACGTGTGGTTTTATAAATGTTAATAAGTTTTTATAGATTTTATTGTGGATTTAATTGCTTCGTTGTTCCATGTTCAGGATTAAGAAATATTTCTATTATGTAGTTGCAAAGTACCGGGGATTTCCTGTAGGGAAGTGCATAAGTCGCGAATATCCAAAGAGTTTTTACTGTTTTTTTTTTTGCTATATTAAAATATAAAGATATATAACTATTTTAGCGTAAGTCCCGAGTACATTGTTTAAACGCTCTGTTTTTTTTCCCTGTGTACTACCGTGGGTTTTTAAACATTAAAGTGATTATACTATCGATATTTTATTTTATCGACTTTTCAATTGCTTCTGTGCTGAAGAATAGTGAACTTTTGTGCACTTCCTTACGACTCATGCATACAGTTCTCCACGTAGATATGTTTGCTTTAATATATATTTTCTTAATTAAGTGTCGTTGATTTTGTTAAATATTTTATTTTCACTATTGTTCGGCACATTGTACCGCCCTACCCTTTATTTCCTATTTACGCGATTCTCGTTTTGTTCTTTACGTTCGAGATTACAAGATTCGATAAGGTAAGCCAAGTATTATGTGCCTTACAATATGTGAATATTTATTTCATGAGTTAACTGTTGACTTTTTTGTACATTTTAATATATGTATTTCTATGTTACATAGTTATCTTTACCGAACCCTTATGATCACAGTATTTGACTGTAGCACCTTCTACTTATGCGCGATCCAATAAACGTACAAGTTTGCACTTATCTTTGATAATATAAAATAATGTTGAATTAATGCTTAGCAATTATATATATAATAGCTATATACATTATATACAAATAAAATAAAAATCTATTGTTGTGCTCGCATCACTAAAAAAAAATCCTCTATAAATTTCGATTATTTAGACTTAGTCTTTATTTTTTTAAAACTATGATAGGTTCTTTTAATATAAAGTTATTACATTTAGTTCAATGGTGTGATGCTAGTATTTTTTTAATATTTAAGATATCAAATGATGCAAACGAAGACGCGGGTATAAACTAGTAAAATAAAAAAATCTGTATTCTAACTTAAAATGCAATGTATTAGAAAATGTCAATAGTTACTTTGAAAATTTTTAATATTTTATGGTTTATATCTATTGGAAAAGGTTTAAATATATATATCTGTCTCCTATGTAGGTCATCCAACGTGCTTGCAGTTTACGGTGAACATGATAGTGTCTGTACGCAAATACCGTTGGCAGTGCATCGAGTGCAAGTGCTGTTCCGTCTGTGGGACCAGCGATAATGATGTAAGCATCGTTTATCTCTATCGCACGTACACATTATTGTATCGCTTGGTCACAGTTTCGACGACGACAACGAAAAAGTTATTTTATCGATATTTTTTTTAAGGAATCATATATCCCGAACAGAACCCTATTAGAACATCCCTAATAGTTTTTACCAAATATTTTTTTGCAATTCCCGTCCGCGTATTAATTTAAAACGGTCAGTAAACAGTATCAGCTGATAGTGAAGGAAAAACATCGTGAGAAAACCTGCATTTGAAAATTGTTCTTATAGTACCACCGTATCAGGGGAAATATATAACTGGATTTCTTTGTGTTTGAAATAATGAATATGATCTAGTGATTATGCCCATACCTTCCCCGGGGAATCCATGCTTAGGCTCTGTAGTGGGTATCTCACAGGCTGATGTGATGATGATGGTGATGAGAATCTCGATAAGTCGAAAACCTGGTCAACTTTAAGGAACCCTTGGTCTATTTCCCATCTCCAAAACCAAAGATACTTGGAGATCGTTTTATAAAATACCTTATAAAACATCAATACTGAGCTAAATTATTTAAACAGCGTCCTTTGATCTATACTATAATATTATAAAGCTGAAGAGTTTGTTGGCTTGAACGCGCTTGTCATAGGAGTCATACGGACATATGGGTCACCTGATGTTAAGTGATCACTACCGTCCATAGACACTTGCAACACCAGGGGAGTCGCAAGTGCGTTGACAGCCTGTGTTGCGGGAGGGAAGAAGGGAATGGGGAAAAGTTGGGCCTTAGGCGCTCTCACTGACCGAACGAAACGCAACAATGCAAGCACTGTTACTTCACGTCGGTGTTTCTGTGGGTCGGGTGGTAGTACCGAAGGCGAGCCGACCCATTCATCCTGAAACCAGCAATAGCTTCAGCGTGGGTCTACTACCTAAATCAAACCCTAAAGATAGCTCATTTATCGAGGAAGGATATATAGGTTATATGTTATCACGCTAAGACTAATATGAGCGGAGCACCAATAAAGAGTGTTTCAAAATCAGGGTTTTTTTTCCTTTTGAGAGCTTCCCCTGCGTGTTCGCGTTAGCCCAAAGCAACTATTCCACGCGGACGAAGTCGCGGGCATAAGCTAGTGACAAATGAAATGTTAGATTTTATGTTTTTTTTTTGCCATTATAATTCTGAATCCGTGAAATGTTCTTTTAGTACTATGTGGGGAAAATATAGAACTGGATTTCTCAGAGTTTGAAATCGCCGATACGTCGTGGGTTGGCGTGATTATTATGCTCATACTGTCTTTAGGGAAGAGGCCTATGATCCTGTAATGAGTCTCTTACAGGCTGTACTTCAAGTCCCAAAACCAAAGATTCCTGGAGATTATTATATAAAATGCCCCATAAAGCACCAACAATGAGCTAAAATATATGATTTGCCGGTTTTTTTAACTAAATATCTCGCTCGCTCGTTGTAGAGCTCGAATCATCAACATCATCAGCCTGTAAAATCCCCATTGCAGGGCCATAGGCTTCTTCCTGAAGGAAGGCATAGGCGTAATCACCACGACGTATTGGCGAATTTAAACTCTGAGGAATCAACAGTTCTATACTCGAATGCGAAAGGTTTATACCCTCCTAGCGGGTCCGGCGGATGTTATCCTGCTCTGATAATAAAAACAAACTTGATAGATTATATATCTAAACCTTCCCCATGAATCACTTTATATACTAAAGTCCGTTCAGTAGTGTTTGAGTTTATCGCGAACAAACAGACATACAGACAGAGGCGGCAGAGGAGTTTGTTTTATAATATGTAATAATAAAGAATGTATGTCCGTTTACGATCAGGATCAACTGTTGTTCTGTGATGACTGCGACCGCGGCTACCACATGTACTGCCTGGCGCCGCCGCTGCACACGCCTCCTGAGGGCTCCTGGTCCTGTGCGCTCTGCATCAACGAGTTCCATAACAAGGACTGAGTGACAGGTCATATTCTTTTACTTATTCTAGAAAAAAATGCATTTATCTTGTACTCGCTCACCAATCGATCTTTCTAGAAACATTTGTCTAACTCTAACTCACCAATCGCTTATTCTAGATAAACTTATTTTTTTGTTATACTCACCAATCGATCTTTCTATATAAAAATGACGTTTAAATTATACTTATCGTTCGATTTTTCTAGAAAAATGTATGTTTAACTTTTACTCACCAATCGATCTTTCTAGAAAAATATATATTTATATAGTACTCACCAATCGATCTTTCTAGAAAAATGTATATTTAACTAGTACTCACCAATCGATCTTTCTAGAAAAATGTATTTAGCCTCCGCGGCTTCATAGCCGCTATCTGTCCTCGTCTCGTAGACGATTACGATGCGTACGCTGCAAAGCGTCGCACCGAGCTCCCTCATTCCTCGAAGCCCGCTCCCTCGATCTATGCCAAGATCGAGGCTTCCAACAACTTCCCAATCCCAGCCGATCGCGATAGCGATGACTCCGACTCCGGCTCCGACATGGAGCAAGACCCTCCTGCTCAGCAGGATCCCCCTGCCGAGCAAGCCCCTCAGGCTGAGCAAGCCCCTGCTGCGGACGATGGCTTCACCACCGTCACGCACCGCAAACCGCGCAAGAACAAGAAGCGCCCGAACTCACCTTCCGATCCGGAGGACAAATTGCCCTCTAAAAAGATCGCAAACGTCGATGGCGCGAAAGTGCCAAAGGCGACACCAGCGCCCTCTAGACCCGACTCGCCCGTGGCTGCGGGTTCCGCAGTTTCGGGCAAGAAGCCCCGCCCACCGCCCCCCGTTACGATCCAAGACAAAGCGTCTTGGGTTGAGATTTCTAGCCTGCTGGAAACGGCAGGTATCCCTTACACCTCCGCCGTGAATACCGCTGTAGGTATTCAGGTGAAGGTAGCCACGTCCACCGCCCATCGCAACCTCACTCGTTTCCTTCGGGACAACCAGTGGGGCTATTTCACGCACTCTCTCGAAGAGGAGCGTAAACTACGGGTTGTGATCCGTAGAGTCCCCTCAGAACTCCCGACTGACGACATTTCAGACGACCTCAAGGAACAGAAGATTCCTGTTCGCGAGGTTCATCGTATGCGCTCTCCGCGCACCAGGGCTCCATATGATATGGTTCTCGTTGTCCTCGATCGCACCCCTCAGGGGAAAGCGATTTTTAATCTTACATCCCTTTGCGGCCTCTCCGGCGTCATAGTCGAGCCGCCGCGCAAAACGTCTGTGCCCTCGCAGTGTCACAACTGCCAGGTGTACGGACACTCCGCACGAAACTGTCGCCTGAAACCCAGGTGCGTTAAGTGCCTCGGCGACCACTCCACTAGGGAGTGTTCTCGCACGAAAGACGCCTCCGACCCTCCGAGCTGTGTTCTGTGCCGCGGCGTGGGCCATACCGCGAATTATCGCGGATGTCCCCGCGCCCCGCGCACAAAGCGCCCTCGATACCCCAGGCAGGCGTCGCCGTCTAAGACGGCCGCTGCCCCCGCCCGTCCTCGACCTCCACCTCTCATGTCTCGAGACGCTTTCCCGAACCTGCCGGGCACGTCTCGTGCACCGGCAGCGTCCGTACCCGCGACTAGTGCGCCCCCCCGCCCCTACCGGGCCCCTCAGGCTCCGTGGGCTCCTAAACCCGCGTCCCAGCACATTCCCAAACCTCCGGCGGCTAATCCTTTACAGGATGACCCCGCATACTCCTTTTCCCTATCGAGTATTGACTACGCAGGTCAACTACTCATTTTCCACGAGATCTCGGAGATCTCGGCGTACGAAGAGTGCTCTCGTAATCCGCTACTAGGTGCCGTCACGGCAATCCATAGATTTCCAGCCATCGCGGCTACACTACAACGGCTCGCGCGCGCAGCTGTTTAAAAATAAATAACTCAAATAAGATAGAGTAAATCGCGTATTTACGTCTATCTTCCCCTAAAAATAACCGTCAAACAATAATAATAATTTTTGTTATGTCTATTTTTAGACTTCGGTGCCGTCGCCGTAAAGTAAATTTAAATTCGATCTTATTAAATGCGTGTTGCGCCCGCGCTTTTGTAATCGATCCTTTTTAGTTCCCGCACACATCGCGGTTCTCAGTAATATTTCGAGCCTAGGTCGTCCCCGCGCGGAGCCCTCGTGATATTATTTTCGCGATACAGTGACTCATCTACATCACTTGAACACACATATGAGATCATCTCTCTCACACACGTGCACATATATACACATGGTGGGAGGGTTTTGTTTTTTTTCCCTCATCCGAACTGAATCGAATAGTTTCGTGGGCTCCTAAACCCGCGTCCCAGCACACTCCCAAACCTCCGGCGGCTAATCCTTCACAGGATGACCCCGCATACTCCTTTTCCCTATCGAGTATTGACTACGCAGGTCAACTACTCATTTTCCACGAGATCTCGGAGATCTCGGCGTACGAAGAGTGCTCTCGTAATCCGCTACTAGGTGCCGTCACGGCCATCCATAGATTTCCAGCCATCGCGGCTACACTACAACGGCTCGCGCGCGCAGCTGTTAAAAAATAAATAACTCAAATAAGATAGAGTAAATCGCGTATTTACGTCTATCTTCCCCTAAAAATAACCGTCAAACAATAATAATTGCGTAGTCAATACTCGATAGGGAAAAGGAGTATGCGGGGTCATCCTGTGAAGGATTAGCCGCCGGAGGTTTGGGAGTGTGCTGGGACGCGGGTTTAGGAGCCCACGGGGCCTGAGGGGCCCGGTAGGGGCGGGGGGGCGCACTAGTCGTGGGTACGGACGCTGCCGGTGCACGAGACGTGCCCGGCAGGTTCGGGAAGGCCTCTCGAGACATGAGAGGCGGAGGTCGAGGACGGGCGGGGGCAGCGGCCGTCTTAGACGGCGACGCCTGCCTGGGGTATCGAGGGCGCTTTGTGCGCGGGGCGCGGGGACATCCGCGATAATTCGCGGTATGGCCCACGCCGCGGCACAGAACACAGCTCGGAGGGTCGGAGGCGTCTTTCGTGCGAGAACACTCCCTAGTGGAGTGGTCGCCGAGGCACTTAACGCACCTGGGTTTCAGGCGACAGTTTCGTGCGGAGTGTCCGTACACCTGGCAGTTGTGACACTGCGAGGGCACAGACGTTTTGCGCGGCGGCTCGACTATGACGCCGGAGAGGCCGCAAAGGGATGTAAGATTAAAAATCGCTTTCCCCTGAGGGGTGCGATCGAGGACAACGAGAACCATATCATATGGAGCCCTGGTGCGCGGAGAGCGCATACGATGAACCTCGCGAACAGGAATCTTCTGTTCCTTGAGGTCGTCTGAAATGTCGTCAGTCGGGAGTTCTGAGGGGACTCTACGGATCACAACCCGTAGTTTACGCTCCTCTTCGAGAGAGTGCGTGAAATAGCCCCACTGGTTGTCCCGAAGGAAACGAGTGAGGTTGCGATGGGCGGTGGACGTGGCTACCTTCACCTGAATACCTACAGCGGTATTCACGGCGGAGGTGTAAGGGATACCTGCCGTTTCCAGCAGGCTAGAAATCTCAACCCAAGACGCTTTGTCTTGGATCGTAACGGGGGGCGGTGGGCGGGGCTTCTTGCCCGAAACTGCGGAACCCGCAGCCACGGGCGAGTCGGGTCTAGAGGGCGCTGGTGTCGCCTTTGGCACTTTCGCGCCATCGACGTTTGCGATCTTTTTAGAGGGCAATTTGTCCTCCGGATCGGAAGGTGAGTTCGGGCGCTTCTTGTTCTTGCGCGGTTTGCGGTGCGTGACGGTGGTGAAGCCATCGTCCGCAGCAGGGGCTTGCTCAGCCTGAGGGGCTTGCTCGGCAGGGGGGTCCTGCTGAGCAGGAGGGTCTTGCTCCATGTCGGAGCCGGAGTCGGAGTCGGAGTCATCGCTATCGCGATCGTCTGGGATTGGGAAGTTGTTGGAAGCCTCGATCTTGGCATAGATCGAGGGAGTGGGCTTCGAGGAGTAAGGGAGCTCGGTGCGATGCTTTGCAGCGTACGCATCGTAATCGTCTACGAGACGAGGACAGATAGCGGCTATGAAGCCGCGGAGGCTAATGAGCTCAGTCTCTAAGAGACTGATCTCTTGTTCAGCGGCCATACCGGGGCCTGAGGAGGGGAGTGGGGCGGGGGAAGACATGTGAAACCTCCCTGCCATAGGGGCAGGGGGGCGCGCCTTAATGAATTTAACGGACTATCCCGAGTCCGGATCAAAGAGAGCTGTTTAACACTAAACAAAATAGGAAAACAACGCAAATAAGTACCTGAGCGAAACAGGGGAAAAATAACATAAGACTACTTAAATAAACAAACAATAAAAAGAAAATAAATTTAAAAATAAATCACTGAAGAATTAAAGAAATACGTAAATAAATAGATAAACAAAAGAGTAAATAAATAAATAAACCAAGAAATAGATAAAGCAATAAATAAATACAAGGAAAGGTCTCACTCAGTTCCAAGAAAAATAACGCAGGTGCAGCGCACCTGTGAAGCGCAGGTGTGCCGGATCGAAACAACACAATAACTGACGTCACTAAATCACGAGTATTAAAATCGAACTTAGCGCGCGCAGCAAAACGGACAACTGCTCGAGTCGATGGTTCGATCGGAACTCCTCACCAATCGATCTTTCTAGAAAAATGTATATTTAACTAGTACTCACCAATCGATCTTTCTAGAAAAATGTATGTTTAGGTTTTACTCACCAATCGATATTTCTAGAAAAATGTATGTTTAACTTTTACTCACCAATCGATCTTTCTAGAAAAATGTATATTTAACTGGTACTCGCCAATCTATCTTTCTACAGAAAAATACAATTATTTTGTACTTACTATACATATAAGTCTTTACATTTGAAACTGAACTATGTCCAATTTTAATCGCTCATACAGGATTTTTTTATGATTTTCAAATTGTACATATGTAGAATTTGAATGGTCTTTAAAAAAAAGAAAAACAAAGTCTTATAAACGGCTAAAATTTGACTTGGCTCCTTTTAGAATGTAACCACGTAAAAATAAATTTGTTTAACAGAATTTTAACGATTTAATTTATTGCATACATCTGCATATACTATAATATTGTTTTATGGAAGTCAAAAACTTAACTTGTAAATATTAATATACGAGTTACAGATTATTAGGCATTTTGACTGAATAAGTATTCATTATTTTAACGTATTTTGATATTTTGTTTCAGATATTGCGATGGGAGGGAAAGAGATGTGTTGATTTTAAATTAGTGAAGCGGTAAATTAAGACGGTAACGTCGTATCTTGTCATTGTTAAGTCATAAGTTGTCGAAATACATCGTTGCCATAGACTATATAGTGTTACGGAGTCGCGTCTTAGTGTGGGTTGGGTCATAGACAAAAGTAGAAATGGTGAAATTTATATGCGAACTGTATATTTATTTACTCTACGTTTTTAAATAAAGGGATATCTATACGGATATATAAAATGGTAGTCTTTGTTTGTAATTACAAAATAACAGCTATTTATTAAATCGATATGAACGTTATTCGGAAATAACAAAAAAAAATGGTCTGTCTTTTTTCAGCTAATATCCGAAACGGTTACAGCGATTTTGGTGGGACTGTCCATGGTAGACAGCTGATATTATGAGGTCTCATTTTAGAGAAAAAATTAGGGTTCCGCACAAATATAATAAGAAGCAGTGTCCATAACCGCGCACGTCCTGTGAGCACATTTACACTAAACAAAAATGTTTCATTAATTTCCATTCACACAAAGTCGCCGGTAACAGCTAGTTCTAAGATATATTAATGTAATATATGAGTGAAATAAAACATAATAACTTGGCTCAAGTTCGTACTTATGATTCTAAACAATTAACGTGCGCTAAGTACTGATTGAATATCCTTTTTTAATATAATTAGTATATGTCTTGAGGTCGAACTGCGCATTATTCTTATATTTTTTACTGTCAATCTATTGAAACGGTTTTGAAAAAGGGGTATAATTTAAGTTTTGTAAATTACAGTACAAAGAGTTATTAGTTTCATACTAAAAGTTGTGTTAATTTTAATTATTAATCTCCTTAATACTTTGCAGTCATCTTATTGTATATATATTTTTTACATACGAGATTAAATTATTGTATTTTTTTTTAATTTATATCTTTCACACTCTTGAGTCAAACCTAACAAATCGTATAATATAAAATTGAGCCGTCACGGGACGCCTGGAAGATGTGAAACATCGAAATTGTTTTATATAAGTTATATGCCTAAAAGAACATAGGATAGGAATCAGTTATGACATAATGAAAATCATTACAAATTTGCTCCATAAAATAATTACTGTTTATTTATTTTACTACATAAATATTAATTTTTATTAAATACAAAAATTCAAATAGGCGCGGTGTGTTTGGCGGTATTTATCAAAGGGCGCTAGGTCGTCGGCGCGTGCCGCGTAACGATATAACGAGTGGCCTACAAAACATTTTGAATCTTATGCTTATACACATAGGGTTGCAAATGTTTTTGAGTATTTCTTTAATAGTGCAAAGTTTGTGTTTTGCGTCGCCACGTCGCGCCAAGCCAAAATCAGGTTTAACCGCGCCTATAAAAGTTAAACATAAAAAACATGACGATACGGTTTTTAATCATTTTCTGTCACTGATTTGTCTATGCTATTTTTGGTATACATTAAATAAATAAAAACGAGTGTGCGTTAGACCACATGACTGAAGTAAAACTTCTTTAGCTGCATCTATATGTATATTATATACATATATTGATTTTCTACAAATATTACAATAACTCTCTCTCTCTCTATCTTCACTAACTTATATCTCGGTCTCAACTTCCGTTCGCCACTCCCGATCACACGTTTTCGTAACGCTGTCGAGTCGAGCGTGCGTAAAGAAGTTTTACTTCAGTAATCACCAATATTCCATAGTTGTAAACGTAGTATAAGTATTTTCAAATTAATTAAGCTACTCAGTACAATAGAAGGTTAAGAAATGACAACAGCCCACACTATACGCAATTTTATATTTCACAATATAAAAAAAAATAACTGTCTCTTCTAAAGTTTCATACGACGCGTGATTATGACTCTTCTCTACCTCTACCGGTGCTTGATTTTAGTATTTTATTTTAAAATATATTTATTTTTTGTATTGTTGTTCCGGTATTACTCGAGTCCGTGGTACGATGACGTCACGTACGAGCGTACTATGATGTATGCGTAATTGATGTTCAATATAGGATGTGGCATTTCTTTGATATTGATATCAGGGCGAGGTCAGTTTTTTTTCCTTGAAGTGAATCTTTCTTTAGGCGTATGTAGTGAATGAAAATGAACCATCATGTTCGGGTCGCTGACCCATTGAATTATGTATACTCGGTTCTGATCGTCATCAGCTATGGTTATTGTCCGACTAGGAGTGCATAGTTCCAATATATGTATAATATATATGTTTTTAATCTTAATAATTGTATAAAAATAGTATACTAATACAGTGTAAAATCTTTATAACGAATTTTAAAGGCCCGATCGTTTTTTTCCTTATAGGGAGGAAAGAGAACAAATAATTGGTTTTTTGGTACACCAACCAAATTGAACGAATTGCTACGTTATAGTTTTTTTTTTTGTATAACGAACGACGTTATAAACAGTTTACATTATATTACCATTATTCATTTACATATAAACATTGATAAATCTGTACTAATTTTAATGTGCATGTATTTGTTTATAAATTTCACTTCTATCGTGTGGTCATAAGTACACATCCATATTTTTATAGTAGCACGGTACTGTGTCGTCACGGCGCTTGAAGGTAAGTATCGCTAAATCGCTTATAATCGTCGTTGCAATGCCGGCAGTTTTATGTACACTTGCCGATTCCGAAATGCGACAAATTAAAAAGAGTCACTATGATGGGTTTATAAGCTTTGTGTATGGTAGTTGCAACCCAATGAAGTATACCATGCTACCTTGCTTGGTTAATGGGTACTCAGGAATGCGACACATAAATCTGGCTCTAAGTTGGTGTTATTACAAGTATATGGGGTCCGCTATCCATTCTCATATATCACTGTGCTGTTATAGTATGTGTGAGTGGTTAATTCGTTGACTCAATTAATTGGAAATAAGTAAAGGAGGTTCAATAGTTTGTGAGAAAGACAGCACTAATTCTCGTAGACTTTCCATAGTAACAGTTTAATAGTTAATTTGTATTAATTATGCTGACACCGCCCTGATGTCAGTTCTATCGCTTCGCTTGCTCTATGCATTTATCATAGCGATCATGTTTTTCACAGAATGGTGAGTTCGTTTAAACCATAAGAATGTAGAGTACACGATATTACCATGCGACGGCCATTTTGTAATCGGAACTTTTTAATGCAAAGGCAGTAGGAATAAAAATCCTTGTAAAGCGACATAGAATAAAATTAACTACAATAAACTTCACCATTTATTAACTTTTGTTTATCTGTACATAATTATCCTTTACATTTTATTTTTCCTATAAATCAAATTACTAGCGTTTTTAAACTTTTACGTAACGGTTTTGTTAAAATGGCCGCCGCATAAATATTGATAAGTGACAATTTAGTAGTACGCAATGTGTGACATTGTAAGAATCGGTAATTATAATCGCCTATAAGTACCGTAATTAATAATTATATAAGTACGTAATTATTTTTGCTAACTAACATACTTCTTTCATTCGTTGTCATTTCATCGCAAAATGCATTCCAATCAAATCAGCCAGGTGACAGTGAAAGTTGTGACAACAATATATTTATACAAATATCGATACCTGACGAGCGTAGGATTTAATTTAATTCTTACTAAAGTTGTCCCGCCCTGACTATAAAAAAATCCTTAACAAATTATATGTCAAAACCTTCCCCGTGAATCACTTTATCCATTAGTGAAAACCGTATGAAAGTCCGTTCATTAGTTTTTAAGCTAATCGCTAACAGACAAACAGACAGACGCGGTACGGGACTTTGTTTTATACTATGTAATGAAATGATAATCATAATTCAAATGACATCTTAAGAACATTTTTTTTTTTTTGTATAATAAAATAAATGTTATCAGAATTATTTCTTAACTAGCGGGCCTGGCAGACGTTGTCCCGCCCTGATTAAAAATAAATCCTTGACAAATTATATTCCAAAACGTTCCCCATAAATCAATTTATCCACTGGTTAAAACAGCATGAAAATACGTTCAGTAGTTTTTGAGTTTATCGCGAACAGACAGACAGACAGACGCGGTAGGGGACTTTGTTTTATACTATGTAATGATATTATACGGTGTAGGTATGCGAATATCTGTATTCACCGAATAATTCCCCGTAAAATTGAATAGAATATTGGTTTAGTTCGAATAGTTTAATTAAAAAAATATATATTCATATTACTTGAAGAATAATAAGAAATATGAAGAATAGTTTAAATTATTCAATTAATTCAAATTATTCGTATAGTTGGAATAATTTTAACAAATCGATTATTCCATACAGAATTTGAATCGAGAACGATTAATCGATTCGAATTTGTTCGCGTACCCATATAACTAAATTTTGCATAACTCACCTGTTACTAAGAACTACGGATTGAATTTTTCATCGATTTTGCATTTTAATTTTGATGTTCTGACTCTACAATCGAAAGGTATCGATATATGCATATTCTACGATAATTAACCAATAAGTGATTGATAAATGGTGATTTCGTATTAGTCTCGTGATTTTTTTTTATTCGTTTTTTTTTTAAATACTGGAACAAATTTTGCCGATTTTGTGAAAGTGTGTTACATCATTAGAGTTATGTTGATGCGATTTTTGAATCGAATGAAAAGCTGTCTGTATGTAGATATATTTCAGTTATTTTTTTGTAAGTAAATCTGGCCTGTTAGAGATAGTATACGCAGGTAATTGTTCTAAGTAATGATTAGTTGGCAGATGTTCGTTCAAGTGACATCTGTCAGTCTTGAAATGTAAATATCCAAGAATATTCGGATCCGCCTAATCCCTCAAGACGTCGGGTTACCAAATCGTACCGTGAACGAACTCGCGGGCACAAAAGCAACTTCCATAATGGCCATTATATAACGCACGAAAAATACAGCAAACGGATTTATACAATCAAAACAGCTCCAAATAAGTTTGTCATTGGTGCGGATTCTTTATTATAAATATACCACTATTACTTTATTAGAACCATTACCTGCGTTCACAAAAAAAATTAAAATATATAGTATACAGTATTTCCATACGACAGTCGTTAAATTCCAATAATGTCGCTCGGTCTCAAAATAATAATAAGTTTTGTTACATAACAACGTACAAAATATACTTAACGTATGTAACCTTAAAGTGATAGCTTTGTTGAATAACCTTGCTTTGTATGTCCCTTAATTTTGAAGATTTTTAAAACAATTTATAAGGAAGCGTTGACATAATGAGTTTGGATATGTTCAAATGAAACCGGTATTATATAAAGACAAATTAGTTTATCACATTTTACATTGCACTCATTAATAAAAAAAAAAAAAAAAATTGTGTATGGAATATTAATTTTGTTTTAAAGAACGTAGAAGTTACATTGTGACATTTTTTTTATTTATACATTTTTTTAAAAGATAGTTTAAAAAAAAGGAATAGTCGAGCAAGAATGTATAAACCTATACTTGCGGTTACTTATGTGTCTTGTTCCCCCAAATTATTTCTCGAGTGTTTCTAATGTTGAGAACAATTTTATTCAATTACTTTGAGCTAACACTTACACGCAGCGGATGCACTCAAAAGGAATACAATCTCCGATTTGGAAACATTCTTCGTTGGTGCTCCGCTCCTATTGGTTAGCGTGATGATATATAGCCTTTAAACCTTACTCGATAAGTGAGCTATCTAATAGTGAAAGAATGTTTCAAATCGGAACAATCGGTTCCTTAGATTAGCGTCTTCAACTAAATAAACCCTTCAGTTTTATATATTAGTATAGATTACTACTGTTCTCTCGTACTTAACTCGAGCTGTCATTCTAATTACAATAACTTTTTACACATATATATTTCAACAACTCATATATGTATGAATAGTTAGGTTAGGTTACATAGGTCGCGAATTGCATGTATCAGGCAACAGCCAAAGCCGAGGTGTGCCGCGCACCCTTGAGCTATTTGTCAAAATAAAATCGGTTGAGTGCCTTAAGCGCTCGCCTTAGTAGTCCGGTGAAGCTGTTAAGACCTTGCTTGGTCAATAGCGTAGTCAGTTCGAAAAAAAAAACATTTTATTGTTAACCCAGTACTTTAACAGTGATGCGTGTTCATACAAAACAGACAGACATACAGTTCTAAAAATGATTGAAATGTATTATACTACTTATTCTTAGACACCGTTAGATTTTTTTTTTCGAACTGACTACGCTATTGACCCAGCAAGGTCTTAACAGCTTCAACGGACTACTAAGGCGAGCGTTTAAGGCACTCAGCCGATTTTATTTTGACAACTAGCTCAAGGGTGCGCGGCACACCTCGGCTTTGGCTGTTGCCTGATACATGCAATTCGCGACCTATGTGAGCTAACCTAAGCTAAACTAACTATTCATACATATATGACTTGTTGAAACATATATGTGTACCAAGAATACATACCTCAACAACCCATATATATATTTTGTATCGGATAATATTCTAAACTATTTCAGTTTGATAAGGGAAAAGAAATAAAACCCTTCCACTTGCATGTGTAAGCGAGTATGCGTGCACGTGTGTGGAGGTGATATGAGTAATGTTGTCGCAGTGATGTAAGATTTTGTTGGTTAGATTTACATTTTTATTATATGTATAGATTATAATTCTAAATGCAGTCAAGTATACGGGCAAGGTTTATTCAACGAGGCTTCTTACATTTGTGTCTGTTCGCTCAAAATAACGACGTAGTGTTAAGCCAATTAGATATTGAACAAAAGTGTCGTCTTATGATAAAAAAATGTTTTTTTGGTTGAAATGTAAAATATGGCCGTTGCTTAGTTTAATACCGTGTAAGATATTTATAGTTTCTTTGTTATCTATACTTAATATTATAAAGCGGTAAAGTTTGTGAGCTTGTGACGTTGTGAGTTTGTGACGTTGCGAGTTTGTGACGTTGCGAGTTTGTGACGTTGCGAGTTTGTGACGTTTCGAGTTTGTGACGTTGGTGGGGGTAATCTCAGGAACTACTGGTGGTACTACTACACGATAATGTATAGGTAAGATTAGTTTAAGTGGTGTTTCATCAGTAATATTTTTTTATCATCGGGAACTGAATATAAAAGTAATCTTTTAGATACTCAAGAGACTAGGAGTCAGCCGCGACTCTGTCTGCGCTAAACTACAATAAATACAACCTATCTTCATCTAATAGTGTGTTAAAGGCGAGATTGTAAAAAGTACAAATTCTCTTTGCAAGCGTTCAAACATGTTCGGACTTTATTGATCTCAGCTACATAGCCATAGCTGTATACATTTTTATCGATTAAAGGTTATCCCTCTTCTGACTGTAGCGATTAGAGATTTTATTTTATTATACAAGGGAGTGTACGACAAACTAGACACAGAAATTCAAACAGTCCTCTTTATATAAATTCCTACAGCGTGGAAGCTCTGACTGATCGTATTTCTGTGGCTAGTTTGTCTTTTTTTGTGTATTAAATAATAATTGCCAAGTTCAGTTCTGAATATGATTGTTTGTCCTTTTGTGGCTAGTTGGTTATTAAATCATGTCTTGTATAACAAACCCTTTAATTGCTAAAAATATATACAAAGTTGAAATTAAGCGAATATAGATTTTTTTTTTTTAACTGTAGCACAGCAAAGTGCCTGCACTGTGTCTGATGGTGAGCACAGTACAATCTACTACCGAGAGATGCGTTATCCCTCGCCGATCGCCGCTGTCATGCCGGTCTGCGTGAGCGAACAACCTCCGTCCGTGTCCAGAGGTGACCAGTGTTAATCATCTCACCGGTACTCGAGCCACGGCGAAAGTTATTCACTACTGGATATGCATGAGCTGATCCCGCAACTCGTCGCGCGGAAAGAATCACTATTACGGGCTTTTTCCCCTAAAACCCTACCACCCCGCTGTCGCCATTGCCTCGTTCGTTACTCAGCAGGGTGCACCACGTGTAGTTGAGTGAGGTTGACTTGGGTGTCTCAAGTTTAAGATGTTATGCGACACCCCTTACACCACAACATTGAACCTATGACTTACACGGTATTATATCTAAGTGACAACTTAAACGAAACGTGTTTTTTTTTAAATATAAACGAAGTATATTATACTGTAAAACGTAATCTGGTTGATGTAATTAGTGTATGTAAGTGCTGTGATCCGATTAGGGAGGTTGTGATGCGTATCGTGAGTGTGTGTTGTGTGGGTTTTACACGGAACTTTTAAAATATACATTTTTTTTATTACGTTTAAGAATTAGTATAACGCCGAAACCGAATTTTTGCTTTAATGTTATGATCAATGTTTTTTTTATATATAAATCAGTCGTGAGATTTATTTTTTTATACAAAGGGTACGGGAATCGTTTCTTCGAGGCTTTGATAAATGCCGACGTTAAAATTATGAATCAAATTGTATATCGCTTATTCAGTCATGCACAATCATTAATTATTGAATGAATATTATTACCCGCATTCGTTGTATATATATTATCAAATATATAAATTGAGACCATACCATTGAGATTATAAAATGTTCTCTCTACAAACTGCTTTTATATACCGCCGTGATTTTGTAATTTCGTGGTCGCGTATATCCGTCTCCATTCACATTTTACGGGTGGAAAAAGACGGAAATCGTTTATTTTTCACCACGACCGTTATAAAATCTGGTGTTTTATGCAATTATGTGACAGTGTCGCAATCTTTTTGTACATGATAACGCGTCTTGCCTGTACTTTCACGACGACTTTGGCTTTATAGAGGTCGGATTATTTCTATAGTTTTAACATCTCAAGACATACCTAATAGAAGGTGTTGTTTTATGGGCTTCTAGCGCTCTATTATAGGATGTTATTAGATGTATACACACCCCTAGTTGCGATCGAGGGAGATGAGATAATTGTTTTTTTTTTAATATAACAGGATTATACTATAATTTCTACCTACGAATAATGAAACTTTGCATTGTGACGTAACAATGTTTTTTATTTGTCGTCATAAATGTGTCTAAATCGGTCTAAGTCATTCCGTTAAAAAATAAAGGCACGGAAAAAAATAATTTGGAGACTGGGGAAAAAGGTTGGTAACCGCTGGTACAAATAAAGTAATTTATACACGTATATATGCTGTATTTATTAATGTAGTTCCTGAAATTTGTGGAATTTTGTTTGTGTACGTTATGCTGTGTCAGGTACTTCTGATCTCAATAAAGTCACTGTTGTCTCTCTCCTGTATGTATAAATAAATTAGTTATAACATAACGAATAAGATTTCTCCATTCTATAAGATCGTGTCATACTGTTTGTGTTGACGTAACGGATTAAAGTGATAATGTGAATTATTGTGTTTTATTTTCCCAATGTAATTGTGTGTAAAGTAAATAAATAATTAAATACACCTAAAAAAGTATGAACAACGAAAATAAAGAAAATAATAGTAACAGATAAAGAAAAAAATACCTACTCTGTGCCGTATTTAGGTCTGGGGTATGAAGGTTGATTTAAGGAGAATAAATTATCTCTTATTTAAACATATTGAAAAAATGTCCAGTTGAGTTTTTGGCGTGATCTTGGAATGCCATGTAGTGGTCCCTATATTTTATCCATAATCTTGTGTTATTTGTCTTTATAATGTTGGTGGTGCTTTACGTAATATAGTTTGTTTATTGTGCAGAAGTGAAGTGGGTCGAAAACAATAACCACGGAGCATGGATTCCGACTTGCCACAAAAACTCCCTGGAAAGTTCTAACAAGATGGCCACCATTTTGTTAGTTCATTGAAATGATACCAAGAAACTTGTAATATCGATATTCACTTGACAATATCAGTAATAGTCTACTAGAAGACTGGTTGCCAAAAATAAAATGGAATAAATAAGTATCCAGTTCTAAGCACTAGATAATAATTCCCAAGACCCTCCAAAATGGCACTAGGCAAAGGTTATGGATAGTTCTAAATAACCTTGTAAATATAACTTATTCTTGTAAATATAAAATAATTGCTGCAACAAAACGTGGAGTGTCATAGAATTTTTGTGAACTTGAAATATGTTTAGAGATTTTTGGGCGTTTACTTGTAAATTTTTTTTGAAATAATTGAATAATAATTAACCCTGTTGCTACTGTAGCGCCACCCTAATTTAACGCATTTTGACGGACACATAACCTGGGGAGAGGGCCATGTTGTTCATGCTCAACCAGCTGACCAAGTGTTTGGCCTCCACAATATTATTATTGAGTTTCGTCTCCATCAGTCAACATTTTATAAAGAACTAGCCTCTGCCCGCGACTTCGTTCGCGTGGAATAGTTACTTTGGGCTAACGCTAATACGCAGCGGAATCTCTCAAGAGGAAAAAATGTCCTTGTAGTCCGGTGAAGCTGTGAAGACCCTGCCAGGTCAATAGCGTAGTCAGTTCGAGGAAAAAAAAGGAAAAAATATCCGATTTTGAAACATTCTTCATTGGTGCTCCGCTCCTATGGGTCTTAACGTGATGATATATTAACCTATAACCCTACCCGATAAATGAGATATATATCACTGAAAGAATATTTGAAATTGGACCAGTAGCTCCTGAGATTACCTCTTACAACGTTACAAACTTTACCGCTTTATAATATAATAGGATTAGTATATCATTCAAACTACTGGACAGATCTCGATCAAATAAAGAACTGCGATTTTTATAAGGACTATGCATTCAGTGATGTGTTTTCTTACTGCGGAGGAGTGGTGCTTATCTTTTTTACTGTGTTCATAAATACACTGTTGTTTTTTTATGTCATAGGTAGCAAAGGACAGGTGGGTCACCTGATGTTAAGTGATCACCACATTCCATAGACACTAGCAACACCAGGGGAGTCGCAAATGCGTTGCCAGCCTGTGTTGGGGAGTAGGGAGGAAAGGAAGGGAAAAGGAGTTGGGCCTCCGGCGCTCCCACTGACCGGACGAAACGCAACAATGCAAGCAGTGTTACTTCATGTCGGTTTTCTGTGAGAGGGTGGTACTACCCCGGTCGAGCCGGCCCATTCATGCGGAAATAAGTAATAGCTTCAGCATGGCTCTACCACCTACAATCCTCTACCTGTTCAACTCTTTACAACAAATTTCAAGAGACCGAGCGTTTATAAAGAGTTTTTGTTATACGGAGGGAAAAGAACAAATAAATGGTTTTGTGGTAAACAAACCAAATTGAACTAATTTCTACGTTACAGAAAGTTTTTCGTTATAACGAACGACGTTATAAAGTGTTTCAACTGTATATTATTGACGAAGTTTCGGGTATCAGATAAAAAGAGTGTGCTTAACAGACACACACATTTTACTTAACGTTGTTGAGTGCCGGAATCAACTTGTGTCTCAAATGGAGACGTCACTTGAACACGTCTCGCATTGGGGTAGACAAAACTTGGTCCATTTTAACCCCACAAAGACACAAGTTTGCGCCTTTACCGCGAAAAAGGCAAAGTTTGACGTAGTGCCTAGCTTTCAGGGAGTTCCCTTAGTCGCCAAGCCCAGTATTGGTATCCTCGGCGTTGACATATCGAGCGACGTTCAGTTTGGCGGTCATTTGGAAAGCAAAGCATTGTTGGCCTCCAAAAAACTAGGTGTCCTTAATAGGGCAAGACAGTATTTCACACCAGAACATCGTTTACTACTTTTTAAGGCGCAAGTCCGCCCACACATGGAATACTGTTCTCACCTTTGGGCTGGAGCGCCTCAATATCAGCTGCTTCCGTTTGACCGCATCCAGCGCAGAGCGGCTCGAATCGTCGGCGACGAGGTAATATCCGATCAGCTCGACTCATTGGCACTGCGTCGGGACATCGCGTCTCTTTGCGTTCTTTATCGCATTTACCACGGTGAGTGTTCAGAGGAGTTGTTTGGACTTATACCTGCCGCTAATTTCCACCATCGTACTACCCGCCAAAAACTAAAATTTCATCCACACCACCTGGATGAGTGGAGGTCTTCCACTGTGAGGTTTTCAAGGTCGTTTTTGCCTCGTACTTCGACCTTGTGGAATCGACTCCCAGCGGCGGTATTTTCAAATAATTATGAATTATTTAAGAAACGAGCGTATACTTCTATAAAAGGCCGGCAATGCACTTGTGACTCCCCTGGTGTTGCTAGTGTCTATGGACGGCGGTGATCACTTACCATTGGGTGACCGGTCTGTTCGTTTGCCTCCTATATTATAAAAAAAAAACTTTTCGGGTAAGGTAAGGCAGGGTAGAGCATGACGTTGACTGCTTCTGCTATGTAGTTTATAATCCTACTTACCATACGTTTATTTAAGGTCCACAAAACTGAGTTCGATGATCAAAAATTGACATGAATCCGACTAAAGGTAAACACAACATGTGTAAAATAAGAGCAAGCCATATAACTAAAACAAAGAAAAATTAAATTAATCATTTACATAAATTATTTTTCTAGTTGAGGCTAGAGAAACACAAAAGAACATATCAAATTTGAAACGTAAATTATTACGAAAAGAAATCATCCGATACAACATACATACGTTCTTGCTAATGGTAGATGCAAAGTTTGTCTGTTAAATAAACGACAACCTTATACGTGGGGCACTGAAGGGTATTTTTTGAAGAAAATGAGGAGATTCTAGGAAACCGTGTATAAATTTATCTAATATCTTTAACGGTTTCATTTTATAATGCTTTATTTTCGAACTGACTACGCTATTGACCAAGCAAGGTCTTAACAGCTTCACCGGACTACTAAGGCGAGCGCACTTAGCCGATTTTATTTTGACAACTAGCTCAAGGGTGGTCGGCACACCTCGGCTTTGGCCGTTGTCTGATACATGCAATTCACGACCTATGTGAGCTAACCTAAGCTAAGCTAACTATTCATACTTATACGAGTTGTTGAGACATATATGGGTACCAAGCATACATACCTCAACAACTCTTATATATATTTCGTGTCGGATAATATTCTAAACTATTTCAGTTTGATAAGGGAAAAAAGATAAAACCCTTCCACTTGCATGTGTAAGCGTGTATGCGTGCACGTGTGTGGAGGTGATATGTGTAATGTTGTCGCAGTGATGTAAGATTTTGTGTCACTGAATCGCGCGAGCATTTTATAATGCACTAAACGTTTGGAGTAACGAGTTTAGGCTACTGTTATGGTATTTGTTGTCGTAATAGTAAAGGTAAAATAAGAAACGTTTTTGTACTCTTTCTATTTTATCTATATAAATCTGGTAACAAGGGTTCCATAATGGATTGCAATATTCCAGAATACTACGAACTATTGAATTCAAATTATTAATTAATAATGATAAAGGTAACATTGTCTCTTGAAATATTTATAATTGCCTGAAGATACAACCTGAGAAATGGGATGACTTATGAATAATATTAATATGTCGACGAAATAATAGTGCCGAATCTATAATAACTCTTAAATCACGGATTGTGGAGACTTCTGCTAAATTAGTATTATTAATAGTCTAAAATACATTTGTGTGTTTCTTTCCTTGTATATTTTATTTTAAAACATTTTTCTAAATTTAGTTCCATTTGGTTATTCAAACACCATTCAAAAATCTCATCTATATCAGATTGTACAATATGGACATCGGATGAATGGTCTATTACACGATATATCTTTAAATCACCTGCATATAATTAAGAATTGGACTGAATAGTGTTCGAAATGTCTTTAATAAATAAAATAAATGAAAGCGGACCAAGATGGGATCCTTGAAGAACTTCAAACCCGCGAATTAATACAAATTGAGAACGATTCTACAGGTAGGAATCATATCATCTCAATAATGATCCGTGATTGCCTAAATCTTGTAGTTTATTTAACAGGCAATCGTGATTAACAATGATTACGAAAATCCATATAAATAACATGAACTTTTTTTTTAGAACCCAAAGCTTCAGAAATATCAGAAACAAAATTAATCAAATGAGTGGTAGTAGATTTACGTGGAAGAAACCCATGCTGATTGCGATTGATAGAATGTCTAAAATAAGTAAGAAGTTTTTTGTGAAAACTCAAGATTTTTTTCATTGTTGATAAAATAGATATTGGCTGACATTGCGTAACAGAATCAACAAGTCCAGATTTGTGGATCGGCGTCAAATAAGCCAATTTCCATTTAGTTCAATTTACAGATCTAAACGTAGTGTTAAAAATAATACCAAGTGGCTTGTACAAATGATTAGCGCATTTTTTTATAAATTGATATATTTTTGAAGGAATTATTTTAAAATGTAATGATATTTACGAAAACTAATTTCATAGCTACAGTTTAAATAGAGCTTGATCGCTAAATAGATAAATTCGAAATGGTAGAACTACCAGTAGTTAGCTTTGACGACCATTATCAGTATGTGAGCTATTACAATCATCGTCACGTTAGCCTGTAAGAAATCTGCTACAAGGCCATATACCCGAAGGAAAGCATTGGCATAGTCACGACCAATGATATTATAACTACAGATATATTACTTACATGTTAGTTTGACAAAACAAATGGCACGATAACGCACACATACGTAAATTGTACATATTGTAATGCCACATTGTATTATATAAAATGTGGATGTAAGATGGCATATTCTCAATATCGGTGGAGAAAAAGAACTAGTTATATGTCGCTTAGATACGGGCGAATTGACGGGTCGGTCGTCAAAAATAAGCTAACTAGCCAAGTTTTAACAAGGCGCTGTCGAAACGTTTTTTTTTCCTCGAACTGACTACGCTATTGACCCAACAGGGTCTTCACAGCTTCACCGGACTACTAAGGCTGGCGCTTAAGGCACTCAACCGATTTGGTTTTTAGGTAACACACAAGGGCGCACGCGCACCTCGGCTTGGGCTGTTACCTGAGAAAAATCGTGTCTGACCTAGCTAACTATTCTAGTTATTCATACATATATTCATTTGTGAACCATACAACCAATATTGCATGATTCACAAATGCATACGTGTATGTCGGAATGAAACGAACTAAACTATTCGATTCAGTTCGACGAGGGAAAAAAACAAAACCTCCCACTATGTGTATGTATGTGCATGTGTCTTATAACGTATCTATATACATACATCAAAAAAGTCTAAGCAACATGCAATGATATTACAAATTTTACCATTTATATTAATTAATTTCTAAGTATTTACTCAAACAAAGTGCGTAGGTAAGTAAACTTTTTTGTTATTGACGATATACTGGCTGGTTGTAAAAAAAAAATTTGATTATATTTTGTTTTTTCATGAAATTCAAATGACTGCGAATTTGTTTGAATTTAAGTGCGTTTTAATTGCTACGTTTAGTCTTGATTTTATAATTTTACCAACCATTTAAATAAAGTTAGCGACAAAATTGAATTGTTAGATATTCTTTACGTCATGAAGCGACGTCATTTGATGGCAGATGAAATGCAAAGAGCTGTAGGGATGTTGCAAGCGGGAAGTAATCAATCTCAGGTATCTCGACATTTTGGCATTCATAGAAGTGTTATTTGTCGTATTTGGCAGCGCTACAATAATACAGGAGAACCCGCTGAACAGCATCCAGGCCGTAAAAGGAGTACAACCACTCGGCAAGACCGGTACATACAACTGACTGCAAGAGGTCAGCCGATGTTACCCGCTCGAGAGATAAGTTTGAGGCTACAAATTTCAAGTGGTGTTGATGTAAGTCCTCAAACTGTGCGAAATCGACTGCATGAGTACGGCCTACGAGCTCGCCGCCCAATCAGGTGCCCACCGATACGTCACGGGAATCGCGCTCGTCGATATGAATGGTGTAGAGAACGCATAACATGGACCCAGGAACAATGGGATAAAATTATGTTTTCCGATGAGTCGCGATTCGGGTTTAAGCCTGATACAAGAAGGGTGCGAGTGTATCGTCGGCCCGGAAATACTGAAAGGCTCAGGTGCGTTCAGGAAGTTCATCCATACAGCGGCTCAACAGTTATGTTATGGGCGGGTATTATGAAGAACAGGCGAACTGAGCTCGTTTTTGTAAATGGAAACATGAATGCTGAAAATTACATTGAGGATATTCTCAGACCTTATGTCTACCCATATGCACAAACCTTTGGCTCCAATTTTAGGTTAATGCATGACATACAGCTCGGCGAACCAGTGAATACTTTGCAACGGAGAACATCCGGGTATTGCCCTGGCCTGCACAATCGCCAGATCTCAACCCCATCGAGCACGCATGGGACATGCTCCAGAGACGTGTTTTGAAGGACTTGGACGGAGCGACAACAACCCAACAGCTGAAGGATTTGCTACAATTCCATTGGGAGCGAATACCGCAAAATGACATAAACAGTCTCATTAATTCAATGAATAATCGTTGCCGACAAGTTCTGAATAGCAGAGGAGACCATACTTTGTATTAAATTGTTCTATTCTTTCACAATAAATACATTTTCTTTAGAAATTTCATTTTGTAAGAAAAAAGTTTAGTTTCTTATGTATCTTAGTTTCTACAGTATATTCTAATATTGTTCATTTCTGTTATTAAAAGAACTTATAAAGACAACAGCTGTTATTTTTACATCATAGAACCCTAAAGATATTATTTAAAAAATAAAATACAACGTTATAATGTGAAGAACTCACCTTAAAATTTTAATTAGTACATGTTGCTAGACTTTTTTGTTGAGTGTAGTTACCATTGGTCACGACGCCAGCCCACGACGTATTTGCGATTTCAAACTCCGAGAAATCCACAGTTCTAACTTTAACCCACGTAAACTACAAGATCATTTCTCAGGTTCACGTTTCCTTACGACTTTAACTATACCGATAGTGTAATTACTAATTTAAGTTGGTAAATGTAAGCGACCTGTAAATTAATCGGTACATGGATTGGAACTTGTGGACACACGGCCGTAGCTAGGGTCGGGGGCGGCATTGTGGGGCAATGCCCGACCTTGAAATTACAATGCTCTACCTTTAAAATATAAAAAACTAAGATAAACTATAATAATTGAATTGTTTGTTCATAGTTTGATACAAATAGCGATAGGTATCTAAATTTTTCAGAACACACCACAGTTTGTGACATTCGAGGGCAGATCAATGATTTTTTCCCGCCCTACCTGTCACCAATGCTGCCCTACCTCAAATTTGACTGTAGCTACAGCCCTGTGTGGACATCGTACTGAACCGTTTATAACTGAACTGACTCTACTACATTATTACTGTAATTGTCGTGTAGCTAATAATATTACAAGCGTCTTGTGATAATTTCAGTGCTCAAACCAGAACCTCTTGTTAGATCTTTCCAGGGAGTTCTTGTGACATCTCAGTTTATGCTCCGTGGTAATTATTTCCCATCCATTTGTCCACAATAACCGAACTATATTACGTAAAATGCTACCAATATTACAAAATATACAGTTAAATAACATAAAGTTATGCATAAAATATAAAAGCCACTATATGGCAAACTAGGTTCCCGCAAAAAAAAAACCACCGCTCAACCCACTGGACCATCATGACTATTATAACTATATCATAATAATGAGCTTTGAAAAAAATCCTTCAGTGTTATATAGATCATTTATCGAGGAAGGTTATGAGGCAATATGTCGTCACGCTAAGACCCATAGGAGCGAAACAGCAATGAATAATGTTTCAAAGTCGTTTTATTTCTCTTGAGAGCTTCGCTGCGTGTGAGCTTTAGCTCAAAGTAACTATTACACGTGGACGAAGTCGCGGGTAGAGGCTAGTCTATACTAATATTATAAAGAGGTGAAGTTTGTGATGTAGGTGGTAATCTCTGGATCTTATAAACTGATTTTGAAAATTCTTTTACCAATAGCAATCTACGTTATTTGTGAGTGTCATAGGCTTTTTTGTGGTAGTCGGATTTGAAAGTAAGTCGGAAAAAAACGGTCGAACGAAAAGGTTTCTTACGAACACTGCCTTAACGATGAGAGATATATGATTGAGTTCTAGAGCTTGATAATGCCTACAAAAAAAATCTTAGCAGCCACAGTCAAAAATCGACAGCGTAACTTCAAGGTTTTTTTTATTATCAGTGCGGGACAACGTCCACCCTTGCCGGCTAGTAGAAAATACAATATTATAAAGAGGTAAAGTTTGCGACGTTGTAGGGGGTAATCTCAGGAACTACTGGTCCGATTTGAAAAATTCTTTCATTGTTATATAGCTCATTTATCTGGTAAGGTTATAGGCTATATATCAGCACGCTAAGACCCATAGGGCGGAGCACCAATGAAGAATGTTTTAAACGGGGTATTTTTTCGTCTTGCGAGCTTCCGCTGCGTGTTACTCCAATCCGTGTTAATCCAAAGTAAGTATTCCATGGGGTCAAAGTCGCGGGCAGAGGCTAGTAGAAAATAAAACACAGTATCTATCAACTAAATATTTATTTTATACATCGAAACAATTCGATATTCTGTAATATAAGAAACCAAACATATTTTGGCATTAATCGAAATTTGTCTATGATTCTAAAATTGCACAATTCTAAATTAAACACTACGTTATTTTCCTAAAGTCGACACCTGCTCTTGACGATGTTTTATTATCTTGCATGTCAAGCACAAGCGTCATTGTTAATGATAAATTCTAACAAATTTAACAGACCTATAAAGAACAACAGGATATAGGTAACAATTAAAAAAAAACTAAAGATCATTTCGTTGAATAGTAGGTAAGAATATCACTGGGTTAATAAAAACTCGCGAAATATAAAAGTAACAAAATAATTAAATTATATTATAAATAAATATCATGACATATTGTGTTTATATGTAAAAAGAAAAAAAAATAGTACACAGAGACGTTACATCAAATATTAAGAACGTTTACACACATTTGCGTTTATATAATTAGACATTTAAAAAAATAATTAAATAGATTCCTAATTGTCAACTCTACCATGGGGAGTTCTTTTTTTTCGAACTGATTACGCTATTGATCTGGCGTACCTTCATAACTGCACCATTATCCGATACGAAATATATATGTGTTGTTGAGGTATGTATGCTTGGTACACATATATATTTCAACAACTCATATATGTATGAATAGTTAGCTTAGCTTAGATTCGCTCAGATAGGTCGCGAATTGCGTGTATCAGGCAACAGCCCAAGCCGAGGTGTGCCGTGCACCCTTGAGCTAGTTGTCAAATAAAATCGGCTGAGTGCCTTAATCGCTCCCCTTAGTAGTCCGGTGAAGCTGTTAAGACCTTGGTAGGTCAATAGCACAGTCAATTCGAAAAAAAAAAAAATAGCTGACCCGGACTACAAAAACTTTTCTTTTTTGAGCATTGTATCCTATTGGAAATAGTTCTATAGTGAAATATGTATGTGGAATATATATTATCATCATCATCATCAGCCGGTAAGAGACCCACTGCAGGGCCATAGGTCTCTTCCCGAAGGAAGATATGGGCGTAATCACCACGCCAGCCCACGACGTATTGGCGATTTCAAACTCTGAGAAATCCACAGTTCTATATTTTTCCCACATACGGTAGTACTGCAAGAACGTATCTCATGTTCAGGTTTCCTCACGATGTTTCCCTTCACCGTCAACCGATAGTGTTACCAATGTAAATTAGTAAATATACGCGAATTCCGAAAAATTCTTTGGTACATACCTGCTGACATCGAAATAATATTCCACCGCTCAAACTACTAGGTCATCACGACTGCTTATATATATTATGATTATGACAAATATATATACAGTAGAACCTCTGTGAATCGAACTTTAAGGGAGACGCCAAAAATTCGAGTTGTAAAATTATCGAATTATGAAAGATTTTTGACTTGAGACGTTAATTATATGAAAATATGCGATCTGCTTCAAGATTCATTTTTACTAATTTTAAGTTAATATTCTTGGCATATTCTTAAACAAAACAACTTATTTTTCTTCCGACTATAGAGTTTCAAATGAGTCACTAGTTTTTAAAATCAAAGATTTCTATGTTCGAGATACAGAGGTCCATTTATTTTTTTTGAGTCATGGCGGGGAAATGTGCATCGACATGGTTTGTAAGGACTCAGTGACTATTGCGACTTTTTCGACTTAAAGAGGTTCTATATCATTGGAAGTGGCGATTACATCGACATAAATAAGTAATTAAAAGTTAAAATTGAAATAACTGACTTAGATTTTTTTTAAATCGCAATTATTTTCCAAAAAGTATTTTCCTTCGCGTGTGTAAACAATACCTAACAGTATAATGAATTTACGATAAAACTTTCACAAAATGTCATGTTTCGCAAATAATAATGTCATTATGCCTATAAGAGATTAAATTTTTAACAAATAATTCACATAAGACCTTGTACGCGTTGAGCCAATATGGTGTGCGTGGCCTTGGCAATATGTTGACCAGATGTAATTATTTACACCATGGCAAGTTATTCATTATTTTTACTACTTTAACGACATAAAAACAATCGTATAGGTGTTTTACTTATACAGAACAATCTAGATTGACCGCTCTGTGATCTTTCTCCACCTAGTAATTTAGAATCAGGTTAGATCGAAATCAATCGCTAACTTAACAAGCAATGGACAATAATCCATCCTGTTACATAATGAATTTCGTGGCATATCAGTTTTATAGAAAAAAATACTTCTGCTGCACTACAAGTGTTGTAACAAAACTGCAGATGATTATTACCTTTAAAAAATCAATACACACAAAACAAACGTATGTGCACAGAGAAGCCAAACAACTTATGACGTCGGTGTTACAACTAACAAAAATAAATATCTGAATTAAAACACTATTGACGCCAATATTCTTTGTTTGTTTCAACAAAAAACCAACATCAACGCCATAGATAACCGATCAACACCATAGATAACCAATATATACAAGGCACACAGGTGCCAAGGCACACGAATATATTGGCGCAGCTGATTCTAGGGGGCCTACGATTATGTTTGGAAGAACAAAAATAACATCGATAGAAAACAAATATAATTAACATACCATATATATAGATATAAAAGTACATACTAGTTTTATCTATTAAAAATTACAACAACAAATTATTATTATTGTTTACACGTTCTTCCAAACACCATCAAACTCAAAAATGATATATAATACTTAAAACAAATATGTATAACCTATTTTACATAAAAATATTTTCGGTACTTGTGTATTAAATGCACCGCATTCGCCTACCGCTACGGCGGCTGGCTCGCGTTTTTTTTCGCAATTTGAACCTAACGAAACCAAAATAAAATAGGAAGCAGTCGAGAAAAAAGGGGAAATTCTATCTTAAACTCCATATCAACCCATTTTCCACCTAAATCTTAATGAATACTTTGTTTTTAAATAAATTCTTTTGGAGTATAAAAGTGTTTTTATGCATTTGAAATTCGCATCTTGAAATAAAGATTGAAGGGGATGGGAGCAGCGAGTGAAAGGGCGTGATTTCCCCTCCCCGTGGAAAGTCGTAGTTACTAACATATTTATGATCAGAGTTTTGAGGTTATGTGTCATTTGCGAACAATTATTGGTAATTTTGTATGTTAGCAACTTGATGATTTTTAAGTTAAAACAAAACATTTTCGTCTCGATTAGGTTAGACTTGCGAAAAAAGAATGCATTTAATACACAGTACCATATTTTCTTATCGTAATGTATTTTTCGCGATTAATGGGGTATTTATTACATTTTATTAATGAAGTATTTTGAAAATTATCACAATTTTTGAAAACATTATCACGTGTTTTCAAACTTCATTTGATAATGACAATTCGTATTTGTATTATCTATGCATCCGAGAATCGCATCGATAGAACAGAAGACGGTAATTATTTTCAAGAATATTCCATCGAAAATGTACTATTTATGATTTAAAAAATTATGTACTCATATTAAAATATTCTAGGCATATGTTTCGATTTATTTTCAACTCGTCTTATCACAATATTTTGTGACTTACTTAAATAAATATTAGTTATAACTATGTATATTACACATTTGGAAGACTTATAGAATTTGTTGTTTATGGGTCCCTTATATTAAAATAATTATTATTCCAATAAAACTAATAATATAAATTACGCTTAGATAACTTAAAAATAGAATTATCCTCCTCTGTAAGAATTTAAATTAAATCTTGTTCAATCGACAATAGAAAAAGTGAAAAGGAAAGAAGAAAAAATAAATATACTATCAACTTTATCCGAATAGTAGTTTTATGGGGAACCATAGTATTTTTTACTCTAGAAGTGTGACTTCTTTTGTTACGGTGTGAATTAGATTTTATAAAACGAAAATGTGGCACGAAATCGAGATAGCTATAAATGTGGTATATAGATTTTAGGCTGTTAGAAAATGAGATAGTATACTTTTGATGCACTCGAAACATATACAAAGAGAGGGAGATAGAAACGTCAAAATCTATAGCACATTATTTTCTATTGGATCGTTGTGTCTAACACGCACTTTTAAAAATTATTCCGTGTTGTTGTTTGTGGCATTGCTAATACATTTTAAAATATTACAAAATAATGCTGAAAACCAATGTTTATCACCTCTATATTGTATCCATCTCATTATTTTAAAAATGAATATGAATACTAAGTTGTAGCAACACTAGAAGATATAGCTATAGAAGCTATAAAATCTCCTCTTTGGGAATTGAGAACCATAAAAGTTGTCGATTAAACTGATAATTAAATAACAAATAATTAATTCTTTACTAAAGGATAAATATAAACTTGTTCCTGTAAAAGCTACGGGCGTTATTTTGATATGTCAATGAATACTAGAGATTATATGTTCATCTTCTCGATACAGTATATTGTAAATTCGATGTAAATTTTAATTACGGTCACTTAACGATAGAATAAACGTTTAATAATTACTCCAAAACTATATACGTAATGTATATCGGGGATAGCCAATACATTAGTTGCGTTAATATATTTTGGTTGTTCACAAAATATCGATCAATAATCGTGAACTTATGTATCAGAATATTTATATGACATGAGAATGATATGAAAAAAAATGAGCCGTCACGGGACGCCTGGCAGATGTGAAACATCGAAGTGTTCGAATCGTACGAATCTCTAATTCTCAAATTACACTATAGGTATGCAAGCTCAGTGCGGTAAAAGAGATTGCGCGCAGTCGCTTGCGCATGGCATCGCGTCGCCACGTCTCACGCACTCGCCACGCCAACAATCAGGTTTACCCTCGCCTGTAGATGTGTCACATCAAAATACATTTATTTATCTAATCTTATACGTAATACTAAACAACCTACGTATAAACATACAAACCTAGCTTAATATTAGTATTTATGTAAAATTTAAACACCGGTTTGACCTATCTTTGTATCTTATCTCAATTAATAAATAAAGCACAACTCCAATTAAGTCAAATTTATTACGTTTAAAAAATGCTACTGGCCGTGGATATTACCGTAAGGGTCCAATTCATAATTTCAACTTGTTTTTTTTTAAATGTATTTATTTCCTTATGTGTTTATACAAGTCGAGAACGAGCTTTTTTTTACTTTTTTTTTTGGCAGCCAATCTTTTAGATTATTACTGCCATTGTGAAGTGAGTATCGATATTACAAGTTTCTTGATAAAATTTCAATGAACTAACAAGATGGTGGTCATCTTGTTAGAACTTTCTATGGAGTTTTTGTGGCATCTCAGAATTCATGGTCCGTGGTATTATTTTCCATTCACTTCACTTATGCACAATAAACAAACTATTTTACATACAACACCACCGATTTTACACAATATAGAGTCCAGTAGCACAAGATTATGAATAAAAAATAAAATCCACTACATGACAGTCCAATATCCCGCCAAAAACTCGTAGAGAACCAGCTTATTCTTATTTGGCAATTTTTTTTTACGTTATTCAACAGATATGCTTTTTCAAAATAATTAAAAAAATATTTCAATATTATAGAATAATAAGTTCTTTACATTAACGCTCATATTAATTATTGATAATATATTAACTAGAGAAATATAAATCAAAGTATTGTAAAGTATAACAGAACACATATTTTAAAAACTCCATTTTTTAGCTATGTATCACCCATCATGCAATGACCACTATTTTTGTCTGTGAATTGGACGCTTAGATATTATCTATGATTTTTATTTTTTATTACATAAATTTGACTTCATCTAACCTTAATTGGACAATTATTAAGCCTAATTGTATAAATAGTATGAGCGATTCGAAATATTACAAATCACATTTTGTAGTTTTGAGATAATCTGTTAGGTAAATACTCGGTGAAGACACACAACAATTATTTTTTGTGTGTTTGTATCATTTTATTGCATAATATGGAAATATGTCTTTAAAGAACGCATTGATTTGTTCTGAATGAACATCCAAAAATCATAACATGTGCTATATTTTTATGATTTTGTGTTTGTTTTTCTACCTTCATCTATCATAGATATGTCAAAACTAATTTAAACGTTACAATGAATCAACTTTGCACAGTCTTAAAGACTAAACTTAAAAATTATGGCATATTTTTTTATTGTTTTATTAAAGTTTATAAGTTATTTATTTCGCTAAAACTAATTGAGCATCAGTTTATATATAAAATTTATATGATATAAAAAGAAAGAACAAGATATATTTGGTCTAATTTACACAATTATAATTAACATACAGCACCTTCATATCACTGTTTGATATTTGTCTTGTAAATGAAAATATATCTGTCATAAGATGTACGCTGACGCTAAAATTATAGATAAGAGGAACTTCTTCTTTTTTTATTTGAGCAAAAAGTTTTCATTTTTTCATGACAATGGATATAGACAAATTAAGTTCTTTATTATCTTATAATATAACTGATTGCGTTCCAAGGCGTCTACCAGGTGAATGTTTAGACACTAGCAATATTTATGGAGGACACTCTAAACTCGATTCTGGTTCTGAATCAATTAAATAAATAGGTGCTTAGTATTTGACCTAATTATTTAGAAACATACAAAAATTATAATCAATCCCCTAAGCGTCTATGTTAAAGCACAGTGTCAATGATCGTCGGGTGAAATGAGATTGAACATACAAAAGGGTTTATTGTCCATTTTACTATCGAAAGTTATTGACTCCGGGTCGCAACTCGCAGATTTTATCATCGTTCATTCAACCTAGGTTTATTTAAGTTATTATACATACCTTTGAAATTCTTAAAACAAACTTTACTTAAGGTTCTTGTTGTTGTCTATTAGTATTTGTTTTGATATTATTATTTTGTGTGAAACGTGATCATGAAGTGTCATATCCTAGAATACTGCAAGTGTCTAACCTTTCACCTGGTATAAACAAACGAAACATGTCGTATATATATTATGTTTATAATTTTAGAACATTTTTAAACTATAATAGAACGATTTAGAGAACATAACATTATATAAAATACTTAAAATATCTCTTAATAATAAAAAGTAAAAATTTAGATTCATTCTAAAATATCTCAAAGATCAACAAAATATCATTACGATAATTATTAACGTTAATATAATGTGTAGAGAAATTCATCATTTTACTTTAACGTTTACGTTAAACACTAAATATAAATAGTATTTAAATATAATTATAGATTTATTATCACTAAATTTTTGAGCTGATTTATTTGTTTTGTCCTTTTGTTAATGTTTTAAGTGATGTTCGTTCGTTTATTCGAAGACTTTTCTGGAATAACATGTAACTTCTACCTGTATTTAAATATAAATTATTATACTCTTCCGAAGATAAAATCTTGGTATAAATGGAGTTGCTAACTTCTGAAATATTTTTCCCAATAAAGTAACAAGAAATACTTAAATATAACATTACTTAAAACCTTATAAAACAAAACAATCGTATATAATATATTTTTACTATTTCGATTTATCCTAAAGTTTTCATCTTTTAACGTACCCACTTAATATTCATATTTGGGTAGGCATTCGAAGGTTTATATATAAAAATTCGTCTTCTTAGAAATTAAAAAATATAATTCGTTAGATATGTATATCTTAGAATATCGATTTTCTTATATTAAACCGTGTTCACGTGTTTTATCTACACAGTAATGGGTTCAATAAAACCCGTGTGAACTAAGTCGATGTCAATATTATGAGCTAATTCACCATGAAGATGGGCCACTCTGGGCACGCCGTTGGTGGCGGAATCGGGATGGGGGAGCCACCATTGACTGACACCACTTCAGGCATCTGAAGCAAAATGTTATTTAGTATTTTCTCTTATACTTTACATGTTTCAGGCATAAGCATTTTTATTAGTATATTTTACATAAAAAGTGATAAGAATGTTTGAAATATGCCATTCTATCACTAAAAACGTACTAAAACTTAATCAGTGTTATTACAAAAAAGTTAAATACGTATTAAATACTTGGTTTAAAAAAGTTTCCTAATAAATGCACCGGGCTCGCCCGAGGCAAGTTCGCGTTATCCGTTTTCATAAGTCTAACCTAACATAACCAAAGCGAGACAAAAGAACAAAATGGCGAACATTCAGCGACCGCGGTGTATTTAATATGAGACCTTTTTAAAGCTAGGGTTTAATACGTATTTAACTTTTTTGTAATAACACCGAATAAGTTTGTGTAAGTTTATTCTAATATATCTTTTCTAAGAATCAAAAAATTAATTAAAATAATATTTGTACGCTACTTGTAAGAAGAGTTTTTACAACATTAAAAGATATTTCCGCTAATAAAATCTGATTGTTTTCTCATAGGTTTTTTAATAAAATTTATGAGACTTTTTCTACAAGGAAGGATTGTAAACTAATAACAATTAGTGAGGCGAACGTTAAATTTCTAGACAGTATGTCAAGATTTTACTAGCGTTAGCTCTTTCCTAACTGGCTAGAATACTTTCTGTATAATCAAAATGTACGATATATATTCAAAATAATTTTAATTGCAATGTAATAAATGTTATCTTAACCTTTTTATTATGTGGCAATGAATCTTCTAGATTATTATTGCCATTGTCAAGTAGTTAATAGTATTACAAGTTCTTTTTCCATTCCATTTTTGGCAACCAGTCTTCTAGTAGACGATTACTGCCATTGTCAAGTGAGTATCGATATTACAAGTTTCTTGATATAATTTCAATGAACTAACAAGATGGTGGCCATCTTGTTAGAACTTGCCATGGAGTTTTTGTGGCATCTCAGAATTCATGGTCCATGGCATTAATTTCCATTCACTTCACTTATGCACAATAAACAAACTATATTACATATAGCACCACCAATTTTACACAATATAGAGTCAAGTAACACAAGATGATGAATAATAAATAAAATCCACTAAATGACAGACCAAGATCCCGCCAAAAAACCTATAGGTAGGTTGTAGATCAAGTTAAACTTAGAAAGTGTTGCCAGCGCTTACCATAGTTTGGGGGTGATGGGGAGGATGATAATAGTGCGCGGGCGAGACCGGGGGCGTTGGGTAACCCCAGTACACGAGCGGCGGCGGCGGCAGTGTCGGCCCCATAGCAGGATAATAATACGTCAGCGGACCTGTTGGAATTTATAACAATATGTTAATTTTAGAGATTCAATTATCCTTTAATTTATGCAACATATACTCCTATTTTTACAGGCTATAATAATACTGTGTATATATTTCAAATAACTCATAAACCCATCAAAAATATAACTATAAAGTTATATAAAAAAAAAAAACAAATTAGGAGATATCCGCATGCTAAATAGATAAATAAGTTCGCAGGTATATCCATATAAATATTGTATGTACGTCAATTGGTTTAAATGTTAAGAAGTGATCACATGTAGGTACAATATTAAACAGAATGGTTGACAAAATTCATTATTGCCGCCTTCACATGCATTGTTAGTCACACTGATACGAACCCACGAATTAATAAATTTTCCATTTATTGAATTAAATCCACTAATACAATTATATGTTGTGCGATTTGGCTTATATTGATAGAAATCACTACAAATTATAAAGCAACGTCATAAAGGAGGAAATATATTTACTTGTATTTAATATTACTGTGGAATTTTATGGACCCATTAAAATCTATAACACACCCAGTTATATATCAAAAACATATTACATGTGACATAAATGGAATTCGTATAATTAAAATGCTTTGCAAGGAAACTACAAATTGTGGAATTTACGATTTGTTTACCCTACGTACATTTTATAATGCTTAATTCTATGTAGCTGATATATATAAAGCAGCGTTTTTAATGGCAAGAATTTACTTACCATAAACATTTTTTTTTATCTTAGCTATATATAGCTATATGTAGTTTCAAATGCGAAACATTTCGTGCCGGTTAATGACGTCATAAAACCAGTAGTGACGGCACATGTGATGGTCATTATTAAAATAATAACATGATGAACACTCACCAGGATCTCAGAACGCATTAACTGTCCACCAAAGCAGTGCGCAACTTACACCAATACTCTGTTACACACGTCGCCGCAGCCGCCAACCACCAAGCTAGTTCTGCGGACTTCACCAAACTTATGCACGCCTAGTACCCTAGTACTTTTAGCACCAATTTTGCGATCTCAATTTTAAACATTTTTAAACAGTCAACTAGACTTCTTAGCTATATATACAGTGATAAGTATATAATAATACATAGTAATTTTAGAATTACATAGTTCTTTTGTTTTTGGCAAAACAAATATACAAACTACAGTCAAATCGGAATAAAATGGTGTATTTGAAATGCTGCAAAATTGAGTTCGCAATAGAATAAATGCGATAATAAAGAGATAGAAATAGTCAATTTAACGTGATCCCACAACAATGATAGATAGATACTTACGTATATTCAGTTGTTATTTTGATGAGACTTGGTTGTGACCACTAGACATTCACCCAACCACTAAATAAGGGGCGTTTTACACCATACACCCATGAATCCTTCCATCTCTAAGTTAAGCACAAAAACATTTCTCTCTACGACACACTAAGCGTTGTCTCCCTTTTTGTTTTATAGTTTATAATTCTGTCACCTGACGTTTCCATGCATTCTCCAAAGCAGAACATAGGTAATATCATGTAGGTAGGTTGTATTATAAGAAATTACCACTCGCGACTAACACCCAACGTTCAGTTATTCAAGATACTATCTAAGCTGTTTACAATTTTAGTATCGCTGCATTCAAATCTGTAATATTAACATTTCAATTCAACTTATTTATTAGTTATATTACCACAATTATTTACGTCGAGTTTATTCTAGTATTTTGTTCGAGTAAAATGCAATTATTACATAATAATAACATAATGTGTCGGTTTATTTCAATATTTTTAATGTTAAATATATATTACATGTACATATATATTACTTGTTATTTTGAACAGCGCGTCTCTTTATTTGCTTCTATATTCCAAGCAATGTTCAATGAACAATTACAACCTAAGAGACGGTTAATAAAAAAGGATTTCTTAAAAAGAGATCTAAAGTCTTAACTGTATTATTTCTTGAATAACTTTACGAGAATTATGTTAGTCGTTGTGGCACGAATTATTAATATTTATGAAAGAAGCATCAAGTTGTGCGACCCACGGGGTCAAGAATAACCCATTGTTCAGAATCGTATTCACGTCTACTTGTAAACATAAAGTCGCCTGTGTAACATTTAAGATGCAGACCTCACTACACCAGTCCATACTATGAACGTACTATGAACACATTACTATACCCACTAGTACGTAGAAATAATATACCATATCTGTATACGCGTTTGGTGTCCGTATCATGTTAGCATACAACGCGTTTAATTCACATATAATAAATAACATGTATATATTTTTAATTTCATATAAAAATGAATTTTCCTTGTTTTTCGTCGCATATCTCCCATAGAATATGAAAAGGAAGTGCTAATGTAGACAAAAGAACGCGTTTAGAACGGTGAGCATACGCGGTTACAACGCGTGTGTAACTGCCTGCAGACAAATATTCTCCTTCGTAATTCGTTGTCGGACCGGTCATAGCACGCTACGGCATTGATCTGTGACGGAACGTTCTACTGGGTGTCGCTTCATATTTAACAACACAAATCAAATCAAATCAAATCAAATCAAAAATACTTTATTCAGTTTAGGCCCTAATAAGGCGCTTATGAACGTCAAAACTACCACCGGTTCGGAAAACAACCCAGTCACCGAGAAGAACCGGCAAGAAACTCGATTGGGTACATCTTTTTAACATATATATATTTCAAATACATTATACGTTACAATACCGTTTTTAGTGGATGCACAGAGAGGAGTCAATTCCAGACGTCACCATCGTTCACGTATTGATCCACTCTATAGTAGCTTTTCGACACTAAAACCCGCTTGACATGGTGCTTAAATTTACAGTCCGGCAAATCGGTAATATGTTTTGGGACTTTATTGTAAAACCTAACACTATTACCTAAGAAACTATTACTGGTTTTGCTAAGTCTGAAACATGGGACGACCAGTTTGTCACAGTTTCTAGTATTTAGATCATGCCGGTCTTTTACAAAATGCAGATTTTCAAAATTTTTACGGACATACATTAAATTATCAAGAATGTATTGGGAGGGTAGAGTTAAGATACCGAATTCCTGGAACTTCGTTTTTAATGATTCGCGAGGTCCCATGTTATATATTGCTCGAACTGCCCGTTTTTGTAATAAAAATATGGTGTCTACCTCAGCAGCCGTCCCCCACAGCAGAATACCATAAGACATTAGGCTATGGAAGTAAGCGAAGTAGACTAACCTAGCAGTGGCAATATCTGTAAGCTGGCGAATTTTACGTATTGCGTATGCAGCCGAACTTAATCTGTTAGCTAATTTTTTAATATGAGGGCCCCATTGTAATTTAGAATCTAGTGTGATTCCCAGGAATACAGCACTGTCAACTAACCCTACCAAATTCCCTTCGATCTTGATTCTACTATTAACCTGTCTAACATTTGGTAAGGTGAATCTCATACATTTCGTTTTATCTGTATTTAACAATAAGTTATTTAACGCAAACCAATGACAAATTTCATTTAATGTATTATTCAGATGCCCAACCTCTGAATCTATCCGTTTAACTTTAAATATAAGTGAAGTATCATCTGCAAAAAGCACCATGTCAGCACAGTTATTAACCATTAGCGGCAGATCATTTATATATATTAAAAACAAAAACGGCCCTAAAATAGAGCCCTGAGGGACACCAATTCGCGCAAAAGATCCCGCAGATGTTACCCCATGTATGCTAACTTTCTGACAACGATCTTGTAAATAAGAGACTAGAAGGTCGAGAGAAGATTCACAAACACCATAGTGTTTCAATTTAAGAATAAGCGTACTATGGTCAACGCAATCAAAGGCCTTAGACAGATCGCAGAACACACCAATTGCATCCTGCGAATCCTCCCAGGCTCCCAATATATGGTTTATGAGCATTGCACCAGCGTCAGTAGTAGATTTCGATTTGGTGAACCCAAACTGTCGACCATCCAGAAACTTTTGCATTCTAAAATATTCTACCAATTGTCTGAGCATAATCTTTTCAAAAATTTTACTAATCGACGGTAATACAGAAATAGGTCTATAATTTCCAAGATTACTTCCAAAGTATATGTTATTGCATATTTCGATACGGTTACGGTCATAGTATGGTCCGGCGTAGTGGGCCGATAATCTTTATATGAATATTACTTCGTTAATAAGCGTTAAGAGGCGGGACAAGGTATGATTGTGCTATTTCTCATTATTACAGCGTGAAGGCAGGTTGCACTAAACAAAAAAATGAATATATATAGTATGTTTGTGTCTGTTTGTGCGAATTATATAACACGAAATAATATATAGGAAGGCTAATTGGATGACGATTATCAGATGCACGTACGACAAAAGTTTTTCCACTGTCGATAAATACTTAATTATAATAACACATTTTCTAGAAGGAAAAATGCTAAGTAGGTAAAGGCAGATAGACGTCATGTAGGTTTTATTGTCTGGTACAAGCGTTACCGTCGCGGCCATTTAAAGTTTTTTTTTTATTCTAAAGTTAATTTAATTAAATAGCATTGTCGGGTGTTTATTATAAATTTATAATATATATATTTATAAATAAAAAGATTTTAATTCAAAATATAAGACCATTTTTTTTTAACAAATTTTCCTCGTGACCTGTAAATAGTGAAATTTTTAAGAATGAGTGAAAAACTGACTTCAAGCGAATGGGATTTTTGCACATATATCAGAAAAAAAATTCAAAAGAACTAATCGAAGTTAACAAGAATCACCGAACAAAATTATTTCATATTTATTAAAAAAAACCTACAACTAATTTGATTTTGGTACGTTCATAAAATAATCAATATGTGAATCCAAAAGAACGTGAATATATTATTTTTCTATATTCTATAATGAAATGAACATAAACATAAATCGTTATTAAAACTTACGAAAATGAGTTTGGTTGTTTGTTACGCTTTCTAACCCTAACTATCAAGCCGATTATTATAATTTCTTGCATATACGCTGTCATCGATACAGCGAAACGTCATAGACACATTTCATCCAGAACAAAGTATTATGCCCGAAGGATAGATCTTAGATTGACGCGAGCGGAGTCGCCAGAAAAACCTAGTACCATATAAAGCGAGCCGTTCTCTTTCCGATTATTCAAGGCCTATTTAAGCACATATTACATGGTAAAATTGATTTGTAGGGACTTATGTAATATAAGAATTATAAGAGAGTCACTCATCGATCTATAATATATGCCTATATTAACTTAGTTTACGTACTCACCTTTATTCCAACCAACCACCCCAAAAATCACGACATAATATGTTAGTAAGACAATATACGAGACGAGATTGTAGAGTTTTGACAGGTTAAGCTAATTTGTTTTTAATGAAACTTTTTTTCGAGTTATATAATTGTTTTTCATATTCTTATTTCAAATTACGGAAAACTTCAACAAAAAGTTATGAAGAAACACGAAAAAGGTTTCATTAAAAAATATGAGAATCGCGAAAACAGAATCATAGGTATTCATATATAAGCTATAACGGGTTAGTGTTACCATTCTTCACATATCGTGTCCGTCTATGGATTAACTTCATAAAAGCTATATTATCTATGATTAAATAAGAAAGATAAAATATACAGAATAGCACAACCATAGACCACAGAAACTCCGAATTATAATCTAAGATAAAAATCATTGATTTATTTATAGTAAGTAATACACTAAAATTAGCCAACTATAATTAAAAAAAAAAAAGTAATAATAGAAAAAAAGTTCAATATAAATCTAAACAAAACGAGACAATTGTAAAAAAAAAACCTTTAAAATAGTTTTGTTTTTGCTCAATGCATAAAATATACCATTTACAGTGTTTAAAATTATGTAAATACCGATGATATGTTTATTTTTTTTTTAGTAATTAAATTACCCAATTTCATTAATCCTTGACATACATACTTGACGTACCCATTTTTGTTTAGGCCGTATTCACAATGAAAGCACGGGTGCGGTACATTTTAGGTTATTCAGGTGATTCTACACTAGAAGATATTTTTTCTCGAACTGACTACGCTATTGACCTAGCAAGGTCTTAACAGCTTCACCGGACTACCACTAGAAGAGATCATTTACGGCTGTATTTATAGTTGCCACACCCGGCCTTACATTGTGAAAGGCCCGAATTTACTGCCTCGTATTATGGTCCCCAGTCACTAATATTCGTTCCAATAAAATTTAGTGCTAATTATTAATTTGATTGCTTCATTAACAACTGGGTTTTGATATATATATTTTTCGATTTATATTATTGAAAATTTATTTACGAAGATTATAAGTCATCGCTAAGAAGCCTTTCTTTTGGCGGTAGAGTTTTACCATAACGCTTTGAAGAAAATATCGATATAATGGGAAGAAATAAAACAAAGGAAAGATAAATACTATGGTGGCTATAAGGTTATTAAAAAGACCTACATAATTACAAGTCAATCGATGTATGTAAGAGCATAGCTTCATAACGGCTGTACAAATTTGTTAATACTTTTGTTGTTTGTTGTATTTGTAATATTCAGGACAAGGTTTGTATGAAACGGGCTATTTAAAAAATCCTAAAGAAAAGTGAAAATTTTGGGTCAAAAAACCAGCAAATAAAAAAGTCAGTGAGCGAGACAGAAAACAGGAGATCTTCAAATATATTGAAATATTTAATTATATATTATTGAATAAACAAGGGGGTGTTGAAACGCGATAGAATGCGGTTGGGTTTAAAGATGATGCGGTTGGATATAAAGACGATGCGGTTGGATTTAAAGACGATGCGTCGTATTTCGTTTGTGCGGTCTGGGACTTTGAATAACCTATGTTACCACTCTACGTTTTTCTGATATTTAGCGAGAACATTAGGGAATTGATTCTACTGGTCCGATTAAATTTTCTCTCATCATATACAGAAATGTTTCTCAGTGATTTAAAATCGCTAGTCGAAAAACTGTTTAATAGATTACCGTGAGAATTGGTAGACTTGTCGTAATTCGAGGAAAGGATTTTATATCACCCATTTTCTACTTCTCGATACTAGATGGCGTTGCAGCAGATAAACTTTTATAACAGTCTCGCGATTTATTTATAAAGATAATATTTTTATAACATGTAAATTTAATAAGCAAATAAGCACTAAATTTTATTGTTACACTTGTTACCAGCCGTTCCTGTTTACCACAATGAAACGATAAATAGGAAGCGTACAGAAGACAGAAGAGAAAGCTGTGTATACAGTATGCGCGTTTATGACTGCAAGGGACCATAACGAATCTCGACCTTGAGACTTGACACTTAATTATGATGCTGCAGTTCTGATACTAGACTCCGTTTATAGAAACAAATCGTCGACGAGAAATAAAAAAGCAATTTACAAACTTATTGCATGACTGTGTGAGATTGTGTGTATGGAGTTTATTTTGTATTATTATTTGTATTTTTTAAATACTCCATAGGCTTTAGCGTTTAAACACGATCTCATGTTATGTTATTATATATTATGTTAAAATAATATTATACTAGCGGGCCCGACAGACGTTGTCCCGCCCTGATTATAAACAAATCCATGACAAATTATATACTAAAACCTCCCCCATGAATTACTTTATCTACTGGTGAAAACCGCATGAAAATCCGTTCAATAGTTTTTGAGTTTATCGCGAACAGACAGACGCGGTAGGGGATTTTGTTTTATACTATGTAATAATGAAATGGTAATGCGGTCTTAGATGGTTCCCCAGTGCAATTGCCGGAGCATATCAACAGATACTTGAGAATAGTTGGGCCAGTTGGGCTCGAAAAAGACCGTATCACCCACCATACAAATTATTTTTATTTTATTTTAAATCCGCAAAGTAATAAGTACAGAAAGTGTATGAAGAAAGTTGAAAGAATTCCATAACAACAGTTACTCAAATTTAACAGAAGCGCAACACCATGAATAAAGCTATTTGCTGTGTACAAGTATCATGACAGCAATATACAGTTTCGGAACGAAACTTTTTTTAACGTATCCGGCCGCGATGTGCTCTGGAAAACATACATAAATATATCTAAGCGTAGAAATCAGGAAAACAAAAAATATACCGACTTATATATTTCCATGCAAAACCATACTCCTTTTAATATAAGCTTACATGCTACACCATTAATTGGTCACAATTGATTATCACAATATCCAATTGAACGATTAACAACACTTACCGTTTTTATTTTTTTAAATCCATGCATATTTTCCATAACACAACCCGTTCGGATATACCACAGTATAAAAATATAACCATTAATAAACACATTATTGCATTGTATAATCTATAATTATCATCGTAATTATGTCAATCTGTTATTGTGTAATTAACATATATTTTTATTGACATAATTACAATTTATGTTTATGTTTAGAAATGACAGAACAAAGATAAACCATAACACCGTGTACTTGTGACTGAAGCCCCATAAACCTAAGATATTTGTGAATATTGAGACAATGTAGAAACCATACAATGACGTTAACTTAATAAGGATAAGACATCCATCATATTGTAATATTTTAAAATATATTTCCGATACTTTCTTGTTGACTTTTAAAATAACTTTATTGTGTATATTGTAGAATATGTATATGATCTCAGAAATATATTTTAAAAAATTATATAAGAAATTAATAGTTTTGATATAAACATAATATGAATTGTATATCCTGTGGTGGGGCATAATCGTATCCAGTTTAAGAGGGAGGCCTAATAACACAATTATAATTACATTAAATATATTTATTTTATGTATTCTGCTTTCGGCAGAATTTTCAAATATTGACAAATTAAAGCCTCTCCCCTGTTTAAGCCTGGGTTAGATTATGTTGTGAATTTTAACGACGAACACGCCAAGCTATGTAGGTGTTGGGTTATTTTATGAACGGTTTCGAAGTATGATTACATATACATTGGGTAAAGGATTCGGGGACATCACCAACAATAACGTACGATTTTACGCGAAATTTTATTTTATGTGGATTGGAAACTCATTTATCAATCTCGTTTATAATATGTATAACTTTAAAAAAAATATTTAATTGATAAATATATTTTAATGTATTATTTATTATATTAGTTGCGTTTGATTTACCGTTTAGGTCACAAGGCCGCGAATATAAAGAAATATCCTAAATTTATTATTAAATACGCAAAAGCAACAAAGAACGCCTAAAAACGCTTACTTAATTTCTAATAAAAAAAAGTGTAAACTAACCTCAAAAGTGCATTGTACTCAATAAACAAAAAAAAATCAAACTTAAGTATATAAAGTACTGAAATAAGTACTCGAATATTCACCTCAGACTTTCGTTCAGCCTTTAAAAGCTTGGCATAGAGATGTCTTTTAATATGGAATGTTTTTTTATATTAAAAATCACAACGATAACTCATCACACACGCGTTACGGTACAACTATAATAACTAATCATCAAAATTAACAACCTTTAATCGTTTAATAACCACGCTCGATGTTAAACAAAACGTTTTTTTGGATTATAGACCGTTTTATAGATTTTCTCGAACTTTCGGAACCGATATTAAGTTATCGTGAATGTCCCGAACATCGATTTAATTTCAAATTATACCGAATATTCATATTTTGAATATTTAAATCGATTTAAACATTAAAACTTCACATTGTTTCATATCATACCGAATAATCGGATTTCGTCACAATTTTAAGTAACTGGGTTTATACGTTCGAATTTCGTATCGATTATAAATCGATACTTCATCGATGATTTTAAACGATATTTGGACCGTTTGGATTTCATATATATTTAAAATCATACTGAATCCTTACATTTGATTTCAGATATCAAGTGTATACTGCGATTTCTCAGACACGTAATAACTGAGCTCGCGACAAAAAGTTCATATCGATTTACATGCAAATTTAAATTATAAAACCGGAATATATATCCAAAAAAAACTTTCTTTAATATCGTGTTATAACAGTGGAAATCATCTAAATCTAATTCATAATTTTAAAAGATATAAACTATTACTTTCATACTAACGAGAGTTTAACAATAGTTAAAGACAGTACATAATCAACAAAAAAACTGTCAGGTTAATTTTAAACTTATAATTAAATATATATTTAGCTGAAGGCGTTAGCTGCAATCCGTTTCATCTAATATTACGATTTATCTTAAGTTTATAATAAATTCATGATATATGCTTACACGTATTCCGAAGGCACGTTGTGGTTCTTTCACATTTTGAGCTTATTGTCATATGTTATACCCTGTTCTGTTTCGAACTATGTGCCAACTCTTAGTTTAAAGACATTAAATTTAAACTATACTAATCATTTTGAATTTTAAATATTCTACGAACTTCATAACGATTTTTTAATTTATATACCAAATTATTACGTGTTTAAAATATATTATATAAGTTCATTTTTCTTTTTAAACAACCATACTAAGTTATGAGTTTGTACGAAATATAGGTATGGAAGTAGACACGTGGAAAACGATAGGGAGTTTTTTTAGGTTAGTCATATCTATAATATTGATATTGTTCAAGTATTTTTCGTTAATAAATCCCGATGATTTTCAGGTACCGAGTATTCCGTGTTGAAGATTATTTAATTATTTAAACGCCACGGTAGTAGTGGGTACGTGGGGAACATAGATAGAGCCGCGGGGTAGGCAGCGCCCATTGAAGCCGGAAGGGCGGGTAGTGCTGTCCCGTACTCAGCCGGCAACGCGGTCGGTATACCGGGGGGTAACGCATTCGCATACGTAGGAAGATACGTCTGACTAGTGTTCGCGTACGAGAATATCGGATTGGTCGGATTATACGTGAATACCGGTAAAGACATAGCGGGTGCCATCTGCGGCGGTAAGGTATACGGCCGTTTCGCCGGCGATGGGTCCGCCTGCCCGAAAGCGCGGTCGAAGGTACGTTTAGTGGGTAACATTGCCTGTTGGTGGATCAGATGTTGGAGGGGGTAGGCGGCGGGGGAGGGGGAGCGGACGGTCGCGTACGTGGGGAGCATGGGGACCATGGGGGGTCGGAGGGAGGCGAGGATGAGGTTCTCGTGTTGCCGGGCGAGGAGGCTTTGGTGCGCGATGTGCTGCGCTAGAAGGCGGGGCGCGGGGGCCGCGGGCGGCGGGGGGGACATCAACGTACCGGGCGAGAGGACTTTGGGCGACGTCGCGGGGGTCACGCCGCCAGTCAGCACCAAATTCATATCGTCCCCGGAACACTGGAACACCTGATTATACAACAGTTCACAATAAATCCCATCAAACCCAAAAAGTCTATAAAAACCGCTTGCTTGCTTCTTTAAATGAAACCAGACAACCAAGGAGGGCTTTGAAATTCGGATCCGCAATCTTTTTGTGTGACGAAAAGTGGTGGGGCCAAACACTGTGTCATGTAAAGTGGAAGCGGTGTCTCGCTTGCTTTCGAGTGGTGGAGAACAGTCTTCTCGCTTTCGTTTTGTAGGTTTATACCACGTGTGTGGTTCACACGTTTTTTCGTCTCAAAAGTACTGAAGTGTCTTCGGGATAGTAAAAAAAGACACGTATAAAAACCGGAATTCTTAATCTTTATCGATATATGCTTATTAGAATGAGTTTATTGGTCTGTAAGCTAAAAAATATAATAACAAATCCTGTGTTATTTCCATATGAAAAGTAGAAATCTCGAACGCTTGAGAACGCTCGAACTCTAAATATTAATATTAAGAACTCCGATTTTCACATACATCGTTTATAATACTCCGAAAACATTTCAATGCAGATTATATAAAAAAAAGCCGTCGATATTATCTTTTAAAGCCTACAACTAAAATTATAAAAATGTTACTAATTTACTGGTTGAATATTTAAATAAAGTAACATATTCATTGATTGAGGCCTAAATCCATTAGGGTTGATGTTTTCAACCCCATTTCATATTTGAATTGTCCCATTTATGGTAAAACGAGTTTAAAAGTTGATAACCCTAAATGAAACTGCAGATATAATAAAATCTCACTTACTTCTATATATCGCTGCTTTTTGCCGAAGGTCATGTAGCGATGGTGTTTCTGTTGCGCGCAGAGGAACGCGCTTGCTTCACTGTCCATTTGTATAAAAGCTTCGCCGCTAGGATGGCCCTGATGGCGATTATATGAAGTTACATCGATATGAAACAGTAATAGGTGGACTAAGGTCGGGAGTAGTCTGTTCGAAAAAAAAAATCGACTAAGGTCGGTTAAGTAACGTACAAAACGTAAGACACGTACAAAACATTGTAAATGTATTATCTTTGTGTAGTGTCTATGACTCATTAACACACGACATGATGCGACTGCAGTCGTAACATACAAAACCTCTCCGTCTCCCTCTCTCTCAAATGGTCAAGACAAAACTTTTTGTTTTAAATTTAATTATTAGCAACCAATCTTCCAGTTGAAGTTTTTACTGTTAGAACTGTTAGAAACACGATCTATGTTTTCATTTGTTTAGTAAACAGTAGAACAAAATAATTTTGCAACATGCCGTATGAATAAAATGCAATGCAATAAAATGCATCAATGTAACTAGGAACGAATCGGTTTTAATTCCCGTCTTTAGTCGACGAACAGTGTAAAAGACTATCAAGCAATGGCTAAAGAAATATGTAATAACCGTTCTTTACCTGCGCATTGTAAACCATGTGTACTCCTTGGACCATTATATTTTTAGCGAACTCTTCTAAAAATGTCAAGATGTGTTCCACCTGAAATATATACGCTTACATTTTTAAAGTGAAGAAAGAAATATGTCCAACATTAATCAAATGTTAAATACTCTTTTATATCCAAGAAAACAAGTAACTGATTGTAATCATGCTATATGCAAAGAAAAGGGCAGCTGCGAAACGCCATTTGCTTACAACAGTAGTTACTGGCATGGATATCGTACGCATAGAAAGCCAAAATTGCATCCAGTACTTAAGATTTACTGATATTCAAACGAGTAATAATATAAAAATAAAAAAAAACTCTATTCAATTTCGGTCCTAAAATGACGCTTATCAGATGGCAGTCATCGTAGAAGTACCGACAACAAAAATCTTTTGGGTTTCTCTTTGTGTATTTTTTAAATTAGAACAATACAATTGGTTATTGTTCATAGTTTATTACTGTTTTTAAAGAATGAAATACAGACAGCAAGGTCGTTGCCGGACATCCCTATTGAACAAGTAAGGATAAGTCATTGACAGTAAAACTTGTTTCACAGAATGCTTAAATGCAGAAACTTTTATTGGTTCTACTGAGCCTCAAATAAATCTAAAATAATCTGTGATTATTTTTAGTATTACAAGGAAGCCCGGTCGTTTAAGAAATCTAGCTTACCAAGTTGTGACGAATTTATCTAGGATATAATGGGAGGGCAGAGTTAAGATACCAAATTCCTGAAACTTTTCTTAAGCGACTCACGCGATCACTTTTTATAAACTGGTTGAAATTTCCTTTTTCGCAGTATGACTGACTACAGTTTTTATCTCAGCTACTAACTCCTGTTGTAAAATATCATAAGACTATGAGCAATACTAATACATTTCCTTCTGTCGCTGATAACAGATACTTGAATTTCACAATGCAAGAGGTGCTATACGGTAAATTATTTGAATCTACCCATTTTTAGTATAATTATAGCATTTTACAAGGTGGTAGAGCCACGCTGTAGCTATCAGCATTTCAGCATGAATGGGTCGGCTCGCCCGGGGTAGTACCACCCTCTCACAGAACACCGACGTGAAGTAACAGTGCTTGCATTGTTGCGTTTCGTTCGGTCAGTGAGAGCGCCGGAGGCCCACCTCCTCCCCCCCTTTCCCTTTCTCCTTTCCCTACTCCTCTACCATATACAGGCTGGCAACGCACTTGCGATTCCCCTGGTGTTGCTAGTGTCTATGGACGGTAGTGATCACTCAACATCAGGTGACCCATCTGTTCGTTTGAAATTACCATAGCTGTTAACTTCGTTGTAAAATACCTTAAGATTAAGCTATGAAGCATGTTCACACATTCTTTTCTATTACTGATATTGAATGGTGGTAGGGTTTTTATAAGCCCGCTTGACTAACTACCACCCTAAAATTGAAAATCTTACTCACATATCACACCTTCATACAAATCGAGATCCCCATCTTTAACAGCACGTGCGATTGTGGTTAATTATAACGTATAACAACTTACTTGAGCTTCATAAGGCAATCCCCGTAACCTGACGCAGTCTTTAGCTGTTCCAGAGGTGATAACGTGTTGGGGCACGAGCGCGACTGGCAGCAGACCTTCAGTAGGAGCCGGTGCCGCAGACGGTGTGCTCGACTGACTCGTACGTGTCTCTAGAGATCTATTCAGAACCTGGAAACATTGGCATTGTTTTAACCTTCTATAGAAGACTGCATAGTAGTTTAAATTCTTATTAAGAAGACCACTGTAGTTTTTTTTCGAACCGACTAGGCTATTGACCTATCAAGGTCTTAACAGCTTCACCGGACTACTAAGACGAGCGCTTAAGGCACTCAGCCGATTTTATTTGTCTATTAGCTCAAGGGTGCACGGCACACCTCGGCTAGGGCTGTAGCCGGATACATGCAATTCGCGACCTATCTGAGGAGCTAACCTAAGCTAAGCTAACTATTCATACACATATGAGTTGTTGAAACATATATGTGTACCAAGCATACATACCTCAACAACTCTTATACATATTTCGTATCTGTTGTAAAGTATGTTTTGTGTTCTGGTATAGCGAATAGGCATGGAGGCCTTGTTAAATGGTTAATTAACCTATAACTATGTATTACCAATATTAAAAGGACCTTAGTTTGAAGTTAATTACAATACCTTGTACGCCGATAAGTGTTTTTAACTACATTCTAATAAACCGAAACACTCAGCAAGGATAACAGTAAATGTATGGAAGTAACGTCTCCTTAATCGGGTCTTGCACAGTCACACATTCTAATGTCTAATTTTGGTAGGTGGTAGAGCCACGCTGAAGCTATTAATGGTTTGAGTATGAATGGGTCGGCTCATTCGGGGTACTACCACCCGACCTACAGAAAACCGACGTGAAGTGACAGTGCTTGCATTGTTGCGTTCGGTCAGTGAGAGCGCCGGAGGCCCACTTCTCTTCCCCCTCCCCTCCCCCCAAACACATGCTGGCAATCTATGGACGGCGGTGATCACTTAACATCAGGTGACCCACCTGTTCGTTTGCCTCCTATGATATAAAAAAAATAAAATTTGTTAAATTCTGTTGGCAAAACAAACACGAAGCGTTTAAACTTTGTTTTCTGGTTAAATCAATCCTTTTTATAAAAATTATGGCAATTAATAATCCTCAATATCTGCATAACGGTTTGCTACTTTTGGTACACATATAAGAAGACTAACTTACAGTAGTAAGTAATAAATAAATAGAAAATAAAAAGTAATAAATTTATTTACAATAATTTAATTTAATTGACAATAAGTATAAAAACATTAATTTTAATTAGTTATTCTTTACCGTCTTAAAACTTAAAATTTGATATTATATGAAATTTAAAATACAATCCCTTACTATTATACCCAGTTACAATTATTAAAAACTAGCTCATTTATACTTACAATATTGTTTTTTGTTAATAATGTAATCGAAAAAATATATCTCATATATTTGTAACATTTAAAACTTACCAATACCATTTAAAAGCTGGCTATGAAAATAAATAATGTATTACATAGAAGTAAACCTGTCTATCTCCATAATTTACAGAATACAAGAATGATAACGTGCAGTCATTTGACTTTTGATTACGAAATTACCTTTACCAATATATCGTAAAATCATTGATATATACTCGTATAAAACCCAATATGCACTCTCTCGAATAAAAGTAATGCTCAAAACCGCCCCCAAAAACTTATGTTTTAGCAAATACAACCTTACGCGAATTTTTAAAAGTTGTTTTTACAAAGCAATTTACAAAAAAATCAAGCACGCGAATGACGAGAGACTATTTGAAGTGAGTTCAGAATTCTCAATTGTGCACTCATTTTATGCGGGGATGGGTTTGAAACGTTGTCTGTGCATCTTGAGTTTTTATATATCAATGCGTGAAACGAATAATTTTAAAATGTTATTCCAAAATTTATGAAACCATTTTGTTTTAAAAGCTATTGAAACTTTATATACTTATGAAAAATTGACGAAAGCGAACCGTCTGATAGTAAAGAATATAATGAAAATACAATAAACCAGCTTTTGCTTGTAGCCTTGCTCGCATTAGTGTGGATTCGTGAAGGTGTGAAAGCGTAACAAACAAACCGACTTTCGAATGTATAATATGCTTATTATTTTTATTTTATTTTTTTAATTGTTTTAGAACGAGAATCGAATGCATAGTATCCTCCATAAGTATTGCCACTGTCTAAACATTCAGCCGGTATACATAAAAAATATATTGAGCCGGTGGATAGTAGAAAATATCATAAAAATATAAGAAAATATATTAATCTCTATACAAGCTAATATCTCATGCATCTGTAAAATTAATTATTACCCGAACCCACTCATAAACTAAGTGTTTATATATAATTCGTGAGTCTGTTTATAGCAAGAAATATATTGGCCATAAAATAATTAGTAGAGATAACAATAGTTTAAATATTGCATGTTAATGTGGTTTAGTAAAATGTTTATAATATATTGCATTATTACTTATCGTTTAGTTTTGTAATATTGGTATGCAATTGTGCATGGCATAGGCACACTGTCTTTAACATCAATAAATATCATTCATCATCATCATCATTACCCTTATCACCTCTAAGTAGGGTCGGCACAACATCTTTTCTTTTTCCACTCTCTCCTGTCAAATGTCATCTCGGTATTCACACCTTTTACGCACATATCGTTTTTCACGCAGTACATCCATACCTTTTTCGGTCTTCCTCTACTCGTATATCCGTCCACAAACATACTCAACACTTTTCTAGTTACATGGTTTTCATCTCTCCTCATGTTAACCTATTACTCCTCAACTTATCTGTCACTGGTGCTATTTTCAAACTTCCTGATATACTATACTCATTTTTTTTTTATCGTAGCACGGCAAAATGACTTTACTGTGCCTGATGGTGAGCACAGTATAATCTAAAAACAATGGCGACCACCGAGAGACACACTATCCCTCACCGGTCGCCGGTGTCATGCCGGCTTGCATAAAACTCATATGATATACTCATATATAAATATCATTATTTTGTTTATTTTACATACATACTCTACAAAAAATATAACATTAGTTCTAAATATAACACAACTAACGATTGCCTGGGACTTTATGTGGCATACATAAAAATAACATTTTTTAATGGTGGTAGAGCCACACTGTAACTATTACTGGTTTCAGCATGAATGGGTCAGCTCGTCCGGGGTAGTACCACCCTCTCACAGATCACTGACGTGAAGTAACAGTGCTTGCATGTTTGCGTTTCGTTCGGTCAGTGAGAGCGCCGGAAACTCACCTCCCCTTCCCTCTCCTCTCCCTCCCCTAACCCTTCACCCCAAATGGTGGCAACACACTTGCGACTCCTCTGGTGTTGTTAGTGTCCATGGACGGTGGTGATCACTTAACATCCGGTGACCCACCTGTTCGTTTGTCACCAATGACATTAAAAAAAAATGATTGCCAGAGAACAGTCTAAACTACTCTTTGATAAGTTCTCTACGTGCTAAAATTAGTTTTAAAAGATCAGTACAAACAAATCGACAAACAGGCAGAGAGAGAAAAATGATTTAACTGTCTGAATGTTAAACGCGTGGTTACACCCAAAAACCCTTATTACGAAGTCACACAGACGCTTGAATTATATTTATTAACTAATGCCCGCCCTGGCTTTACCTGGGTGCAGTAGATAAATAAACTATTCCCGTGTGAAGCCAGAGCAGATCTATTAAAGCAATGTGAAACACGTCAGAGCAGAACTATCTTTTTGATAGTCTTTTGTTTGATTACATTCAATCAAATTGTTTTTAGATAAAAATGATTACTGTGGCTTATCCTTAGTAAATGGATATATGCTGTCTTGGACGTTTTTATAGATTTTGTTATATGGAACAATTCTACTACATTTTATTTTTGTAAATTTAACTAATGACGCAGCGCACGTCATCGAAACTTAACACGATTTGTATCTTTTATATATAAATTTCTTCTGCGCGTGTGTATGCCACTGAACTCCTCCTAAACGGCTGGACCGATTTTAAAAACTTTGTGTGCGTATTCCAGTGGATCCGAGAATGGTTTAGATTCACAATTGGACCCGGTAGGTGGCGTTGCGGTTGACTTTTAGGGTTTTTTTTATTATCAAGGCAGGACAACGTCCGCCAGGTCCGCTAGTATATTAATATAATAGGGGTTTTCGGCGAGATTTAATCGGTCATGTAGTGAATTTTATATTTTGTCCATAATCATGTATTATTTGATTCTGAATTTTGTAATATTGGTGCCATCTTACGTAATATACTTCGGTTATTGTGCACAAGTGATGCGGATGGGAAAGAATGCCATGAATTCTGAAATTACACAAAACCTCTACGGAAAGTACTAACAAAGGAGCCACCATCTTGTTATAACATTAAAATTATTGCAAGAAACTCGTAAACATATACAAATACCGCTCTCTTTCTTTCTACAATATTATTTAAAAGGTGAATTGGATTAATTACCTGCTGAACTTCAGCTGTGGTAGATCGGAACAATTCGATATACCTAGCACCGATCAACTTCCGATGTCTAGATAGGGCTTTAGGTGCGTCCTCCTCCTTGGCGAAGAGTACGAAAGCGTCACCGGTAGCGCGTCCGTCCGCTCTCCGTACAAACAGAACTCCCTCAGTTCCATCCAGCACTTGAACCGGATCCTCGCCCGTTGTAAAGAAGTCCAGCTAGAAAGATAACGGTATAATTTTTTTTTACATATGTTACGGTTACAAATTTACATTCACATGGATAACAAACTATTATAATATTACAAATCTGCAATCCAATTATAAATTGTACACATTTCCAATTTTAACAATAAACATAGTTAGCCTAGTATGATGATATACAATGCAATACTATCATAAATATGTGTAAGTTGACTTTCAATGTTTTAAATACATTTTTTTTTTTTTTTATATCATAGGAGGCAAACGGACAGGACGGACACCTGATGTTAAGTGATCACTACCGTCCATAGACGCTTGCAACACCATGGGAGTCGCAGGCGCGTTGCCAACCTGTTTTGGGGAGAGGGGTAGTAAGGGAAGGGGAAGGAGAGGGGAGGTGGGCTTCCGGCGCTGTCACTGACCGAACGAAACGCAACAATGCAAGCACTGTTACTTCACGTCGGTTTTCTATGAGAGGGTGGTACAACCCCGGGCGAGCCGACCCATTCATGCTGAAACCAGTAATAGCTTCAGCGTAGCTCTACCTCATGTTCTCATTTAACATATAAAATAAATACTAATAAACAACAAAGAGAACCTAAGTTAAAGTTTATTCTAAGACTCTCAAAAGTATAGTTTATACCTATACTTTTATAAATATAAATAAGCCTAGGTTGAATGACAGGTGACAAAACCTACGAGCGGCGTCCAGAATCTAATAACCTTCGACAATAAAACGGACAATAAACTTTTTTGTTTGTTCGAACTTGGAAAAATTATCCTTTGCTAGTCGGTTGGCTTCACTTTTACTACACCCAACGGTCACTGATACTGTGCTTTAACATAGGCGAGTAGAGGATTGACTGTAATTTTTGTATTTTCTAGATAATTAGGTCAAATATTTAGTACCTATTTTTTTAAATTGTTTTAGAACGAGTATCAAGTACTGAGTGTCCTGTATAAATATTGCTAACGAGTAACCAGTCACTCAGTATATTACATATTTTACGACAGCGTAAAAACTTATGTCTCGATGAAGATAAAATTCATTATAATACTTATTCGAAATAGTGATTTTTTTTTTTGATACGTCGTTATTAATTATTAGTAAATTAAATAACTGCTGCACTCGTAATGAATGTGTAGGTATCCTAAAATAAATTCGCCAAAGCAGGATCCTGCCAAAGGTACCGTTAACGTTTTTGTGAATTATACATAAGTTGCTGTTCAAAACTTTTAAGATTGAATTTTTGATTATATCAATCAATTCAGGATCACGTATGCACGCATAACAATAGATTCTCGTATATTTCAGTACAATTTGATAAAAATATCAAATAACATTACAGTGTAAGGGTTATATTTAATTTTTCGATTATTTAGTGGCTTGTGATAAAAAGGCTGAGATTCTATACTCGAATTATAACCTCACAAATGCGTAAGTAAATTTAATGAATATTAAAATGTCAAGGAATGCACGCAAATTTTTGTTTGTGGCTTCACTCGCTTCAATCTCGTTTCGACCTTTTTGATTCATTATGCACTAGTATTTCCTCGCGGTCTCACTCGCGTTAGTGTAAAGAATTGACATATCTCTCGGCAATCTTTTTTTTTTGATGAGAGGAACCCTATCTGTGCCTCTGACAACGTTTGAGGAACGTCGGTTGAGGTGTGAAAGCGTAACAAGTGAACAAATAAATCATCTTACATTCGTATTTATATCATTAAGGATACAAGAACTTAAGATGTAATAATCGAAATGATTCAATAGCCGTGTGTAGTACTTGTTTCAAACAAATCTGTGACAGAAATTATGTAATAAAAATTACAACAAATTGCAGTTATTTCACGGTAGCTATTATTCAAATTACCGTCGTTATCTAAAATCACTACCCATTTGCAAATCATTGGCGTATGCGGTAAACATCATGTTTATTGCAAACTAGTTGATATCCGCGACTTCATCTGTATCGTTTTATCTCTTAACACATCACTGAACGATGAGTTCTTATTTTTATTTTTTCTCGAACTGACTACGCTATTGACCTAGCAAGATCTTAACAGCTTCACCGGACTACTAAGGCGAGCGCTTAAAGTACTCAGTCGAAGATATCAAAATCGCTATATCATCTATGCTATATTATAAACTCCAAGGCGACTGTTAAAGATTTCCTTGTTATGTGAAAAACCATTACTTAGCGTTAGTTATCAATACATTGTCAGATGTCATACAGGACGTATACTATAATATATTATGAAGAGAAAATTGCTTCAAGAACTATAATTTTATAAAAGATAGCACTATTGTAGAACGGCCTTACGATTGAATACGTGAAGCGATTAGAGTAGGGTTGTCCGAAACTCAAAAGAATGCCGATGCCGAAAATTCTTAAATAGACGAATAAAGGAATGTGATTTTTATTGTACACTACGTGTATCCGCGACTCCGTCTTTTTTTTTTTATTGTAGCACGGCAAAGTGACTGCACTTTGCCTGATGCTAAGCACAGTACAGTCCAAAAACAACGGCTACCACCGAGTGACACACTATCTATCGCTGGTCGCCGCTGCCATGCCGGCCTGCGAATAGCTGGATATGAACAGGCTGATCCCGAAACGCGACCCGCGGAAGCGAATCACTATGACGGGCTTTTTCGCCATATACATGGTGGTTGCGACCCAGTCAGGCTGTAAAACTCTACCACCCCGCTTTCGCCATTGCCTCGTTCGTTATTCAGCAGAGTGCAGCACGTGCAGGTGAGTTTGGCTTGGATGTCTCTAGTCTTAGATGTTATTTGACAACCCTTACACCCCAAACCTTACCTTTTTTTTAATTGTCATATTTTACCAATAAAAATACTTACAACTTGCTGTGGCGTTGCGTCGTACGGTAACCCGCGCATGCGTACGATAACTAGAGCTCCTCTAGAGAGGAAAGCTGCCGCCTCACACGTCGTGCCACCGGCTACAGACAGGAAATCATCCCCACCTGCACGGTACACCTTTAAAACAGAAAACATGTGTGTTGAATAATCTGAATAATAAAGTTCCGAGTTTCTTAAACCCATTAATTATTAAACAAAATTGAAAACCGAGTATCCGGCCATTCGGAATTATCATATAATACTAAAATCAAAACCATTTGTTTCGAATAATTTGAATTATAATTTCGGGTTACATAAAACTTATTCGTTATTAAATAAACCGAATAACCGGGTATCCGGCCATCCGGATTATTATATAATAAGATCTTATGATTTTTACATAAATTTTAATGGTTACCTTAGTTTATATAAAAAGATCGTAGTAACTCCCAGAAACTTAACTCTTTCAACTGTTTTGTACATATTAAGTATAAGATAATGGTATAAACAGAAATAACGATAAGAATTTTGCAAGATCACAAGTCTCTATGTGTATAGAAATCGACAAGTTTGTCATTATTAGTTCCCAAATTAACAGTGCCTCCTAAACTCGGAGATAAATTATATCTCAGTCATTATTACTATGATTTGTTATTGCAAGTTTTGTTTTATTAAGGGCAACAAACAATTGTACTCAGTAATACATGTAAGAAATATTACAGAAAAGACAACATAGTTCTTAGAGAACAGTCCGGTCCGCCAACCACGGATTAAGTATACAATGTATTTATTTTAGGGCAGGAAATAAAATCAAATAAACGAATGATAGTTAACTAGTAAGATTAAACTTAAAATACAGCACAAAGTTAAAATAAAATGAACTAAAATAAGTAAAAAAGCAACAGACAATCCAAACATTTAAATCATACCACAGTTAGAAACTCATAAACAAAATAAGATATAACTTTAATTCAAGATTCAACAACAAAATAAGATATAACTTTAGTTAAAGATACAATACTCTTTTTTATGGTTTTACAGTTTTAAATTAAATAATTTCAAGGGAAACTTCTTATGGAACGGATTTAAAATTCTGATCCGTAACCTTTTTGTGTGGCAAAAAATGGTGGGGGTAAACACTGTGTCGGGTAGTGTTCAGTACTTGGATGAAACAGTCTGGGAACACTGCGTGACGTTGGTTTTTTGTTCTATTTCTTTAAATCTTTCTCATAATGTCATTTAATTATTATTTTTTTTTTTTTACTATTATAGTTTTCATATTTTATATTATTATAATAGGGTTTTTTGGTGGGATCTTGGTCTGTCTTGTAGTGTCTACCAAAGCTAAAGCCTACAATTGTAAGGCTAAAGGATCCCATCAGACTTCGTAACTATATAATAACAATCATAAATACAGTGATACAACAAAATAATCCCAAGGAGGGTTGATGCCAGGCAGGCGGCCGATCGTAAAAATTAAAGCCAAATCATATACGACATATATGACAAACATGTTGTACCGACCCTACTTATGTGGAATAAGGGTACGAAGAAGAAGACTGTCATTTAATTATACATACAATGTAATATACCGATTATTTAACTCATAACTAATATTAAACAAACAAAACGATAAACGAAACTTTTATACACAGATTATGTTAAGTAGGTCAGATACAAAGTATTTTTCTTTAATACAGAGATAGTATTAATCATTTATTAGTTATAAATATACATTATTAAAGAAAAACAAGCACGATATATATTTTAATTACAGATAAAGTATTAAAAGTGAATTTTAATCATTATTCTGATTTGTTTTTCAATTATCCGTCTATTCGATATATAAACACTAATTCTATAATGAGTTACCTAACCTTGAGTTCGAATTTGTTGTCGTTAGACATCTCCAGCGCCGTGATTGCTTTTTATGACGCATGTAATTGGTATAATTAACACATACATGAATACTTATATAGTTCTGCATTTGTGCAGTTTGCTCTAGTTAGGTTTTGTGAAGCAAAAATTCTTATGGTAGGGGAAAATTCGTTACGCGTTAAACGTAAGGTGGGTATGTATTAGTGTCTGTATGTGTCTAGTAGTGTACAAAAATGAGTACGTAAATGTATAGTTATGTATTCATATTATGGGACTTCGTTTAGTATATAATAGTTTGAGTATTTAATTAACATAAGCCAAAGAAGTTACTCTCTCTCTGCGTGTACATCCTGATCTATTAATGATATAGGATAATATATAATACTAGTCTCCGCCCGTGATTTCGTTCGTGTGGCATAGTTACATAGCGGATGTTTTCAAGAGGAAAAAATCCCCGATTTTGAAATATTCCTCATTGGTGTTCCGCTCCTATTGGCCTTAGCGTGGTGATATATCCTATAAATTATAACCTTCCTCGATAGATGAGCTATATAACACTGAAATAATTTTTCAAATCGGACCCTACTGGTTCCTTTTTTTTTTTTTTAACGTGGGGAAATCCCTTATGGATACGCCACCCTCCCGAGGGAGAGGGTGGATTATGTCCGAGTCGCACGGACTAAAACCCCACGGTGTACCGACAGACCGTTTTGTGGGGGCGGCAAGGGATCGTTCAAGCTAATCAACCTTGTAGAGCTGCCCCCACGGTCCGCCCGGCGGAAAGTGACCGCCGGGCTCCTACCTATAGAGGGACAGACCGGGTACACACCGGCTGCTCCCCTCGTCCGCCGGACCTGTGCAATGAGGAGATGGGCCCCCCGACCCATCCCCTCAGGTCCGGCTACGGTGGCAGGAGGAGTTGGGCGAAGCGCCTTCTCCTCCTGCCTGTCCTCCTTTGGCGGAGACGGCCACTTAGAGGGTCTGCCTCGCGGGCCCTCTCCGCATCCTCCTTCTGCGAGATGACCTCCTCGCCGAAGGAGGCCATCGCTCGCCAAGCCTGTTCGCTGCCGAGCATGGCCAAAACCACGCTCGGCAGCGATAAGCCCGGTCCTACCGCCGCCGCCAGGAGGCGGCGCTGCTCCCCCCACGCAGCACACTCAGACAGAGTGTGCTGCGCGGTATCTTCGGCTGCGCCGCACTCGTGGCAGGCGGCGAACCCTACTGGTTCTGAGATTACCCCCTACAACTTCACAAATTCACAACGTCACAAACTTTACCTCTTTATAATATTATTATTATTAGTAATTAGTAACGATATAATATTTCCTAATATTAGAAAAAAATAATTTACGAAAAACATTGTTACCTCTATATACCGCGATCCGATGTGGTGCTTATGTCTCTTGAGCGCCATATCTCTATGTTCTTGAGAGATGAATCGTACCAGAGCTTCGCCGTTACGTCTACCCTGAGGCGATAAGCAAAGCGCTACTCCGCCCCTGTAAAACAACATCTAATTAAAAAAAATCCGATATTAAAATCATGAATCATTCATAGAAGAGGAACCGCAAGTAAACCGACACGCTCGGGTGGATAACGCTAAATCGTGTTTACTCGACTACACTTGCCATCAAGCGCCCTCGGGTCCCGGTGATACATTGAATCGTGTATGTATATAATACATACAATCGTGTATAATAAATACTCAGTGTTGCTGTCACCGATCACATGTTTTCACTTCCATCGTGTGTTGTATTGTTTATGTTCAACAGGCTTCAATGACATTTTGAATACACGTACAGTTGAGTCTCACTAATCCGGCACTTCAGTAGTCAGTAGTTTGGGGTGTAAGGGGTGTCGAATAACAACATAAGACTTGAGACACCCAATCCAACCTCACCTGCACGTGGTGCACCCTGCTTAATAACGAACGAGGCAATGGCGAAAGCAAGTTTTACAGCCTGACTGGGTCGCAACCACCATGTATATGGCGAAAAAGCCCGTCATAGTGATTCGCTTCTGCGGGTCGCATTTCGGGATCAGCCTGTGTACATCCAGCTTTTCGCAGGCCAGAATGACAGCGGCGACCCGCGATGGATAGTGTATCTCTTGGTGGTCGGCATTCTTTTCGGGCTGTTCTGTGCTTATCATCAGGCATAATGCAGTTATTTTGCCGTGCTATAATAAAATAAAAAAACAGTGCAATACGTTTAATAATCCGACACCCTACGCACACGCTATCCTCACCCTTCCCTACTTTCGTTCTGTACTTACGCACATAGATCAGTATAACTACCAAAAATTGTATAGAGTTTTTCTACACAATCCAATAATCCGAACATTCCAAGATACTACGTCATATCTCATTCTCTCATACAATTAAAAACCAAGATTACCATACGAAAATAATTACTGTGCGAAAACCGAGTAGACAATAGGGCGTAGCTATTCTGTATGTCGAAGGTGGTAGAGCCACGCTGAAGCTATTAATGGTTTCAGCATGAATGGGTCGGCTCGCCCGGGATGGTACCACCCTCTCACAGAAAACCGACGTGAAGTAACGGTGCCTGCATTGTTGCGTTTCGTTCGGTCAGTGAGAGTGCCGGATAACCACCTCCCCTTCCCTCTATTCTCCCCTCCTCTTCCCACTGCCCCTACCCCTTCCCCCCATACACAGGCTGGCAACGCACTTGCGATTCCACTGGTGTTGCTAGTGTCTATGGACGGCGGTAATCACTTAACATCAGGTGACCCAACTGTTCGTTTGCCACCCATGATAAAAAAAATATTGGATTAATAACTTACTTGGCAACATTTAATCCTCTGAAGAATTTAGCAATATCTTGATCCGATGATTGCCAGGGCAGTCCCCGAGCGCGGACTATGCAGTTACCATCTATGTCATCGTCTTTTGAGCTGTAACAAATTAAAACGAATTAATCAGCTGTTGCAAATAAAATAAATTTTTACACCGGTATATCTATTTGCCAGAAGAAGTACGATAATAACACCATTGACAATGTTAGCATGGTTGAAAGGTCATTTTTTAAAATTTTGCTCTATTACATCAGTTACGAGTGTGTACAAATACGACTTTATAGATTATAGTAGCGGGGCGCTGTGATGGCCGCTTTGACATATTACAATAGCGACGTGATATGTCGATTTATTTTCGGCAAAAATATTACCAATGCTGCTTTGTTTTGCATTAAGCATTGATGCGATTTGCTGTAGGCGGCAGTTGTGCTGGCCAGTGATCTTATATATATAACCATATATAGGATATAAATATATAATTTCGAAGTTTGTAAAGTATAAATACTGAACTGTGTTGATAATAAGTCCACTATTAATATTCATTATGGATTCTGTTAAACGGCGCTGTTGTTTTTGTTAGTAAAAACTTGAAAAGAGTTACTCGTGGGACCGTTTTACATTGTTAGATATAGTAGTCGTTAGATAAGTACATAGTTAAACATCTATATATTAATACGTGAAGCCTAAACTTTGTATCCCTTTTTAACAGAACTGGGCGAACGGGCGAACGTGAAATTTGGCTTAATTAAAGTTTATATGGAGGAGAAATGCAGAAAGCTATTTATTTTATATAAAATGCATTAGAAGTACATTAAATTAATTAAAATATGCATTACTCACACTACTGCTTCAATTTTACACAACATATACATACATGTAAATAAAAAAGACATTTTGACATTTGTCAAAAATAAAGAACTTCAAAAAAGGTTGTGAAGGAGGTTGCTATGTATTATTTTACTCTTACGTTCCAATCACCCTTTCAACAATGATATTATAACATACAACTATTATTATAATATTTATCCCTTTAAAAAATCAATGAACTATGGTCGAATGTCGACCACTGGACGCCCACTAGTATATATAATTTAGGAATGCATGTAGATTTTTAGGAATGGTGGTAGAGCCACGCTGAAACTATTATTGGTTTCAGCATGAATGGGTCGGCTCGCCCGGGGTAGTACCACCCTCTCATAGAAAACCGACGTGAAGTAACAGTGCTTGCATTGTTGCGTTTCGTTCGGTCAGTGAGAGCGCCGGAGACCCATCTCCCCTCCCGTCTCCTCTCTCCTCTCCTTTTCCCTCCCCTAACCCTTCCCTCCGAAAGATGGCAACGCACTTACGACTCCTCTGGGGTTGTTAGTGTGCATGGATGGTGGTGATCACTTAACAGCAGGTGACCCACCTGTTCGTTTGCTACCTATGACAACACAAGAAAAAAAAAACTAAAAAACTACTGAAAGCAATTGTATGCGATTTTCACCAGTGGATAAAGTGATTCACGAGGAAGTTTGTGGTATATAATATGACAACGATTTTTGAAGTTATACTTCTTTTGGCGCGTTAGGGAAAAATGATGTGAGTATATTTTCACGATGCGCGCGCACACCGTTACGAAAAACCGACACCCTGAAGTTAGCTATAGTGAACATTTTGTTTCTTTGTATTAAAACTTTCAATGTATTAAATACTTTTTTTTCTATTGTTAGTGTAGTTTTTTCTACAAACGTAGAATAAGGCGAAAGATAATTTTTTTGTAAAGATTTTTATCTTGTTACGCCAAAGAAGTATAACTTCTAACGCGTGTGCATAAGTACACACACACTTTTTTTTTTAAAGGCGCGATATCGTTCTTTATCGATTAACGAGGATTAGGCACCATTTCTATCTCTCATTGCATTGATCTAATATTTGACATGCTGTTTGTTCTTGAAGAACAAGTTAGTGTTGTATGTATATCTGTTTGTATGAACACGCATCACTGCTAAAGTACTACGTTCATGATAAAACTTCATAAAGTATATCCTCGAGTAATATTTAGTCATAATTTCATTAAAATCGGTTCACGTCTCCTCAATATGAACTTTAAGCCAAATCCCATGTCCCTCGGTCTGTCTGCGCAATGTGGTTAAAAAGGGTAAAGTATTCATATAGTGGTCATCGTGTAGTCGACATTCCGACCATAATAATATTATATTAGTTTCCTAATTTCAATATTTATTTATTTTAACTTTTTTCCGGCAACCAATCTTCTAGTAGATTGTTACTGCCATTGTCAAGTGAGCATCGATATTACAAATCTCTTGATATAATTTCAATGAACTAACAAGACGGCGGCCATCTTGTTAGAACTTTCCATGGAGTTTTTGTGGCATCTTAAAATTCATGGTCCGTGGTATTATTTTCCATTGACTTCACTTATACACAATAAACAAACTATATTACATAAAACACCACCAATTTCACACAATATAGAGTCAAGTAACACAAGATTATGAATAAAATATAAAAACCACTACATGACAGACCAAAATCCCGCCAACTAAACTCCGGAGCATAAAGAATCACGAATAGAGGATTATAAATAAAAAATTGGATTCGTCGATGGTCTGAAAACAAACACCGTTTTTTTTTTGTTGATAACATTAAAACTCTGCTATTACTAAAAAAAATATCGATTAACAGAAAAGAAAAACCGTACAGAACTGGTTGTGATATAGCATATAAGTATTTTAGTCTTATCGTCACTTATCTTTTATTATATCTACACTAATATTATAAAGAGGTAAGGTTTGTAAGTTTGTGACGTTGTAGGGGATAATCTCAGGAACTACTGTTCCGATTTGAAAATTTCTTTCAGAGTTATATAGCTTGTTTATCGAGGAAGGTTATAGGCTATATATTATCACGCTAAGACCAATAGGAGCGGAGCATTAGTGAAGAATGTATCAAAGTCGGGACCAAAATAACTATTCCACGCGACTAGCGACGCTAGTGTCGCGACGCGACACGCGACTAGACTAGAAGACTTAATCAAGTGAAAACTACTGAAAGTATCTGTATAGGACTACGACCATTTGACGCGGCATTTTTTGTACAAGATTCTGTGCTATTTATGTTTGGGGTATCATTGATTCTTTACCGTTTTTTTTAAATTATAGGTTTATTTAATTCACAGCTAAGCTGGCGGGTATCAGCTAATATATATATGAAGATAGATGAGTAAAGTTTGTAAATATATGTGAAGTTTTTTCCTAACACAAAGCTACTTTCAAGTTGTAGGTTATGTATAATACATTTTATTGACATTTATTAACTTTGTATTATAATTAACACATACGAAGTCGCCGGCGATTACCAGTATAAAATAACAATAGTAGATTTATAGACACTAATAAAAAAAATTGTCTATACAAAAATACATAAATCCGTATATATAATCTTAAAATTAGTTTTTATTGAAAATTAATAATGATAAAATCAAAACATTATAAATTAATATGATACTAACGATGATTGTTCAAATTTTCAAGATATCATAATCTGAGATATATTACCGTATCTGTATTAATAACAAATCGCATAAGCTACATATATCTGTATCTGTGGCGCGACGATTAAAATATTTTTGGTGACCGCAGTGCGCTCGATATCATTTGCGTGACAACGGGAAAATACTATGAGGTAACCACCATACGTATAGTAAAATCACTTGGCACGCTCAATCTCTATAAAGCAAGCTACTTATGAACGTTCATATAAGAATATGTTTTGTACGTATAAAGAAGTCAACGACATATTCTAATTATCACGTGTGTATTTGTTCTAATATATAGGGCAATGGTTGGTTCCCAAACTCTTTTTTTTTTTTATTGTAGCACGGCAAAATGACTGCACTACGCCTGATGGTGAGCATAGTACAATCTAAAAACAATGGCGACCACCGAGTGACAAACACATCGTCGGTCGCCGCTGTCATGCCGGCCTGCGAAAAGCTGGATATGCACAGGCTGATCCCGAAACGCGACCCGCAGAAGCAAATCACTATTACGGGCTTTTTCGCCATATACATGGTGGTTGCGACCCAGTCAGGCTGTAAAACCCTACCACCCCGCTTTCGCCATTGCCTCGTTCGTTATTCAGCAGGGTGCACCACGTGCAGGTGAGGTTGGCTTGGGTGTCTCAAGTCTTATGATGTTATTCGACACCCCTTACACCCCCAACTTATGTCATAGTTGGCAAACGAACAGGTGGGTCACCTGCAGTTAAGTGATCACCACCGTCCATGGACACTAACAACACCAGAGGAGTCGCAAGTGCGTTGCCACCCTTTGGGGGAAGGGTTAGGGAGGGAGAGGGAGATCGAGAGAGAAGAGGAGAAGGGAGGTGGGCCTCCGGCGCTCTCACTGACCGAACGAAACGCAACAATGCAATCACTTTTATTTCACGTCGGTTTTCTGTGAGAGGGTGGTACTTCCCCGGGCGAGCCGACCTATTCATAATGAAACTAATAATAGTTTCATCGTGTCTCTACCACCATTTCACAAAGCATTTATAAGTTTAGCATTTTGACAAGGCGGTGCGCCGCGCCGTGTTTGCATACATGCATTGCATTATACATTCTCCTAGATGCATCGGCAGTATGAGAACCCTCTAAATTATTACTGGTCACAAGTGTAGACCGCGTACGGAACTGATAAGGCACAGAGACCAGTTCTTATACTAACAGAAGACTCCTTATAGTGACCTAATTTTTATTTATAAAACCTATAGCCTTCACGACTTTATCTGCGGTTGTATGTTTACTAAAATAAAAATAAAAATGAATGTATTTGTGCGAAACCCCATTTTTTTTACTAAAATATTTTGAGTGACATCGACATTTAAAAAAATGTTTTATTTTTTGTTATAGCTTCTATAACATATGTATGTACTTTCATAATCATTTAGTAGGAAGCGGTTGTTTTAATATTAGACAGACATTTCAATTTCACTTATTTGTATCGATAATGTATTTCTCAACTCAGTCCATTCACAAAATACAGTTTTGATTGGTTCAGTAGTTCTTTTTATTTCTCTTTCTGTTACTTGCTTAGTTTCCTAATATTTTAAAATATTGTTTTAGAGTATCAACTAGTTTTAGTATTATTTCTCTTTTTGTTTCAATTTCCTTGTTTTTTTAATATGTAAAATAGTTTAATATTTAATTTATTGTTGGAGCATGCCGTGGTTATCTCGAAACATGACTATATTTAAAACAGTCCCACTTTTTATATATTTACTAGTGTATTGTCATGTTAACGATCCTAAAATTAAAAATTAAAGAATGGTGATAGTTCCGTTGATGTAACTCTTTTACTTTATAGGATTTCCGGATCATTAGTTAGCAGCGTATATCCTACTTATCATATCCAAGATTGGTAATAGATTGTAAATCTCTCTGTAGTCGTCGCTATATTTATATTGAGCTGAATTTACCGTTTTGTATAGTGCCGTCCCTTTGTCGTGCTTTAATATAAAAGAAACGTATGTGTAATTCACACGTGCTAGAAATGAAATCTTCAAAAAGAAAGCACGAAAAGCGTATATCTCACTGTTCCTCAATGCGCAAAGGCAAGCGAGACATTGCTCCCATTCTACCCGACACAGTGTTTACCCCCATCACTTTTCGTCGTACAAAAAGATCGCGGATCAGAGTTTAAAAGCCCTTTCATAAGAAGTATTACTTTAATAAATATACATCTATTTATCGCTAACACTAAAGTCAGGCACAGATATGAAGATTTAAAAAAAAATGTAGTTATTAGTTTTAAAAGTAGCAATTAGATAAAATGTTTTTAATTAAATCTTACGATCAGAGCTTTAAGTTCTTTATTCGATATTCAATATATTCGTTTGTAACAATTCCTAGTTTTTAATGTTCCGAAACTAAAGTTTAGTTACAGAAATGAAAAGAAAACAGTGGCGCCTTGCAATGCGTAACGCTTTGTACTCAGAACACCGCGGCACAGCTTGGGAACCGCTGACAATCTTTACGAAGTATAATTTTGAGGATTTCTTTAAAACTATACGGAGTGATTCTCGAGTGGAAACTAGTATTAAAGTCTTACTACATTACAAAGGCTTAATTTCGAAGTGATAGTAAAAAAAAAATTCAGAATTACACAAAGAAGTATAATCTTAACAAATGCGAATAAATATTATATATGAGCTGTAGCGATGCGCAGATGTAACGGGCCGTATGATGTCATGTGTCTAGGCCACTTGAATACTGTTGATATACATGTGTATGGGATAGGAATCGTGATAGAAAATCCATGAATGGAAATAATGGAATTTTATGTTTATATGACATTCCTTGAGGTCATGTTATATATAAAAAAGTGTTTATATATCAGTAGTTAACGTACAAAAAAGTCCGTTTTACAACACTATATCGACAGAAGAAAGCGGAATTGTCATAACTTGAAACACCCAAATTTACACCAGAGCCAAAAAACTATTTCAAAAATTCATAACTCATATATTTATATAGATAGAAAGTTGAAAACGTTACTTATATAAAAAACTTACTTATATAATCTAAAGCCTACCTAGTGCCAAAATTGTTAAAAATGCATATTTTACCCTATTTACGACGATCTTTTTTATATCACAGGAGGTAAACGAACAGGTGGGTCACCTGATTTTAAGTGATCACCACCGTCCCAAGACACTCGCAACACCAGGGGAGTCGCAAGTGCGTTGTCAGCTTGTGTTTGTGCGAGAGGGAGCGGGGGAGTGGGAGGGGGAGGAGAGGTGGTCTTCCGGCGCTCTCACTGACCGAACGAAACGCAACAATGCGAACACTGTTACTTCACGTCGGTTTTCTATGAGAGGGTACCCCGGGCGAGCCGACACATTCATGCTGAAACCAGTAATAGCTTCAGCGTGGCTCTACCACCAACAAAACACTAAATTTGTGCTAAAAGTAGGCAAAAAACTAAGGCCATATTGATGAAAAATTTCATCGTAACAAAACGAGGCCCAGACCATTCGAAGCGACCATTCGAAGCGGTATTTTTTTATAGAAGAGTATGGTAAAGTGCTTTAGTCCAAAATGCAAGTTACAACATTTCCGCTTTCTACAGTCGGAATACACGTATTTCTGATACATATTTGCTTTTTTTTTATTAATTCTGCGACGCTTGACCTCTGTCACACCTGATGTAAAGCGAAGACGAGGCCTAGGATATAACGCGTTCACGCAGTAAATGCACATTCGCTCTTCTTTTGAAAATTACTACATCATATGCTTCAGGAAAAACAGACGCAGGCAGCGCATTCCACTCCCTCGCGGTTCGCATAATAAATACTTTATTTTGGTGCTCAGGCCTATTCATAAAATACGTTCACACTTAAAGGACTGCGGGCGGTATACGCTTACTGTGACAAGGGGGGATTTAAGGAAACGTGATGTTTACAGCTTATCGAAGCTACAAAGCCTTTTAATGCGATGATGGCTTTCTTTAATCTGTTATGACAGTTACCAACGTTGAACACAAACCAGTGAGTTATTAACTCGAAAAGTTTGTACGAAAACAGTGGCACAATTGAATGTGTAGAAGTACTGTAAACTCTCTGAAACCGCGGATCCTGTAAAAAAAACCTAGAAAATGTAGTCGTTGGAAACAATCTAAGTTGGCTAGTTTTCTGTTACCTAAGAATGACAATATAACAAGCAAACCATATATCTTGAAGAACTTCGTTTTTAACCGGAGCGGTAGTGCCGCTCAAACAGAAACTATAAATAGCCTTTTTTTATTTTATTGTAGCACGGCAAAGTGACTGCACGGTGCCTGATGTTAAGCACAATATAGTCCAAAAACAACGGCGACCACCGAGAGATACGCCTCCGGCGGTCGTCGTTGTCATGTCGGCCTACGTAAAAGTCTCTTCACGTCATCACGGCTTCACGTGAAGCCTATCAAAGCTAAAGCCTACAGAAAAATTGTAAAGCTAAATGTTCCTATAAGACTTCGTAATTATTCATAATAATCATAAACATATATAGTCGTACAACAAGATATTCCCAAGGAGGGTTGATGTCAGGCAGGCGGCCGATCGTAAAAATGAAGACAAACAAATGACAAACATGTTGTACCGATCCTACATAGGTGGGATAAGGGTAAGAAGATGGCTTTGTTGATAACGTGTTCGGACGCCGCGTCGAAGGACGTAGGTTCGAATCCTAGCAACCGAGTCGGAGCTGTCAGTGGAGGAAGATATCGTGATGACCCATAGCATGGTGGTACGGTTTTTTCCAAGTCCACCTGGCTAGCTACCATCCTCAAATTGAAAATCTGCCAAGGACATGTTAGTGTGTTCCGAACCGCACTTGAGAGCCAGTCCTCTCTAGGCTTAGAGTGTTTACTATCTTAGACCTCGTCGTTATTTTATATCAGAGGAGATTTTGGTCAAACGCTAAAAAGAGAAAAAAAAGCAATTTAGCAAATTTTTTTACATTAATTGTAGTAAGACTCCTTTACGCACGCTTGACTTGGGGAGTAAGATGGTGAATGCGTGACGAGAGTGTTACGAAAACGTGTGATGGGGCGAGGCGAACGGAAATTGAGAGAGAGACATAAGTTAGTGAAGATAAAGAGAGAGTTAGTTTCGTATTATCAATGAAAACTCATGATAAATTTAAATATTTGTAGAAAATAATATGTTAGCGTACGACGCACATTTTCTTAAGATGGTGTGTCACGCGTCGAGTGTGGCGTGACATCGGTTTATTTAGCGACTTCTTTCTTATGTGAGTAAGCATGTGGGATTCTTAGAAGTTATGAACAGTTTAATCTAACCTAAATTACTCAATAATTTAGAACAAATCACATTAACCATAATCAAATAGAAGAGCATTAACAATACCTTGCCAAGATTGATTAACATATAACATAATAGATGGCGCTGTTAGCAAACACCTATGATAATTCGAATCTTCGTAAGATCCTGTAATAAAAGTATGCGTTACTATTTATGTGTTAATTCCGACTGCTGAATGCTCCGACTGCTAGATGCTCCCACTATGACAATATAATATATATATATGGAGCTAAAAAAGTTTTACTTCAGTCATGTAGTCTAAAGCACCCTCGTGTTTTTATACGATGACAAAGCGTGACAAGGGAGGGCGGTTTAAAAAAATAAAATTATATGCGGCGTATTTTATGAACGGACCCTTAGTATATTACCGATAAAAATTAATACATTGACTTCTTACGTGACCTCTTCAATACAAAGCACACGCGGGACAGAAATTATATAGATTGCAATAAGGCGAAAACTGTAGCTAGTTAAAATAACTATTAATAAGTTTAAAATGTTTCACATTTACCATAAAGATTTCATTTTTCTTAACGGTACAGTGTCACAAAATCTTACAACACTGCAACAATATTACACATATCACCTCCACACACGTGCACTTCATACACGCTACATATGAAAGTGGTAGGGTTTTTATTTTTGTTTTTCCCTTATTGAACTGAAACAGTTTAGAAAAATTATGCAACACAAAATACATATAACAGTTGTTGAGATATGTATGCTTGGTACACATATATGTTTCAATAACTCATATAAGTATGAATATGTAGCTAGGCTTAGGTTAGCTCAGATAGGTCGCGAATTGCATGAATCAGGCAACAGCCCGAGCCGAGATGTGCCGCGCACCCTTGAGCTAGTTGTCAAAATAAAATCGGCTGAGTGTCTTAAGCGCTCGCCTTAGTAATCCAGTGAAGCTGTTAAGACCTTGCTAGGTCAATAGCGTAGTCAGTTCGAAAAAAAAAAAACAAAAAACAATTGTCGAGTGATTATTTCAATGTCAATGTTAAGTTCATGTTAATGTTCCAACAACATGGTGGCTCCCTTGTTAGAACTTTGGAGGAAATTTTTGTGACATCTCTGAATTCATGCTCCGTGCTATTATTTTCCATCCACTTCACTTCTGCATAATAATCGGACTATGTTACGTAAAATTCCACCAATATTACAAAATAAAATACAGTCAAATAACACAAGATTAAAATACAATATAAAAGCCACTACACGACAGTCCAAGATCCCGCCAAGAACTCTTGTTACGAAATTTACGAAATTTTAAACAAATATTATCATATATTTTAATACGTGAAGCCTAAACTTTGTATCCCTTTTTGAGACAAATGCGCGAACGGATGAACGTGAAATTTGGCATAGTTAAAGTTTATATGGAGGAGAAGTGCAGAAAGCTATTTATTTTATATAAAATGCATTAGAAGTACAATAAATTATTTAAAATATGCATTACTCACACTACTGCTTCAATTTTACACAACATATACACACATGTAAATAAAAAAGACATTCTGACATATGTCAATAAAGGACTTCAAAAAAGGTTGTGAAGGAGGTTGCTATGCTCGACTGTATGTATTATTTTACTCTTACGTTCCAATTACCCTTTTTCATTCTACATTCTACAATGATATTTTAACATAATACTCTTTGACAAAAGAACCCTAATAAAATACAAACTTTAGAAAATCAATGAACTATGGTCGAATGTCGACCTCTGGGCGCCCACTAGTTCTTATTAATATGCCAAATGTTTCAAAGTTTTATAATAATATATACACACATAGAAGTGCGTTAATTGTGAATATATACGAGACATTCTCTGCAGGCAAACAGCTAAGCCTTACAGTGCAATATTAATAAAAGTTCGCCACTCGTGTTATCATAATTAACCGCATTTACTTATCGCTAATGTATTATAATATTGCAGTTAATTACAATTTTATATGTACAGAGAATTTTAAAAATGTATTAGAATTATTGTCTTAGTTATTAGGGTATGACGTCATGAATAAGGTTTGTGCAGTTTTAGTATCTGTAATTGCGGTTTTTGTAACGTTCCTCGCGTCAGTCAAAGTACCGACCAGTTACCATAGACTAACACTATATATAGCACGTCCACTATCTACGCCTACTATCTTGACCCACTCAGGCCGCAGCAGGGGCCCCTTATGAGGAGCCAGTACCTGCCGGGTGTGCAGACGCAGTGCCGTAGGCAGTTCCTGCTCCCCGGCCAAATAGGTGCAAGGAGGCACCATGGGGAAATAAAAGGCATAGACTAATTGCATGGTGGTACTAAATATTCTAATGCTTCCCTAGTTAGCTCCCACCCCAAGCACCAATAGATGTGTTGTGTGTGTGTATCGGTCTAGGCGTGGCTTGTTATCATTTTGGAAAAGTGGATAAATTACTCCTGGGTAAACTAACCGTATCCTAATTCCTAACTAATATTATAAATACGAAAGTCTGTTTGTTTGTTATGAAATGAAATATAGCGTCCAAAGTGTAAGGGGCACAGAAAAAGACATAACTTTTATACAGAATAAAAGTATTGTTCTCGAAGGATATATCAAATCAACATTAAAAAGAACGAAGTGTGAACTGAAGTAAAATCACAAGCAACACTTCGATTGTATTCGTTTATATATCTTGACACTTTCAAACTGATAATACCATGGAATCGATAATGTATAATCGATTATAATTGAATTATTCGATTATTTTCTTAGACTCGTGCGCTAAACGGATAAAAACAAGAGAGCGATCATAACACTGGCATTTTCCACTATTTGTGTGTTATGACAAATTACAAGGGTCAAATAATATAATTCCCTGATTAAATCGATTGATAAATAACTTATATTATCACTAGTGTTAGAGGTACTGGTGGCGTTTTTGTGTGTAAGATGTAGGTAAAATTTTATATGTCTAGTTCAAGTCGCGATGTTGCATTGAAGGCAACAACAAAAGTCCCAAGCGGTTGAGCCCAACAGGCTCGGCCATTTTAGCGCCTTTGAGATTCATGCCACACGGCTGAGTGCCTTAAGCGCTCACCCAAAAAGCGCAGTGAAGTTATTGTGTCAGTCAAATCAACATTCTATAGACAGTTCGAAAATAAATCTCTCCCATTATTCCTTGTATAGTTTTGTCGTGGTGTTGTAGGGTTTTGACCGATGGAATATCAACACAATGTCCGTATGTTCGAACCCCAGCATGTACCAACGAATTTTTTTTACGTACTAATGTAAATAGGTAACACAATCGGCTGACGGTGAGGGAAAACATCGTGAGGTAACCTGAACATGAGAAATGTTCTTGTAGTACTGTGGATTTCTCAGAATTTGAAATCGTCTATACGTCATGGGCTAGCGTTGCGGTGATTATGCCCATACTTTCCTCCGGTAAGAGGCCTATATCCCTGCTTGTATAAGAAAGTTAAACTTAACTCAATATTTGCTATTTTAAAGATTTTCAAATCACAGAACGATTAAAAAGACTGGAACAGATTTTGTTTAAATATTATCGCGTGTTATGACCTTAAATGCTTATCGAATCATTTGAAATGTCACGCTTATAATTAGGTTACGAATGTGTGACGAGTGTGAGGTAGGTTTTTTTTATATTCAATTATGCTGCCTGCGACGTCTTCACACGAATGTATTAACAATGAAAATGAATATTTTTGAAGATCTCCTTACTGTCTTTTAGTTCAGTCAGTCTCTATTTTATTTGGACATTTATCAAACCAAATATTTATTTAATAATACATTAATATAAAATTTATTACCAAATAGGTGTAGACATTTGGAAGTGATGAACTTATACATACATTATACATTTGGCAGTTATTTTTATTTATACAGATAGTATTCTTCAGCATTCGATACTCGGTTACCACAATACTTCTAATTATGACCTTTGGCTTATGGCTAAGTCATTTTCAAAATCAATGCCCTAAATCATTACATATTATAAAACAAAGTCCTCAGCCACGTCTGTCTGTCTGTCTGTTCGCGATAAACTCCAAAAACTACTGGACGGATTTTCATTCGCTTTTCACCAGTGGATAAAGTGATTCACGAGGAAGGTTTAGGTATATGTCAAGGTTTTTCTTATGCTTAGCTTAGGCTAGTTTACAATAAAAATTGTGTTAAAAAGTTATTAAAAGCCATTTCGAAATAAACATAACATAAAATTAATAATAAACTATTAGAAATTAGTTAAGTAATGTATATACTAATCATAAATCGTTAACCAAACAATTCTTAATGACCTGACAACCAAGATATCACTCTGACATTTTGGCGCGTCGGACAAATGTCTAGGTTGCCCGCACTTATATGATGTTGCCTAAGGCCCTAATTCACTACATTTTACCATTAATACAATATTCAGACTACGAGTAACTCTAAATATCCTAAGATATAAGGAAGCTATCAATCATGAATGGATGGATAGGAGAGGTGACTAAAATTCTTCGAAATTAAACACTGAATCTATACTAATATTATAAAGCTAGAGGATTTATTTGGTTGATCGTGCTAATCTCAGGAACTACTGGCCCCCTCTCCGCCAAAGGAGAGCAGGAAGGAGAGGGAGGCGAACGCTCGCCCCCTTCCATAACCGAGCCTGAGGGGATGGGTAGTCTGTCTATAGTAGAACGAAGGGGCCAGAGGGGCGGTTTCTCAGGAAGACAACAGATGTCCCTGGCCGCCCCTACCATGCGGCGGACGGTAAACCGTGGGATTTTAGTCCGTGCGAGTCGGACATAACCCACCCTCTCCACCGAGAGGGTGGTGTATGCATAAGGGATTTCTCAACGTAAAAAAAAAAGGTTGACGACAGTTATCTTCTTATTTCAAACACACAGTAGTTAAGTATTCGTTGAAATACTTTCAAATTGGCAACCGTGTTTAACTCCTGTGAGAAATGCTTCTATTTAGAAGCTTCAACATTTATTAGATCTCAGACTATCTTTATTGTAAGAATACTAAAAATCCATCCGATAGATTTTAATAATGTTCTAGTAAAATCCATAACCTGCTATTGCACTACTGATAGTTATATTATAGAAATAATTACTTTGAACTTCTAAAGTCGGGTGTAACCGCTGGAAGAAGCTAGCTAGTATGTGCGAACAATCCCATGCTTACAATCGTTCATTATAACCGGTCGGGGCGCGAATCAAAACAAACGAGACAATGCCCCTGACGTTGACACTTGTCGCATGACGTCATATAGGATCTGTGTATGCGTTTACTAACGCCTAGACGGGAGATTATTGAAAAATATGTTATACTAAATTTCGCTATTAGTTTCGCTCGAGTTAATGTAATTTTGACCTATGCCTCGAGCACAGCACTTTTAATGAAAGGTACGTCATTTTTTCTGCCCCTGACAACGTGTATGAAAATTTACATGATCAGTTGAGTAGTCAAAGCGTGAATATGTATATTTTATTTGTAGTAAATATTCTTTTAAATTAATTACTGGCACTGTCAAATCTATACATATAATGATAATGTAAATCTGTACTTATTAAATTTTTTTGAAAACAATTGTTACATGTGTCTAGGAATCAGTAAAACTTTACCACTTTATAATATTAGTAAAGATATATAAAAGTCATTACACGGCAAGGATCACGCCAAAAAACGCATTTTTTTTATGTCATAGGTGCCAAACGAACATGTGGGTCATCTGATGTTAAGTGATCGCCATCGTCCATGGACACTAACAACACCAAAGGAGTCGCAAGTGCGTTGCCACCTTTTGGGGGAAGGGTTAGGGGAAGGAGAGAGAGAGAGAGGGGAGAGGAGAGAGTAAGGGAGGTGGGCCTCCGGCGCTCTCACTGACCGAACGAAACGCAACAATGCAAGCACTGTTACTTCACGTCGGTTTTCTATGAGGTGGTGGTACTACCCCGGACGAGCCGACCCATTCATGCTGAAACCAGTAATAGTTTCAGCGTGGCTCTATCACCATAATAAATTGCATTTATAGTATTAGTAACATAAAAAAACACTTTACTTACAAGGTTTACCTTTTGTAATGTATACAAAAATAGTATTTGCTAAAACTTAAATAAATCTATAATAGACTAGCCGGCACGGCGGACGTTGTCCCGCCCTGATAATAAAATACTTTGACGTTAGACATATGCTATCGCTGGCTTTTTTGTAGGCATTATGAAGTTCTATAACTTTTCTCTAGAACTCAATCATATATCTTTCGTCGTTAAGGCAGCGTTCATAAGAAGCGTTTTCGTTCGACCGTTTTTTCTCCGACTTACTTTGCTAATCCGACTACCACAAAAAACTCTTTTAATTTTTCGGGTTAATATATCGCCTATGACACTCACAAATAACGGGGCTTTCCATCGGTAAAGGAATTTTCAAAATCGGTTTAGTAGATCCAGAGATTACCTCTTACAACGTCACAAACTCACAAACTTTACCTCTTTATAATATTAGTATAGAAATATAGATGAAGATATCGTAATATTTTTTAGACTATGGAGTAAAATAAAAAAAAACGTGATTGAAATCTATATATAGTACAATATAGTAGTAATTTTTAAATAACGCGCAAAACGGCAGATATCTGTCACAATATTTACATATATAGTAGACACTACTAAATAATCTTGCTAGGGGTCATCAGTAGTATGTCCTAAATTAAACGTTAAATCTTTATATCCACACGATGTAAGTCACCGATTACAACTTATTTATAAACCTAACTGACATACTCAGGACATTGCAAAACACATCACTTCTTAGAAAATGATTCATCTTGTACTGATATCGTATAAGAATTTATGGTACTCCGTTGGGAAGAAACGTAAAGGATTTTTATATGAGTTTTATACTTCGCCCGCGGAAGTATTTTTTTAAAAAGGACTTATTAATCTTCTTCATCATTACATAGTATAAAACAAAGTCCCCTACCGCGTCTGTCTGTCTGTCTGTTCGCGATAAACTCAAAAACTACTGAACAGATTTTCAAACGGATTTTCACCAGCGGATAAAGTGATTCATGAGGAACGTTTTGGTGTATAATTTGTCAAGGATTTTTTTATAATCAGGGCGGGAGGCCGGACCCGCTAGTTTTATATAAATTTCTTCTGTATGTCATTGAACTCCTCCGAAACGGTCCAACCGATTTTGATGAAATTTTGTGTGCGAGTTCCAGTGGATCCGCGAATGGTTTAGACAATTGGACCCGGTAGATGGCGCTGCGGTTGACTTTTAGGATTTTTTTTATTATCAAGTGCAACGTCTACCGGCCCGCTAGTGGTAGTATAAACGTTTGTGTGTGGCGCGCGCGGTACTGAACACTGCTTATTTTGTGTACATTAGAACCTCGATAATTTAAACCCCAAGGGAAACAGAAAATATTTTACGTTATAGAGTTTTTAACTTATCAAGGGTTTATGTTACACTCGCACTTTCGCCGCATACTTTCTTCAAGGTCAAATCATGGCGTTTGTCGAAATTTTCTAACCTACCATTGCTAGCTTTAAAATTATGGATTTTTAGCGAATTGGCGAACATTTCAGCTTTTTCTTTACTATGGGTCTGTAACACTGATGTTTTGGTTTGGACACTTTTTGAATCACGTAAATAAACGTTGCTTCAAAATAGGGAATTCACCAATCTTTGGTCTTTTACATAAAATACTTTCTCCAGATTCTCGTTTCTTCACGAGTTTAGCTTCTTTTTAATTTATAAGTAACCTTTCCTTTTCTATTCACTTCTTATCAGCGTGTGTTAGTGTTGTTAATTTTCGTCTTGAACTCATTTTACTTAGATAACTTCTATCACACAGCACAGTTTCCTGAATAGTGAGTGACTAACAACTAATCATCCAAATAAGCCGCTGTCCTAACCACCGCAAATACATCTCTTAGGGATTTCAAAGAAACCATAGGGGATTGTATGCTTATTATTTGTGTTATCAAATTAACTTGTAAACACGACTAATTAATAAATTTCGATTTTTTCTTCTTTTGTACATTCATTCGAAATGACTCATTGGCTGACAGTTTATGTTAGGGAGCTCATCGAAACATTTCTCTGACCGAGGGCTAATACTGAAATTATTAGTTTAAGTTATCGAGGGTGCGTATTTTAAATAATAGAGGTTTTAGGCTCTGAAGGGAACAGTTTATTTTTTGAAGTTATAGAGGGTTTTACCGTATTGATGTGTTACTGTATTATATTTGGGCGGAACCCATTTTATTTTCTAAAATAATAGTAGTCCAAGTTACTCCTTATAACGTCAGCTGTCTTCCAAAGTAAATCCCGTTAAAATCGGTTAAACCGTTTCTGACATTAGCCGGAGCAAACAGACACACGATAAAATAATAGATAAAATAAGAGTTGTTTTTTTGATATAATTACAGTTTTTACTTTCATATTCATTTCGTAAAAAGTTGTTATTTTTATATACAAGTGAGTCCGTGCGACTCGGTTCACGTGAAAATGGTTTTTCATATTTCATCATAAATTTTTTTATCTGTAATGTTGTTGTAATCTGTATCTGTAATTGTTCGCCATTTTTTTAAATAACTTATTCATGCTACTTATCCCTTAATGTTAAATTTCTTCATTATTACTTAAGCTTTGTGCAAAAGACACTTTGAGAAGTCCTATGGAATTTTGTCTAGAACAATAACAGACGCCCTCTTTTTATTGATATATAATGGACTAAATATTGTTATGGCTCCACAGGTACGATCTACTATTATAAATTTCCGTTGATTATTTTTTAACTAATAAGTCACGTTGCAATGAAAAATAACAGATATTCGAGTCACCAAAAACTCTAACCTAAATTCGTCTCTATAAAGTCTCACCAGTAACTACAAGTCCCGTTTAAGTCGATTAATTCTATTCTGAGATTATCTCGTACATACAAACAGACAAAGAAAACGTTTCGGTTACGTAGAAATAAAAAAAAACTTCTATTTCGAAGATTAGATACGTGCGACTTAATTCGCGAGTTGCGGTACAAAACGACTGAGGTGTGGATTAAGGTGACTTATTATATAACAATGCATTTTAAAATACTGTCCAATAACTCCCAAAGAATACCTCCAGTATCTACTTTATTACTTTATTTTTGGCAACGAATCTTCTAGTAGATTATTATTGACGTTGTCAAGTAGGTAATGAAATTAAAAGTTTCTTCCGATCATTTTAATCAACTAACAAGATGGTGGCCGCAGAATCCATGCTCCAATATTATTTTCCATCCAATTAACTTGTGCACAATAAGTAAAATTACATAAAACACCACCACAACTACAAAATATTGAGCCCAATAACACAAAATTATGAATAAAATATAAAAATAACAACTACATGACATTCTAAGATCCCGCCAAAAACTGTTATCTACATTGACGTATTCGTAGCATTGAAATCAAATATGCATTTCTTTATATTATAATTAACTTTTAAAATTATTATTTGATTTGTAGTTATATATTTATCAGCATTATGTCAACGTGAATCGTATTTTCATTTATATTTCCTGCTCTCCTATTATTTTAAAGCGTAATTTGTGAGGTTATATTTTACACTATTTTGAGGTTATGTTCTTTTGACTACAATTATTATAGCATACGCGAGGAAAGTTAATTAATTATATAATAAATAATTTAACAATTCCCGTTTAGTATTGTTATTTAAGTTATTTTAAAATATAGATCTAACGCGCCAGAAAACTGCATCTTCTGTTGAAAATCGTTCGAAGCTATATACACGAAAGAAGCCTTCATACTTGACGAACTTTTTAGTCTTTTACTAAATTTGGTTTCTATACCTATAATTTGATCATTTTGAATTTTAAATGGTTTCAGACGTTAAATGTATTTTCTACTACATTGTTTTGAATGTTTTTTTGTTAAATGGAGCCATCAACGTGAAAGATAGTACTAAAATAAGAAGTTTTTTTTTATGTTAAAGGGCCACCAATGTTTTGGATTATTACTGCCATTGTCGAGTAAATAATAATATAACAAAGGTCTTGTAATATTTCCAATGTTCTGACAATATTTAATAAAACAAAATTATGAATATAATATAAAAGCAACTACAGAAAAAAGTAAGATCCCGCCAAAATCTCTCAAAATAAGAAGTTCATTACCTTGACTATTTAAAATTCTTGTAGAGATAATAAAACATTCTTTACAAGATAGGAGAAATATTTACGCGATCAAAGTTAAGAGATGAGTTTTTGGCGGGATTTTGGTCTGTCATGTAGTGGATTTTATATTTTATTCATAATCTTGTGTTATTTGACTCTATATTGTGTAAAATTGGTGGTGTTTTACGCAATACAGTTCGGTCATTGTGCATAAGTGAAGTGAATGGAAAATAATACCACGGACCATGAATTCTGATATGCCACAAAAATTCCATGGAAAGTTCTAACAAGATGGCCGCCATCTTGTTAGTTCATTGAAATTATATCAAGAAACTTGTAATATCGATACTCACTTAACAATGGCAGTGATGGTCTATTAGAAGACTGGTTGCCAAAATGGAATGGAAGAAGAACTTAAAATACTTTTGACTACTTGACAATGGCAGTAATAATCTGTAAGGTTGGTTGCCAAAAATAAAGTAAAAAAAAAAAAACGTTTCTAAGTAAAGAAGTTATTGAGTAATAATTATAACAATAAATAGAGTTTGCATTGGTAACGATAAAGCAGCGATCGTGACAAGTATCATAGCTGACTATGTAAAATATTGTATTTGTTGACGATTGCCTTTCCGTCGGACGTGTTATGTTTAAAGTTGCGAAACGTCACATCGCTGTTTTAGCGTACCTACAACCAGCCTTCATTCTCATTGTTTCAATGTTATATTTGTATTAGACACGTAGTTAAGTGTTAAAGTTCAACGTATGAAATGGATTTATGAGAAACTAGCCTCTGACTAGTTACTTTGACTAACGCAGCGGAAGCTCTCAAGGGGAAAAAAACCCCGATTTCGAAACATTATTCATTAGTGCTCCGCTCCTATTGGTCTTAGTGTGATGATGTATAGCCAATAACCTTCCTCAATAAATGAGCTATATAACATAGGTTTTTTCAAATCCGATTTGTAGTCCCTGAGATTACCCCCTACAACGTCACAAAGTCACAAACTTTACCTCTTTATAATATTAGTATAGACTAGCCTCTGCCCGCGACTTCAACCGCGTGGAATAGTTACTTTGACTAACACTAACAAGCAGCGGAAGCTCTCAATAGGAAAAAAAACCCCGATTATGAAATATTTTGCATTGGTGTTCCGCTCCATTACAGTGATGATATATAGCCTATAATAACCTTCCTCGATAAATGAGCTATATAACACTGAAATAATTTTTCAAATCGGAACAGTAGTCCCTGAGATTCCCCCTACAACGTCGCAACCACCATGTATATGGCGAAAAATCTCGTCATAGTGATTCGCTTCTGCGGGTCGCGTTTCGGGATCAGCCTGTACATATCCAGCTTTACGCAAGCCGGCATGACAGCGGCGACCGGCGATGGATAGTTTCTCTTTCGGTGGTCGCCATTGTTTTTGGATTGTACTGTGTTTACCATCAGGCATAGTACAGTCATTATGCCGAGCTACAATATTAAAAATAAAAAAAAACAAACTCATAAACTTTTACCTCTTTGTAATATTAGTATAGATAAGCAGGCATGTAATCAATTTGAAACAAGACTGTCTTAACTGAGATCAGGAAATGGTATTACTGGTCTTGTGGTCAGGAACATATTAGTGGGAATGCTTTTCTTACAATAAAAATATGTAAAGCATTATCGTAACCGAATCTTCCTCATATCATTGCATATTATAAAACAAAGTCCTCTGCCACGTTCGCGATAAACTCAAAAACTACTGGACGGATTTTCATGCGTCTTTCTCCAGTAGATAATGAGGAAGGTTTATAATTTGTTAAGGATTTATTTTAATATCAGGGCAGGATAACGTCCGCTGGGCCCGCTAGTTATATAATAAAAATATTTCTTAGAACTCCAACAATTACAATTCATAGCAAAATTGTTTATTCTTTAGTAGGTATTTCTCACTTTATTAGTAGCATTTTAATATCCAGTGTCCTCCTGCAAGTCTCAAGTTACTATATGTTTATGGTTATTAGTTAGGAAGTCTGAAGGGATCTTGTAGCTGTAATATTTTTCAGTCTCAAGCTACCTCTATTGCAAATGTCATTGAGATGGTTTCACAAGTTTAGTCTTTAAAACATAAGTAACAAATAGTGTTACTTTCATATTCATACTAGTTAATTCCCAGCCATTTTATAGGGAATAAAGAAATGGCATAGGGTTTATCAAGAGAAAAAGAGAGAGACTTATAAATACCAACCTTTCGAATCGTCGACGGTATGAAAAAATAATCCAAAGTCATTTTATGTCGTCAATTAGCTATCACTACATAGTATAAAACAAACTCGCTTTCTCTGTCCCTATATCCCTATGTATGCTTAAATCTTTAAAACTATGCAACGGATTTTGATGCGGTTTTTTTTTAAATAGATAGAGTGATTGAAGAGGAAGGTTTATATGTATAATAACATCCATTAAATAGTGGAGAAATACTGTTATTTTTGAGGTTTCTAATGTGATGTAAATAATTACATAACCGATTCGATGCAGACGAAGTTGCACGGGTCAGCTAGTTAACAATAAAAAAAAGAAAACCAGTAGAGAAAAACGTACTAAACTGATTTATCGTACGTTATCTATATGTATGGAATAGCCCATACCCGCCTGCTTCGCTGTTTATAATTTATAAAAATTTATTTAAAAAAAATGGCTACATATCAATTGAATTTAAAAAAAAAATTCTCCTAGAATCATCTACTAAAGAATCCGCATCAAATGGTCGTAGTCATACGCCTATACTTATAGTAGTTTTGGCATGATTTAGCCTTAAAGGAACTGTATTGTCATTATAGAATGCACATATTAGTATGGAAAGTTTTGTAATACATCTTTCTAGAATTAAAGTGTCACCAAATTTTATTTTTAGTTATAATATCATTAACTGCAAAAGAAAAAAAATCCACACATTTCGTAGCAAAATAGTCGTGTCTTTCATAACCTTGTGCAGCGTGAGTACTAAAATAATAATAAATAGAACTAAAAACATTTTAAGTATGCATGAAACAAAATAAATAATTATATAATTTACAATTATGGTACTTGTATTTACCAGAGTAGCGAATTTGAAAATGGATGTGTAATGTAACAAGAATAGATAAGATTAAGAATGAGTTCAAAGGATGTTTGAAAATAGCACCAGTCACAGAGATTTTTTTCGAACTGACTACGCTATTGACCAAGCAAGGTCTTAACAGCTTCACCGGACTACAGTCACAGAGATGTTGAGTAGATGTTGAGGAGTCCGCCGGGCGGACCGTTGGGGCGGCTATCCAATGGGAATAGCGTAGATCGATCCCTTCCCGCCCCAACAATACGGTCGGACGGTACACCGTGGGGTTATAGTCCGTGCGAGTCGGACATAACCCATCCTCTCCCCCGAGAGGGTGGCGTATACAAAAGGGATTTCCCCACGTTAATAAAAAAACATATAATTAGAAAACTTTTAAGTAAAATGGACGAATGTACGAGTAGAGGAAGACCGAAAAAGGTATGGATTGTGTGAAAAGTTATGTCTATAAAAGGTGTGAATGCTGAGATGACATTTGATAGGGGAGAGTGGAATAGGAAAACATATTGTGCCAACCCTACTTAGATATTTACTTACTTAGGTATTTGATGATGGTACTTAAGTTAAATTACAAGAAATAATACGTTCGCGTTTTATTATATGAGATCCTAAATTTAATCGCTGTTTTTATGGATGTATATTAAAGTACAATAGAATATAATTTAGAATTGATATATTATTTAACCATCGCAACTTAATCGAACAAAGACGTATGTATAAACTAGTTTAGAATTCCTCATACCCGGAGCTCGAGTTTACGAAAACGACTCCTCGCTCGTAAATCCTTCACAACTCAAACAACCGACACGACGGTCTTCAAGTAATATGAAACTCATGGAATCGTTTCGTTCTTAGTTAATCGGAATTGTGTAGATCAAAGGAAAGTTTGTTTATAATATAATATAGACTAGCTATGCCCGCGGTTCGGTATTCGTCCTTATTTGTTACTAGATTTTGCTTGCTAATTCGCTCGTGTTAAAATAAATTTGCTACCTCTCGGGAACACTACATTATCTGGATGATACATTTTTATATCATAGGAGGCACTCGAACAGGTGGGTCACCTGATGCTGTGTTCACCGCCGTCCATAGACATTAACAACACAAAGGGAGTCGCAAGTGCGTTACAAGCTTGTTTTTGGGGGAAGGAGATGGGATGGAGGAATGGAGGGAGGAAGGGTGGTGGGCCCCCGGCGCTCTCATTGACCGAACAAAACGCAACAATGCAAGCACTGTTACTTGAATGAATGAATACTTTATTGCACCTTTAATTAGTACACTGGCGACAATAACTTCGATAATAAATACTTCACATCGGTGTTTCTGTGGGTCGGGTGGTAGTACCCCGGGCGAGTCGACCCATACATGCTGAGACCAGTAATAGTTTTAGCATGGCTTTATTATAACTAGTTTTATAATAAAAAAAATTGCCTGGGGATACTCCTAACGGATACCCAACATCAGATGACCTGTTCGTTTGCCTCCTATGATATATTAAAAAAAGGAGCGGTTGCACTAATTTGGCTAATTATTTTTTTGTCGCGTTTGTAACTAATTGTCAGGGCAAGGTTTATATGAAAGAATTGTTTGGAAAAAACGCACTGAAAAAAAATCGATAACAAAATATGCATATAAAAAAGTGAGTGAGCGATATAGAAGATAATACGGAGTTCTTCAAAAATATTGACAGATTGACGTTCAGTTGCGATTTTATTTCATTATATGGTCGTACTGATAAATAGAAGATTTGGTTTCATTTTCTTTGTTAGTATTCCGTGCGAAGCGGGGCGAGCAGATAGTATAAAATATATACCAATATTCATATGTATATGAACTAGATAAATTATTCAGTATTGAATAAATTTCATTACCCTATCGCTATTTGAGGGTGCTAATTTATTAGCATTTTAAATTCTATGAGCGATACCCAAGCAATTAACAAATTTAGAGTTCAAGAACCCGCGAAAAGTTCGATTGTGAAAACTCTATGGCACCTATACTTATTTTTTAAATAAAATGATTATATAGTATACTTCTGCACAGAAATAAACACTTAACATAATGTATTCTTGTCTCTAACTAACGCTATTAATTTATATCTATACTTTAATATTATAAAGCTGAAAAGTTTGTTTGCTTGAACTCCCTAATCTTAGGAACCACTGGTCTCATTTGAAAAATTCTTATTCTACTAAACATTTTGGTAAAGTTTTTTTTTATGTCAAAAAGTGGCTAACGAACATGTGGGTCATCTGATGTTAAGTGATCACCACCGTCCATAGACACTAGACACCAGGGTAGTCGCAAGTGCGTTGCCAGTCTGTGTATGGGGGAAGTGTAGGGGAAGGAGAAAGGGAAAGGGGGAAAGGAGGTGGGCCTCCGGCACTCTCACTGACCGAACGAAACGCAACAATGCAAGCATAGAACCCTAAGTACTACCCCGGACGAGCCGACCCATTCATGCTGAAACTAGTACTAGCTACAAGCTATTTTGTTCAAAAGTTTTGTTCTTATTTTAATCAATATTGAGTTTTTAAAACACGGTCTAAAATAACGCGTAGCCAATAAAACGCTGTGTGCGTGAAGAGACAGACGCTGCCTCCCAATATATTCTTGCCTTACGCCTTGCCTTATGGCAATAAGCTCGCCAATGTACAAATCAAAAGTGCAATAAAGAATTCATTCACTCATTCATTCCCAATATATTCTTGATAAATTAATGTATGTACATAAAACCTTAGATAAACTGGATTTAGTAAAAGACCAACATAATTTAAATACTAGAAACGGCAACCAATTGGTCATTCCATGCTTCAGGCTCACTAAGACCTATAACAGTTTTTTAAGGTAATAAATTGTGTTAGGTTTTATAACAAAATCAAAAACAGATTACCGGGATAGTCAGTTCAAGAACAATGTCAAATGGGTTTAAATGTCTAAAGCTATTTATTATAGGGTGGATCGATTGTGACGTCTGGGAATGACGCCCCTTTCTGTGCATTCATTATAAATGAATGTAAATATTTATGTTTTGTAAAAAATATATAACATGAAAAGATAAACCAGATCGAGTTTCTTGCCGGTTCTTCTCGATGACTGGGTTGTTTTCTGAAGTGATGGTAGCTTTGACGTTCATATGCGCCTTCTCAGGACCTAAACTGGTCATCGGAACAAGGTAAGATGGATCGGGGGCCCATGTTCCCATTGCACAGGTTCGGCGGACGGAGGAGACAGAATATGTTTGCGTGACTGTCTCCTGATTAGGGTGAGGTTGGTCCGTCAGTACGACAGCCAGTCGCTGGGTTGACACAATGAACTACTGAGATCTATTGGCACCCCAAGTGGGTTTTAGTCCGTGTGAGATATCCTACTCCCTCCCTCAGGCCTAAACTGAATAAAGTATTGATTTTCATTTAAAAGTATGTCTTTGATTAAATGTAAATGTCGAAGTGTTAAAAAAGTAGATCGAGTTGCAAATACACGTGTCTAAATTGCATGGACATTTATGACGTCACAAAAATAGGTACCTTTGCGAAGCCGCGGCGGGTAGTAGTCTGTAGAAATAAATATGTATAGCCGGATGTTATTATATGTAAGCGAAGCACTTCAAAACGTCTACATATATTTGGTTAATTCTTTTTGTCATGTATTTGTAATTGTCAGGATAAGATTTTTATGAAAGAAAATCTTTGAAGAAGCGTACGGCAGAGTTGAAAATTTGGTTTAATAAAACTCTACATGAAAGAGTGATTAAGTGTTGTGAGACAGAAACATTAATTCTACAAAAATATCTACAGACTATAGTATACAGTACAGTATAGTATACAGGCGAATAGTTCTTTGGGCTAGTGCTAACAAAAACCCGGAATTTGAAACATTCTTCATTGGCGCTCCGCTCCTATTGGTTCTAGCGTGATGATATATAGCTTATAGCATTCCACAATAAATGAGGTATCAAATCGAACAAATAATTACTGAGATTAGTGCGTTCAAGCAAATAAAGTCTTCGGCTTTATAATATTAGTATAGGAGTATAGATTAACGTTCAAAGATTTTATCTTACTCTTTTCGTTAGTAAACCCGTGAGAAGCCGGGACGAGAAGTTAGTATCATGATAAAATATAACTAAACTGAAGCAATAATCATTAATCATATTTATATCAATAATATGTAGAAAGCAAACTGTGACATTTCCTTCACATTTAAATGTTATAAAAAAACCTTGTAGAACACACAGCTGGGCTAAAGTCTTCCATAGAGAATGTGCTCGCAAAATACCACGCCGCGTAATATATCAAATACTGAGAAATTCGTACTAACAAAACATTCAGGTACGGGCCTCCTTACGAAGGTATTTCACCATCAGACGATAGCGTCGCAAGCAAACTATGCCCTAAGACTCAAACCTAAACAATATCGCACTCTAGCGTCTTATTACTCATATAGATTCGTGTTATCGTGTATTCTTTGAAGTATTTAAACATCGATTCTTTCAGTTTCCAAAACAGCGGAACAGTTTAAAACTAACCTAATAATATATATTAATTTCGAGTACATTCATTGATATTATCTATTAGCAAGCAAAACAAGACATGGAACCACAAGTCATACTAATTATCATAAAGCTATCGGCACTCACCTCGTTATCTTAAGTTGCTGCCGAAGACCGATAAAGAATCGTGTGTCCCGAAAGAATATTTATCACAAAACAAACACTTGCGGTGCTCCGTTGGTAATGGCTTATCGCGAACGATTTTTATTACGCCACGACTAAGAACCGTTCCAAAACATTAACGCTGATAAGGAATTCTTAAGGAATTATTTTGAACACACGTGCGTCTTGCGCGACGTCTCGCCGCGGAATGCGGGGCAGAGATGGTTGGGGCGCACGACTTGCGCCTGCGCCTATAGGCTATAATATCCCTTGTACCAAAGAATCAGAAGCGATATCAATATATGTATGTATAAAGTCTTATCTGCAATAATTTAATTTGATTTCTATATAAACTGAAAACCTCTCCGTGCTTAGGATTATTTTAATTTGTGTTCACAAGTAGGCCAATTAATAAATATCTAATTGCAATGTAATATAATAAATTACATTAAGCCAATATCTATCATTCTTATACTTCACTGATTTCTAATATAATATTTAATATCAATAACAGTCACATAAAATCACGTAGATACATACAATAGGTATAAATACATAAAAAAGTGAAAATAAATAACAACCTAACTATATAATCTGTATATTGTACATATTTATATTAGCACTAAATAATAGTATTTACAGAAACTTCATTAGATCTCGAATTATAATTTAAGCATAATCTTTATATATTATAATTCTTCTGCCCGTGAGTATGTGACTGGACTCCTCAACGGCTAGACAGATTGTATTGAAATTTTTCGTGTGTTCAGGTGGATTCAAGAATGGTTTAGATTTGCAATTGGACCCCGTAGGTAACGCTGCGGTCAAATTTTAGATTTCTTTAATTATCAAGGCAGGACAACGTCCACAGGGCCCACTAATATTAATCTAAAAGAACGTGGGATAGCTGAGTGAGTTTATATCCCTAAAACAAATAATTAGTGTTAACTTGGATAGTATTTATTAATATGGCGGAATTTCTTATTTTGACCAAAGCATCAGCCTTTACAATATTGTGTTTCAGTTTGAAGAGTATCTCTGGCTATATATAACACTCAAGACAAGTCTTGAGAATAGCAAATTATTATAACTGAACCTTGAGACTATGACCTTCATGGGTTTGTCTGCAATGACCATTTTAAAGTAGGTGGTAGAGCCACGCTAAAACTATTACTGGTTTCAGCATGAATGGGTCGGCTCGCCCGGAGTAGTACCACCCTCTCATAGAAAACCGACGTGAAGTAACAGTTTTTTTTTTTCGAACTGACTACGCTATTGACCAATCAAGGTCTTAACAGCTTCACCGGACTACGTGAAGTAACAGTGCACGCATTGTTGTGTTTCGTTCGGTCAGTGAGAGCGCCGGAGGCCCACTTCCCCTCCCTTTTCCTCTCTCCTCTCTCTTTCCCTCCCCTAACCCTTCCCCCCAAAGGGTGGCAACGCTCTTGCAACTCCTCTGGTGTTGTTAGTGTCGATGGTCGGTGGTGATCACTTAACATCAGGTGACACATCTGTTCGTTTGCCATCTATGACATAAAAAAAAGGCTAAGATCCCGCAAAAAATCCCAAAATGAATTCTCCCTCGTTACCCACTTATTACTTGTATAGGAAATAATGTTTGAAGTGGCTATCGAAACTGATAAGCATTGATTCCACTGATAAGATTAATCAAGACTAGATCCATTAAAGATGCCAAGTGTCAAGGGCAATATCATCATAGAGTCATTGAATTAAAAAAAAAAACCCACAAAATATATTTGACAGCAATCGCGACTAATAATACAACTTAATAACAACAAAACATAGTTTAATGCCATCTAGTGCCATTATACGATACGAAATATATATAAGAGTTCAGAGTCTTTCGTTTACAGTTAATATTATTAATATAAATCATATAATATCCTGTGTCTGTAAGAGATTGAGTCGCATTTACCTACCTACTTTTTTTTCGCACTTAACTCGAGCTGTAATTCAAATTGCAATAACTTTTCATAGAATGGACCGATTTTAAGGAAACAAAAACTAAATGTTCCCCGGTGATATGATTTATTGTGAACGCAGTACTTTAACGGTGATGCATGTTCAAACCAGATATCACTTCCATATGTGTATGCACGCATACACGCTTACACATGAAAGTGGAAGGGTTTTATCTTTTCTCCCTTATCAAACTGAAATAGTTTAGAATATTGTCCGATACGAAATATATATAAGAGTTGTTGAGTTATGTATGCTTGGTACATATATATGTTTCAACAATCCATATATGTGTGAATAAGTAGCTTAGCTTAGGTTAGCTAAGATAGGTCACGAATTGCATGTATCAGGCAACAGCCCAAGCCAAGGTGTGCCGTGCACCCTTGAGCTACTTGTCAAATAAAATCGACTGAGTGCCTTAAGCGCTCGTCTTAGTTGTCCGGTGAAGCTAATAAGACCTTGGTAGGTCAATAGCGTAGTCAGTCCAAAAAAAAACCATCTAGCGCAGAGTTACGATAAATCTACAGCATAAAAATCTCCATTATTTTTTAAAATCTGGTTACTAATTTATGTAGTTGTGGTGGTCAGTCAAATTTTAATTTAACATTTTTATATATGACATCTGTAAAATCAATACAGTCAAAAAGTGATAGAATATGTGATAAATACGTATATGTTAGCACAGAATTACAATTTTCTCAACTATGGTTTAAATTAATCCTAAGATATATAGTAAAATATTTACTACTAGGTGACCCGTGCCCACTTCGTTGGGCGGTAATAGGCATTATCAAGCTACAACTTTTTTCTAGAACTCAATCATATATCTCTCATCGTTAAGGCAGCGTTCGTAAGAAACCTTTTCGTTCGACCATTTTGTCTCCAACTCCCCAGATATTACCCCCTACAACCTCACAAACTTTACCTCTTTATGATATTAGTATAGATAATATAATTAGTTAATAGCTTGTGCCCGTGACTTCGTACGCGTGGAATGGTTATTTTGCGATAAGGCGCAGCGGAAGCTCTAAAAATACCCCGATTTTGCAACATTCTTCATTGCTGCTCGTCTCCTATGGGTCTTAGCGTGATGATTATTAGCCTATAACCTTCCCTGATAAATAAGGTATATAACACTGTAAGAAATATCCAAATCGGAACAGTAGTTCCTGAGATTACCCCTTACAACGTCACAAACTCACAAACTTTACCTCGTTATAATATTAGTATAGAAGTATAAATTACTATATATGGATAAAATTAATATTCAGCAATATTTTTATAACTAAATTAAAGGTCACAACTGCTTTATTACTTTTGATTTTATACAACTCACACATTGATTGCTCTACAGTAGTCATGTCAAATACGCAGCCCTCTAAGCATTCGTCTGTAGCCCGAATCAAATTTGAAAGTAGATAATGCGGCCCTAATGTGTTAAAAACCGCGCGCTTTACAATGAGTAATGCACATAGCACGGTGTCTCTTATTGTTCAAATAAAATTCTGTCAACGTTCAGAAGTATCTATGAATTTGAACAATCGGCTTCTTTGATGAAAGGACACAAATCTTCCGCAAGATCGCAATTGACGGACTATATCTTGGATGCTGTTTTAAAAGTTATATCCGCCGATATATTCGCACCACAAATAGACAACTAAAGACAAGTTGATGACAAATATCTGCCTAAAGATGTTTATACTCATTTTTAATGTCATTTTTATTGGAAAATTAATAAATACTAGTGGGCACCCAGTGGTCGACATTCGACCATAGTTCATTGATTTTTTAAAGTTCAATGTAGAATGAAAAAGGGTAATTGAAACGTAAGAGTAAAATAATACATACAGTCGAGCTTAGCAACCTCCTTCACAACCTTTTTTGAAGTCCTTTATTGACAGATGTCAAAATGTCTTTTTTATTTACATGTGTGTATATGTTGTGTAAAATTGAAGCAGTAGTGTGAGTAATGTATATTTTAATTAATTTAATGTACGTCTAATGCATTTCATATAAAAAAATAGCTTTCTGTACTTCTCCTCCATATAAACTTTAACTATGCCAAGTTTCACGTTCATCCGTTCGCGCCTTTCTCTCAAAAAGGGATACAAAGTTTGGGCTTCACGTATTAATATATATAATAATTCTCCTACAATAGTAAGTACAATTGTTTCTTTAAAAATTTCGGTGCTTCGTCTTATTTAAGGATAACTTTTGCGGCCCATCTAGTCTACGGTCTTCACACTTTTGGCCGACCAGTGACTTTTAGCTTGACATGGCTGCTTTTTTTATATTAAAGGAGACAAACGAACAGACGGGTCACCCGATGGTAAGTGATCACCGCCGTCCATAGACACTAGCAACACCGGGGGAGTCACAAGTGCGTTGCCGGCCTTTTAAACAAGAGTACGCCCCTTTCTTGAAGGTTTGCAATTCATAATTGTTTGGAAATACCGCCGCTGGCTGGCTCTATAGCCACTCGCGACTACAATAATGTTTACCTTTATATATATTTTTTTTATGTATCAATGGAGGCAAACGTCCTTTGTCACCTGATGTTAAGTGATCATTACCGTCCATAGACACTTGCAACACCAGAGGAGTCGCAAGTGCGTTGCCAACCTGTCTTGGGGAAAGGGGGAGTTAGGGAAGGGTGAAGGGAGGGGAGGTGGGACCTCCGGCGGACTCACTGACCGAACGAAACGCAACAATGCAAGCACTGTTACTTCACGTCGGCTTCCTGTGGCTCGGGTGGTACTGCCCCGGGCGAGCCGACCCATTTATGCTGAAACCATTAATAGCTTCAGCGTAGCTCTACCACCTACATAACTAGCTGGTGCCTGCGGTTTCGCTCGCATTAATATAGATTCAACCTTCCTTAGGAACACTTTAGGTACTTTCCTGTTCCCCCGAGAATGCGTATGCAAAATTTGGTGATAATCGAGTAAAATAAAGAAACAAACTCACATGCGTATTTATGATATTAGTAGAGATTATTTATGATAAACTTTTACATAATCTTCATGTAACTAACATGCCATCATCGTTCGTAGTCCGGTGAAGCTGTGAAGACCCTGCAGGGTCAATAGCGTAGTCAGTTCGAGGAAAAAAAAAACATCATCGTTCCGAAATATTGTAAAACTAGCTTCCGCCCCTCGACTTCGTCCCCATGGAATACTTACCGTTTACGTTTACGAGTCACCCGATGTTAAGTGATCACCACCGTCCATAGACACTAGCAACACCAGGGGAGTCACAAGTGCGTTGCCAGCCTGTGTTTAGGGAGGGGTAG
>MU158836.1:93679-172905 GCA_015888305.1 Antheraea pernyi | reverse complement strand
CCGGCGCCCTCACTGACCGAACGAAACGCAACAATGCAAGCATAGTTACTTCACGTCGGTGTTCTGTGAGAGGGTGGTACTACCCCGGACGAGCCGACCCATTCATGCTGAAACTAGTAATTAATAGCTACAGCGTGACTCTACCACCTTCAAAAATTTACCTTCTCGGTAAATGAGCTATGTAACACTGTTTTTTTTTCTAATCGGAATAGTAGTTCCCGAGATTAGCGTGTTCAAGCAAACGAACTCTTCAACTGTATAATAAATATTAGTATAGATTATTATGTACTATTATAAAAGTGTATTTTGGTATAAAGAGTAGTAGTAATAATATTCGTCCAATAGGACAGGCGAAGGAATTAATCCATACTGCCAATTCTGAAGTTGTCAATATAGGTAGTTCTTAAGTATTCTTTAAAGGCCTAATCGCCAAATCTTCTGTCAATATAGGTAGTTCTAATGTATTCTTTAGTAAATTTTCTTCTATGTTTAAGTTAATATAAAGGCATACGCGCCAAATCTTTTCTATGTCCAAATTAATGTAAAGGCAGAAACGCCAAATCTTCTATAATATATTCTTTTATCCATCATAACCACTTTTTTATCTTATTCTCCTTGTTAATAGTAGCGTACCATCTTTTTTATCCAGAGAGTTTGTTAATTTCCATTGTTGAGTAATTAATTCAATATTCTAACAAGATGGTGGATCCCTTGTTAGAACTTTCCATGGAGTTTTTGTGGCATTTCAGAATTCATGGTCCATGGTATTATTTTCTATTCACTTCACTTATGCACAATAAACAAACTATATTACATAAAACACCACCAATTTCACACAATATAGATTGAAGTAACACAAGATTATGAATAAAAAATAAAATCCACTACATGACAGACTAAGATCGAGCCAAAAACTCCTTGGTATAAAGATTCATTAAATCTGTCCAAATTTTTTAATCCGTTGAAGCTGTAAAGACCCATCAAGCCCACAGCGTTAGTAAGTTCGAAAATAAAACATAATTCATCAGTACTTATTTTTTGCATAAAAGGCCAACAACCATATATCACAAACTTTGTCATTCATAATAAGTGGGATCGTTTTATTCTAAAAATTGTCATGTGTGATGTATTTTTGAAGTGAAACTTCTAATGCGCCTTCCTACAAGGTTGCTATGAGCCACCTCCGATTGACTCACAACTATAGCGATGGCTTGGTGAAATCGAAGTTGAAGTTGAAGAATGTTCAGGTTTTCTTGCAATAAAAGACTTGTTGCTAGTAGAGCAGCGAAGGATGTGCTCGCGTTGCCGACTCGTACAAAACAGGATAACTATACCGCCCGCGCCGGTTTTTGAGGTCGCTCTCAGGCACGATTTCGAGACAAAGCACCGCTTACGCACGCTGGCGGTGCTCCGCCAATCAAAGCGCTCATTGCGTCCTATCTCACTATACAGGCGGGGCGGTATGGCGATGAGTCATCCTTCGCTTTCTATTTATTTACATACAAAAACATTACATTTGTACTTACAACTAACAAGTTATACTATTTTAAACTATTAAACTATACTATAAATCTATGCACTCTATAAATCTACCTAATACAATATTAAATCTATTATGAATTACTTTACACATAATATTTATCAACACGGATCATTCTAAACTGTCGCGAACAGTTGCGTTAAACGTTTAACGCTCTCGGGGAGGAGGAATAGAAAGAGATAGAGCGAGAGAAATAATCAAACATTTCGTATCTTACTTTAGTTATCATAATCCTATTGTAAATGTTATAGATTTGGATATTTCTCCACTCGAAAATGATAATTAAAAGATGCGATCAATTGTGAATTGTAAGCAATGTTAATAAAGTATGCCTTAAAGAAACAATATGATTTCACTAAAAATCAATTTCTACTCCTTCCTATTTTCATTTCCACCTTACGAAGTTTCACTTCTACGGCGCGGAGGGACTCCACTCACTATTTTTTTGTTCCGATAGCCTTCCTCGATAAATGAGCTATCAAACACTGTTTTTTTCAAATCCGATCATTTGATTTTGAAATAAGCGCGTTCGAGCGAACAAACTCTTTAGCTTTATAATATAGATTATATTGTTTTAAAATACGATTGTAAAACGGTAGGTTAAAAATTGATAAACGAGTATACAGATATATTTATTTTGGTAACAAAAATGCATATAATCTTACATCAGATCATGCATGAGGTTATCATTTTATGCGAATAGAGTTCATCTCTTAACAGAACGCAACGCGTCACAACATGCAAAGGTTAAATAAATCAATTGATCACAATGCTATATGTCACGATGAAGACATTTGGATAAGAGAAACGTAAAGGGGCGCTCATTAATTACGTGATATATTTTTCAAGCCGAATTTCTTTTTTTTTTTATACTATCACGGCAAAATGACCACAGTACAATCCAAAAACAATGGCGACCACCGAGTGACACAGTATCGATTGCCGGTTGCCGCTGTCATGCCGGCCTGCGAAAAGCTGGATATGCACAAGCTGATCCCGCAGAAGCGAATCACTATGACGGGCTTTTCCGTCATATACATGGTGGTTGCGACCCAGTCAGGCTGTAAAACCCTACCACCCCACTTTCGCCATTGCCTCGTTCATTATTCAGCAGGGTGCACCACGTGCAGGTGAAGTTGTCTTGGATGTCTCAAGTCTTCGATGTTATTCGACACCCCTTATACCCCAAAATCCTCGCCAAAGCTCACATGGGAAAGAGGGAGCTTCGACAAATATCACGAATTTTTTTCGATCAATTTGTTGTCTGTAAAGTCGGTTTACGGACGATAATTTTACGCGATACCGTCACAAGAAAGCATTGATGAAAAATTGCATACTTTTATGTATTGAATTGAATTATTATCACAAAATTCATCAAAAACTGTCAAAACAGTTCACGTGTAGGTTGTGTGCTGCCGCTGTCTCTCTTCTACTCAGACGCATCAGCCGATTCAGTGGAAGAGAGATGGATGCATCACAAGCCGAACTGTTACGTCGATCGCGCCTCTCTATCGCTTGTTCCGCGCCCTTGTTTGCACGTTCGGCTCAGGCAGAACTTGACAATGAGTCATGCCTTTACCTTTACTTTTAAAATAAGCCGAAATCTAACACAATTCTCTTCCATATATTATCCGTGAATAGACGTAAACCTATTTTAAACCTATTTTCTTTTGATATTCCGAAAAGTAATGTAATAATATAAAAATTATAACGAAATGTAATAATAGTAAAAAAATTAAAATATATTTTTTTAATAAATCTAACTAATTTATACTCAAAATACAAATTCTGGAAGATCTCGCGTGAAATTAGAGGAGAGACAAATCTCACGACATATCACCAGGCCATCACAAAATCCTCAAAAATGCCATACATAATTCATGGACAACCCTTAAGGTTCTTTCCTGTGCTTCCCCGGATAGTTACCGAACTTCAATCGATAACCTATAGCCATTCATAGATGTGTTCAACATTTACACGTGAGAATCAGTGGAATGACTGCTTCAGCGTGTTACGTCACGCATGAACGTGAATAGAGGTTAACAGATAGAGTAATAAAATAACGTACAAACAAAATACGATCTATAGATGTGTAGAAACTCCATTTTCATGTTTACGTGTTAGTAGTCAGTAGTAACCTTTTTACTGCGACTCTTACTGCACGTTATAAAATATATTAGAAAATGTCAAATGGAACGACTTCAGTTTTTCCATTGTCATGAGCTACGAAATCTGTCATTCGTAATTTATATTGTGAGTATATAATTATTCAATGTTTTCCTAAAGATGTACAAATAAATGACCAATACCAACGAATTCTATACAGGCTGAATGTTTAGACAGCAGCAATATTTATGGAAGGTAACCTGCACTCGATTCTCGTTCTAAACGAATAAAAAATAGATGCTTAATATTTGACCTAATTATCTGGAAATATACAAAAATTATACACAATCCCCTACGCGTCTATGTTAAAACACAGTGTCAATGAACATCGGGTGATTTCACTTTCACTTGAAAGGGAACGTGGGAACGTCAGGAACAAAACAAAAGGGTCATTGCACCTATATTGTTTTATACTTTTGAAAGTCTTAGAAAAAACTTTAACTTAGTTGTTCTTGGTTGTATATTAGTATTTGTTTTGATATTATTATTTTATATGTTAAATGTGACCATGTGACCATTTCCTAGGACACTGCGAGCGTTTAAACTTTCACCTGGTATACATTCCTTGTCAATATTTTTAATCACTCTGAATATCGTAGGTTTGGGCTTCCGCGTATTATAGTCAAAAGCTTAATATTTTACAAAAAAGTTTCAAATATTATTGGGATTCTAAAATCGGTATCTATTTATACTTAAATTGTCTCGATATTATACATATAATAATACGTATTTATACGTAGATCTGGATCATTGGATTATACCTTAGATATTACCCGTGAGGCAAATCCCATTGAATACACGGTAAGTCGACAATAACAAAGATATCTCATTTACCTGCTAAAATACCTTTGTTTAAAACAGCAGACAATACTAAAGTCTCATGGCTTCACAATAGAAAAAAGGATGTCGTTCAGTATATTGTTTCGAATTTTTGGCTTGTTAAAACCTCATTGTAATTCATTTTGAGAAAAAAAACTCCTACATTGATCACAGTTATATAACCCATTTATCCAAATAAATATATGTAATAAAATGATAGAGGTATGCCGTTGTGCACCCATCACACAAAAAAGTACAGGATGGATTTCGATCATTGTTTTTAATTTCTACATCTTAGACATAGATAAGGAGATATAGATGTTTCGACGGAGGCCCACCTCCCCCCTCCACACTCCACAAACACAGGCTGGCGACGCACTTACGACTCCCCTGGTGTTGTTAGTATCTATGGACGGCGGTGATCACCTAACTTCCGGTGACTCACTTGTTCGTTTACCTCCTATATTAAAAAAAAGGCAATTGATCCTTATCTAAGAAAATATCACATCTGGTTATTTTCAAGCCGATGGTAGTTTTGTCTTTCATAAGTGCCATCTCAAGGCCTAAATCGAATAAAGTACGTTTGATTTTGGTTTAGGTTTTCTCATAATAAAATGTGACAATATATTCATATACGTACAATAATTATTAAACCTACTTCTCATGTGTCTATTGTTTTTACGTTCATATATTAACTAATTTGTATTTTTCCCGCTAAAAAAAGGATATTTTAATCTCGTGTCATCTTTCAGCCGTTTCGGTGATTACCCGGAAGTGGTCGGGTGAAGCTGTTAACACCTTGCGAGGTCAATAATGTAGTCAGTTCGAAAAAAAGAAGAAAAAAGTGATTACCCAGAACAAACGTCTTTAATGTTATTTAATAAATAGGTAGAGACAAAGACAAAGGAATTAAGCACATCTACCTGATTTGTTTATCAACTGATTTTCATTATTATATTGTTGTTTATTAGCTACTTATATTCCCATAGACTGTCTACGTATACCTAAACTAAGTTAAGATTCGTAGCGTTTCCCGTACGGGATGTAAGATAGACGCTATGTCAGCATTTCATTACATAGTATAAAACAAAGTCCCCTACCGCGTCTGTCTGTCTGTCTGTTCGCGATAAACTCAAAAACTACTGAACGGATCTTAATGCGGTTTTCACCAGTGGATAAAGTGATTCACGAGGAACATTTCGGTATATAATTTGTCCAGGATATTTGTATAATCAGGGCGGGACGACGTCTGCCGGGCCCGCTAGTGTAAAATAATTATAATAAGAAATTAGGATAAAAGTCTTGAATCGACTCACGTAGGATAGGAAGTCTAAAATCGACTGTAATCGTTTTAAGTTCATGACTTTTTTTTTTATTAACGTGGGGAATTCTCTTATGTATACGCCACTCTCTCGGGGGAAAGGATGGGTTATGTCCGACTCGCACGGACTAAAACAACACGGTATACCATCCGACCGTAATGTTGGGGCGGCAAGGGATCGAACTACGCTATTCCCCTTGGATAGCCACCCCAACGGTCCACCCGGCGGAAGGTGGCCGCCGGGCTCCGTCCTAATAGGGAGACAGACTGGGGACACACCAGCTGCCGCCCCATTCATGTCTAATATCGACATTATTATAATAATATAATTATTATTATAATAAATTGTCTAACATCGACTTGTAGTTTTTAAAAAGTCACCCGAAGTGCTCCCGAAGTTAACCAGCTATATACCAGCTTTAGTGTTATGAAGAACAAAAAATAGCATTTTTCTTTAATACTGAGACTTAAAAAGTTAATGTATTATGGTTGAATTTCGACCACTGGCCGATTACTAGTACTCGCTACTACTGCTGCTAGTTCGCGTAATTTTTTTTGTCAGTTCTGAATATAGCCATTATTCCATGCTTGCGCATATATTGTCGAGCGTTTAATACAAAACATAATTTGAAATATTATTATTAAAAAAATATAATAAAAATGTAAATTTAAAGTATCTATACTTTTTAGTTTTTTTATGAACAAAAATTAATGCTAGGGTCTGGAAATAAGCAATTAAATAAATTGCAATCATTTTTAGAAATGTCTGTCTGTCTGTTTGTTTGGACACGCATCACTGCTGAAGTACCTACTACGTTAACGATAAAACTCCATAAAAAAGATATCATCGAGTAATATTGTCTTTGTTTCATTAAAATCGGTCCACTCTATCAAATGTTATAATAATTTGAATGACGGCTCGAGTTATGTACGAGAAAACAGTAGGTAAGTAGATGTAATTAAATTCCTTACAAAAACAGGGTATTATATAATGTATAAGTAATATCTGAGACAGGGTAAACAAAAGATTGTTTTTGAAGTGAAACTTCTAATGCGACATCTAACAAGGTTGCGTTAAACGTTTAACGCTACCATGGAGGGGGTATGAAAGCACTGTTGCGTTAAACGTTCAACGTTCCCAGGGAGCGGGAATAGAAATAGACGGAGCAAGAAAAATAATCAAACATTTCGTATCTTACTTTAGTTATCATAATCCCATTGTAAATGTTATAGCTTTGGATATATCTCCACTCGAAAATGATAATTAAAATATGCGATCAATTGTGAATTGGAAACAATGTTAATAAAGTTTGTCTTAAAGATATAATTTGATTTCTACTCCTTCCTATTTTCATTTCCACATTACGAAGTTTCACTTCTTCCGCGCCGAGGGACTCCACGGACTATTTTTTTGTATTAAGTTCCAAGGGGACGAAGACGGGGGACTAGTTCATAGCTAGTAGAAATCCAAAATTAACATTTGTTTGTCCTCGATGTTATACATAATATGTATAACATTATATTATAATATAATACGTATCTATAAGTACATTTGTATACTGCGCATCTATAAATCAGAGCGGTTAAAGAGTTCCGTGATATCTTGAACGTACGGTAAATTGATTCAGTATTTTATTCAAGTCAAACGACAGTCGAGCGATAACAGAAACCGATGTCGTTTCGTGGTAACGGTCAACTTTAGTTAACTCAGCATACAGCGTACAGACGACGCGCCGGTGTCGTGTGTCGTGTCGCCGCCTGCATATTGCACACACGTGCAACACATTGTGCTACCTTGCGTATTGCGCAACCGTAAGCACTTCATACTCCAATGCAAATAAATTTACAAAGTTGAATAAACAAATCAGAACGTAAATGTATCACGCATGGCAACCAGTTTTTAGTATAAAATAATACCGATTTTATGCAAAAAATAAGTACTGGCGGATTTTGTTTTTATTTTCGAACTGACTTACGCTGTGGGCTTGATGGGTCTTTACCGCTTCAACGGATTAGAAAGACGACGTATTTTATTGAATCTTTACACCAATATACATTTTAATAATAGTATAATATATAATAATCGCTACTAATATTATAAAGTTGGAGGGTTTGTTTGTTTGGTTCAGCGTGCTAATCTCAGGAACTATACTGGTCCGATTTGAAAAAATCTTTCGGTTTTATATAGCTCATTTATCGAGGAAGGCTTTATATATCATCACGCTAAGACCAATAGGAGCGGAGCACCAATGAAGAATGTTTTAAAATTCTTCGGAAAAAGCGCGGGCAGAATCTAGTAATACATATAGACAAAACTTGTACCCTTCCATTCACAAAATATTCTATTCTATCTAATAATAGCTGTGCCCGCGACTTCGTCCACGTGGAACCTGATGTACGAAACAATGACTAATAAAGTCATCTGAACGTATTTAGTCCATTTGTTTATCTACTTTTCTCTCATACTTAAGTCGCGGCGCCATTAAAATTACAATAACTTTTGATAGAGTGGGCCGATTTTAATGAAACAACGACGAAGTTACTCCCAAGGATGTGCTTTATTGTGAACTCAGTACTTTAGTACGCAGTGGTGCGTGTTCATACAAACAGACAGATATACAGACATTTGTAAAAATGATTGAAATGTATTCTATTACTTATTCTTAGACACCTGCAACATTTTTTTTTTCACGATAATCGTAAAATTACTGGAACATTAGACTTAGATTCTTATTGTATGTATAGACTTGACAGCTAAATGAGGTGGCAGTAGGAAATATCGTATAAATGAGTTATTTTCCGAATATAAATGATTAGAATGTAATACGTTTATTAGGATTGAAGTAGCGTCGCAATAACACTGTTATCGTCTCGCGAATCAAACTAAAGTTCAACAGTTATCATGAAATCGCTCAAACGACCTCAGTGTCCTCATACTGACCTTGTTGTCTATAGCCATAGCGTTGAACGTACTAATATTTTTTTTAAATACAAATCATTCGCATATCAATGACCGTCTTTCTTGAGTATTGAAACTTGTTATTAAAAATTCTAAGTAATATAAAAAGCCTTTTATTAACGACAATAGCTCTGGGATGCTGGCCCTCCATTTTTCGCGTTACAGTTTGAAATTTGATAGAGATTGCCCATCGACTGTCCACTTTTGAGATCTTGAATATTAGAATGATGCATTTGCATCTACTTCCTTTACCCATGTCTGCCTATCTTTAACGTTGTTGGCAAACCAACTTATTAAAATCAAATTAACACTCTCGATCGCTTATTTTTTCCACCCCCATTTCTATCCCTTATAATAAACGTTTTCTTATTATTCACTAGTTTATACCCCCGACTATTTACGTCCTACGCATGCATAGCAAATCGCTGATCCACGGCAAGAAAATACACATTACCCGTAATTCTTATAAAAATAGGTTTCTTGAAACTTAACAAGTCTATATTCAATGAAGATATAGTGATAATTTTTGGATTTTTTAGATAAGTGCCAACTATCTAATTACAGAAAAAAAATAGCAATAAATTATTTCCTTTTACATGTTATATTGCTATGTTGTTATCACAAGGCGCTAAAATCGGACATGTCTTCGGTCGACACAAATATATTAAATATTTACGCCATATTTTGTGTCTCTATGATTACCAACCATGCTCTATAATAACATATTCTACTTTATTTTTATTTTTGGCGCCCACAATTTACAATAAAGTGGACAAAAAGTTCAAGATTAAAAACCTAAGTAATTATAAAGTTAAGCACAAAATAGTAAGTTGGTTGGAAGAATATGACTACGACAGTCTTGAGACTCTCTTACTCGATATAAAGCAGGGATCACGTTAGTAAAATAATCAAAACTAGCGCTAGGATTAGGTTCATAATCTAATCATAAACTCCGATTTACTCACAGAGAAATTCAAACAAATAGTGATCCCCACACCAAAGATTCAATAGCACACATCTAAGATCATTCTAATACCGTCGACGTTATAAGGATATACACGTACACGCTCATTATCTTTTCCATACATCCTTCTTTTTACATACACACACCCACACTCACACTAAAAACATCCAATCAAAGCATATGAAAACATGTATATCAGTACTCATTTTGCCGTATATACAGAGATAATATATATGATTGTTTATGATCACTTATATGCTATGGTATGTAAATTGTAACATGTTCACAATATTTGTAACTGTCTCCTACAACACAGTATACACTAACGTAGGAGGCAGGGACCCCTTTATTTATAGAAATGTAACAAAATACTTAATAAAGATTATTATTATTATTTTCGATACATACACTTTACACTTTTGAACAAAATTAAAGGGTACGAAAGTACTTTATTCAGGATCTTTGCAAAACTATTTACTCTCTATACCTGCGATCTCCGTTTTTATTGAATATTTTCGATATGTTTAATTTCGTTAAATACGTTTTTTAAATATGTTTCGAATAAGACGTCTGGATAGGGCGACACTTTACTTTTATAACTGTCGCCATAACCTAAAATTAATATTGTAAAAGTATTTATGAACCTTTTAAAGAAAATTAATTTTTAAAATGTTCTAAAAGTACAACAAAATGTATTCAAAAAAATAAAAACTTCAATATGAAAATTACTCTTTTTTTTTGTTCGATACGTTGATATACTATTTCCCTCTGAAAAAGTTGAATACCCTACATGTCGTGTCGGTCTTCAAATCGAAATATATTTGACAATTGAACCGATGATATTATAAATAGAAAGCTGCAATTGAACAGGTCAATTAATTTAAATGTTTATTATAGATTTACTCAAAGAATTTCTATAACTTTTAGACGTAGTATCAATCAGACTAAACTCGGCGATAAGTAAGCAATTTCATTTAAATAAGGCTAATTTAGTATTAATTCAATCAACAAAGAAGACGAAGACAATGCAAAAATATTGTAATAGGCATCTAAAACTGACATTTAATTACCTTTGTCTGTATGGTATACACATAATATGTGTACCTAAATTTGTGTTCAGGGCATTTATGTTCAGTGCGTTCATAAAGTTTGGCGAGTACTGTAAAATTGTATAAAGGAAAATCACTCACCAAATTCCTGTTTCTAAAACTAAGTCCACAGTTTCTGGAAGTTCTAACCGGTACCCTGGAAGATGAAATAAGTTATAATAGGTAAATAACCTCAAACTATACCTTCCTTCGGGTATATGGCTATTGCAATGGATCTCTTACAGACTGATGTGATAACATAATATATTAGTTTCTTTAATTTTATTTTTGGCAATCAATCTTCCAGATTGTTACTGCAAATTGTCGAGTAGGTAATAATTTCAATGTTCTAACAAAACGGTGACTCCGTTACTAGAACTTTCTATGGAGATATTGTGCCATCTCAGAATGCTTGCTCCATGATATTATTCCAATTAACCAGTATTAAGAACAAGATTATGAATAAAATATAAAATCCATTACATGACAGACTAACATCCAACGAAAAACTCCGATGGCATACCTATATAATATTTATAAACACTTTGACTGCTACGTTGGTCATATATGACAAGCCACGATTACTCTTGTGACACCACAGTGGCAATTAGTGAACGGAGCGATACGTCTTTTTACAATTGTAAAAAATCATCCGTGGCGTCCTAAAACAAACATGTGAATACGGTGTGGCAGTCAAAGTGTTAATATTGGTAATAAAAGTTCAATTCAATAAAATTCTTTTACCAAAACAGAAACAAAAATAGCTAAAAAAGTAAAGAAATAATAACTAAGTAATTAGTGTCTTCGGATACCCTGTCGATTGATGTAATTTCGAAACCCTGATCTTTCTGTGGGAAAAAAAAACGTGATTAAACCCTAGAAGGTAGTAGGGCTTTTTCTAGGTCCACTTCGCTAGATACCACCTTCAAGTTTTCAAATTTGTCGCCAATCAACTAAAGGTTTGATTTCGTGTATGTAAGAACGAGTCTCCCCTTGGTTTATAGCGTGTTTACCATCTTCGACAAAATCGTCATTTAACAGACAAAAACGTATAATATTAAAGAAAACGGCATTAAGAAAATTCTATAGAACTTACCGTCAGCAATTATCCTTTGTATCACACTCGCCATATCTTTGACTTCTGCGACATAGAAATTATCGCCAGCGTACGGCGTTATACCTAAATCTGTTCACAATTAAGGAAGACTATTATGATCTACCAGATTGATAATTTTTGTAAGGTTAATGCTGTATTTAAGCTAAATTCCTACGAGATGTCGATTATCGTTAACTTTGATTTGTAGATGGCTAATTAAATTCAAATTAAATTATCTTTATTTATTTCGCCTTTATTAATGTATTTAGAAAACATATACTAGTTCCGAGACATAATCCGTGTTATTACAAAAAAGTTAAATACTTGCTTTTAAAAAGTTTCGATACTAACGTATTAAATAAACCGCGCATGCCGACGTCGGCCGCGGCAAGATCGTGTTATTCAAAATCGGCTGAGTGCCTTAAGCGCTCGCCTTAGTAGTCCGGTGAAGCTGTTAAGACCTTGCTTGGTCAATAGCGTAGTCAGTTCGAAAAAAAAATCGTGTTATCCTTTTTCGCAAGTCTAACTTAACCTAACCAAACAGAGATGTGAGAGAGAAGAGCAAGATGTCGAACGTTCGGCGAGCGCGGTGCGTTTAATACGTAAGTATACAAACTTTTTTAAAGCACGTATTCAATACGTATTTAACTTCTTTGTAATAACACCCAATATCTCCACGATTGAAAAATAACACCGGTACACAAAAACCGTGGTTTGTACATTTGACGCCACGTGCCTACCCAACATGTATTTCGACCCGCTAAATCCAAATCGGAAGTAATATTTGGATTTATTAATCAAAAATTATCCTATCACTCAAATTGGAGCAAAAATATTTATAAATGCCAACTTTCATGAAGATCGGTTGAGTAGTTTCAGAGTCCATCGTGGACAAACGTCATGCTACTAGAGTTTTATATATTTAAAGAAGCGGGCCCGGCGGATATAGTCCTGCCTTGAAAACAAAAAAAAACCTAAAAGTCACCCGCAGCGGATCCATTCTCGGATCCACTGGAACTCGCACACAAAATTTCATCAAAATCGCTCCAGCCGTTTAGGAGTTCAGTGACATACACACGTACAGAAGACATTTATATATAAAGACTAGCTGGCCAGGCGGACGTTGTCCTACCTTGATAATAAAAAAAAATCTAAAATTCAACCGCAGCGCCACCTACCAGGTTCATATGTAAATCTAAACCATTCTCGGATCCACTGTAACGCGCACACAAAATTTCATCAAAATCGGTCCAACGGTCCAACGATCGGTTCAGTGACATACACACGTACAGAAGAAATTTATATATAAAGGTAGGTAGTTCTCTGTGAATTGAAGATATAAAAGGATACAGTTGAGCATATCGAGGATTGAGTTGGGATGATCGGGGGGCGGAGGGGGCGGTGGGGCCTGTCCGCGTGGGGGCGCCACCGCCCGCAACGTATAAGCCCTCACATATTCCTTGCGCAAGTCATGGAACCTCGCGTAGTATGTCGGCAGCGTAATTTCTTTACTGCAGGCTTCTGGATGAAGACATTGCCTGTAAACAAAAAAACTTTATTACGCTATGTCACATTGAAGGTAATCAGATGTGGTGTCGGTGGTAGAGCCACGCTGAAGCGTTTACTGGTTTCAGCATGAAGGGGTCGGCTCGCCCGGGCGTAGTACCACCCTCTCACAGAAACAGCGAAGTAACAGTGCTTGCATTGTTGCGTTTCGTTCAGTCAGCGAGAGTGCCGAATACCCACATACCCTCCTCCTCCCCTTCGCTCTCCCCTTCCCGTCGTTCTGGACTCGAACCTATACCTATTAAATCTTTATTCAAACATTTAAATTACTAATATTTACCTCTGGTATGAACAAACCAGAGCACACAACAGTTTTACTCAAAACCACGTGCAGATGAGGTTGGTTGGCTTAGTATTCATTAACATTAATGGCCTCCTTCTGCGAGGAAGTCGTCTCGCAGAAGGAGGCATCGGAGAGGGTCCGTGAGCAAGACCCTCAAAGTGGCCGTCTCCACCAACGGGGGACGGGCAGGAGGAGGCGTCAGTTTGACCGCCTCCTCCCACTGTAACCGGACCAGGGAAGATGGGTCGGGGGGCCCACCTTCCCATTGCACAGGTCCGGCGAACGGAGGAGATGGCCGGTGTGTACACGGCTGTCTCCTAACAAGACGGGGCCCGGCGGCGACCCTTTTGCTGCTGGGCCAACCGCTGGGGCGGCACGATGAAGTCTATAGAGATCTCGTGCCGCCCCAACTATAGCGGAAGACGTACACCGTGAGGTTTTAGTCCGTGCGAGTCGGACATAACTCAGCCTCTCCCCCGGGAGGGTGGCGTATCCATAAGGGATTTCCCCACGTTAAAAAAAAAAGTATTCATTAGCATTGCAATTGCGCCTTACTTCATCGCGACGTCTATTACTGTGAAACAACGTACTATGTCTATGTTCTTGGAACTAATGCTATATCCGCAATCAAAAGAATGGTAAATCATATTCATTGACGGAATGAAATTAAACGAGACGACCTCCGACCCGTCTGGTGACACTCAAAACACGGGAAACGCTGTCTATCATTATTTATACATGCGTATAATAAGTACGCGGTTGGTTTCCATTACAACTTTTGTTCCGGAAATTTGACGTTTGTTTTTTTATCTTTACTTTGAATTCGATCTATTGCAGATTAACCCCTGCATTGTCGTAGGCCATAATGGTTTAAACTCCATACAGACTAATGTAGACCTTGGGTGAACAGACAAATTAGCTCGAAATTTACAAAACGTGGTTCGTCGTTTTGAGTTGACATATGAACATAATTCTCTGTGGTATACATTTATACTCTGTGGTATAAGGATACTTTATCTCTGGTAATAAATTAAACATTGTTTTACAATTCGCCTGTCTACGTTTTGTAGCTATTTATAACTTGCCTAAATAACATATATATATATATATATATTAATATTATAAAGAGGTACAATTTGTGAATATGTGAGTTTGTGAAGTTGTAGGGAGTAATCTCAGGAATTACTAATCCGATTTGAAAAATTATTTCAGTGTTATATAGGTCATTTATCGAAGAAGGTTATAGGCTATATATATCATCACGCTAAGAACAATAGGAGCGGAGCACCAATGAAGAATGTTACAAAGTCGGTTTTTTCCCTCGTGAGAGCTTCCGTTGCGTATTGCGTTAGCCCAAAGTAACTATTCCACGCTGACCAAGTCGCGTGCAGAGGCTAGTACTATATATACGTAACAAGTATATATATATATATATTATATAGCAAAAATAGCAAAAGATTTCATAAAAATAATTCAACACCATCCCATATTTGAAACTTTATAAAGGGACTAAAATTTCCTTTAGCTTATATAGCTATACTATAGTAGCTTATATACTTTTAGTAGCTTATATACCTGACTGGGTCGCAACCACCATGTATGTGGCGAAAAAGCCCGTCATAGTGATTCCCTTCTGCAGGTCGCGTTTTGGGATCAGCCTGTACATATCCAGCTTTCCGCGGGTTAGCATGACAGCGGCGACCAGCGATGGACAGCGTGTCACTTGGTGGTCGCCATTGTTTTTGGATTGTACTGTGCTTACCATCAAGCATAGTGCAGTCATTTTGCCGTGCTCCTATAAAAAAACCTAGCAGATACACACCCGCATCGCTTTATTTGATAATATTTAACATAGTTTTCGAACTATGTTAATTAATCCATCCTCGTCTCATGGGTACCTTACAAACATATAACAAGCAAGGACAAAGTATACAAGGACTCGACACATTGTGGTTTATAAAAAAGAATAATTATTGGAAGAACACATAACTAATTGACCTATATGGCATTCGAGCATTACGACCGATAAAATCACTACCCATAAATGTGGTTGATATATGGGAAATAACTGATTCACCGGATAAAAAGTTCAAAGGCCATCCATTCATAGAAAGTTATCTACTGTGATAAGTTATTAGATGCATTATTACATGTATCAAAGTTAGTCTGAAATTAACTCGTTTGTATATCCATTAAAATGATATTTAATGAATGTAATCAATACCATAACGGTAAAAAAACAGAAAAATAGCGTCGGATTTTTCTCAGGACTCGAGCTAAATAAAATCAGTTATCATGATTTTTGTCATATACTACGTTACTTCTGCTACGTTATGTCCTCTTTTTATAAAATATTTTTCTTGGACTATGTCCCACTACGGTTTTTGTTAGGATATCTCTATTGGTTTAGTGTTTAAGATACTTTACGTATGACAAATTACGTTCAAATCTCAAGGTACCCCGTTGCTTAACGCAATAAAGTGACTCCATTATTCATTAACTGAAAGAATTCATCACAATGCATTTTGTTTTATGTATTTATTTTTTATATATATTAATAACTTTCTTAAGTATAAGCATAGGTATACGTTTAATAGAGTAATGTGTTAATAAGTTGCGCGCCAGGACCATTTAAATGACTTATATTTTTGTTAAAAATTGATTTAACTTTTCGTGTCTAAGGGCCACTTGTACCAAACGACTTAATTGTGTTTAACTTATATTTAAACACAATTTTTTATTTAAATCAAAGTAGTGTCTTGTACCAACAATTTTAAGGACCTAAATACGTTTAACAATCTGTCAAAGTTAAATGCTCTGTGGGAACTGTTTAGCGCGGCTAAACGCGTTTACTGAACTGTCATGGAGTCTCATTTTATAATTCTAAGTTACGTTTCGCCAAAATAAAAATGATGATGAAGAATTTATAGAATTTTTGAGTAAACCTGTGCGACAAATATTAGAAAGAAGTAATTTATTCGAAAGATTTTCTGATGAGAAATTTATAAGTTGTAATAAATATCGTGTAAAAATTAAAGAGTAAACTTCAATAAAATACTTAATATGCATAATAAAAAGACACTCTTATCTATTTTAAACTATTGTAAGTAAACACAAAAGATACACTCGGCATTATGGCGGCTCTTATCGTGAACTTTAAAAAAACACAATGGAAACAAACAGCCGGCATTTATTCTGACATTACGACACCGGATGCCGAAAGATCAATATCGATTCACGAATACTAAAAAAAGGTTCACCTTTCCATTTTAAATTATGATTATTTATAGATAAATCTGAAATTAACAGAAACCAACGGTGAACATATATATTTTGCATTACTTATGTTATTTCATAGTAGCGGGCATGGCGGACGTTGTCCCGACCTGATAACAAAAAAACCCTTGAAGTTAGACATATATGGTTGGCTTTAAAAAGGTGTCATATTAAATGCACCGCGGTTGCTGAATGTTCGCCATCCTGCTTTTTTGTCTCGCTTCGGTTACTTTAGGTTAGATATGTGAAAAAGGACAACGCGAACTTGCGTCGGCCGAGCGCGGTGCATTTATTACGAAACGTTTTTAAACCAAGTATTTAATACGTATTTAACTTTTTTGTAATAACACGGATACTGTCACTAGCTGTTTTGTAGGCATTATCAAGCTCTACAACTTTTCTTTAGAACTCAATCATATATCTCTCATCGTTAAGGCAGCGTTCGTAAAAAAACGTTTTCGGTCGACCGTTTTTTCTCCGACTTACTTTGCAAATCCGACTACCACAAAGAAGTCTTTTCATCTTTCCGGTTAATATATAACCCATGAAACTCACAAATAACGGGGCTTTCCATCGGTAAAGGAATTTTCAAAATCGGTTTAGTCGATCCAGAGATTACCCCCTACAACGTCACAAACTCACAAACTTTACCTCTTTATAATATTGGTATAGATATCACTAGATTTACAGCGGTACCACAAGCGTTTTGTATTATTTATCCATATGTTTCATGTTGAAACACCTAAGCAGACCAATTTTCATGGCTATCAGTTAAAGGTTATAAAAGTTATAAAACTGTTTCGCTGCAGTACCATATAGTAGCGAGTATAGCCAAATGGATAGGATTAAAACTTTCTCTATCAGAACACAGCTGTGTTCCAAGTTTCATTATGATGCCGTATACATATGGGATTCGAGTTTAACGATATTAGAAATACCGATATCTATTTATATTACCAACTCTAAGTCCTTTGAGTGCATCGCTACCGTCCATAAACATTAGCAACACCAGGGGAGTCGCAAGTGCGTTGCCAGCCTATGTATGGGTGAGGGAAGAGGGTTTTTAGAGGTGGTGGGAGTCCAGCGCTCTCACTGACCAAAAAAAGGCAACAATGCAAGCACTGTTACTTCACGTCGATTTTCTGTGTGTCGGGTGGTAGGTACTATCCCGAGTGAGCCGACCCATTCATGCTGAAACCAGTAATAGCTTTAACGTGGCTCTAGCACCTACTACTGGGTCGTCATAAGTCATAAGACTATTGGATTTCAATCTTGTAGCTCGGAGTGTTGTTATTATAATATTATTCTTATACTAGTCCCATAATGCGTGACGAAGCTTCGGCTACTTGTCGCCCTAAAAACTAACCTCAAAATGAAACACCTGTAAAGACGCGGAATAATGTTTTTTTTATTCGAAGTGACTACGCTATTGACCTAGCAAGGTCTTAACAGCTTCACCGGACTGCTGCAAAGGCGAGTGCTTAAGGCACTCAGCCGATTTTATTTTGACAACTAGCTCAAGGGTGCGCGGCACGCCTCGGCTTGGGCTGTTGCCTGATTCATGCAATTCGCGACCTATCTGAGCTAACCTAAGCTACACACATACACATATTGTCATTTCAATAATAACTCAAAATTAACATTTTTAAATTCCTTTGGTGTCAGTAAAAATAGCGGGCCCAGTAATCGTACTACGTCTATCACACACTCCGATAGTTCGTAACCTATGACGATAATTTCACAGGTCAATTTATTGTAACCGTAAATAAAACTTCGTGCCGATACACGCAGGTACGAGAATAGCGTTAGAATATTCAGTCTGCCAACAGACATGTACAGCATGGAAGAATAGTGTAGAGCAAGAGAAAGATAGATGCGAAACCATGCTGTCATACACTTGCTTGGGACACAACATTGCGAGTTTCACCGATCCCCAGAAGATGTATCAGCAGCAAATGATTTCTATCTCTTCTCTTTAAATAAAGTGTCCTCGTGTCCGCATCCCCGAAACCACCGATTACATTACCGTGGTCGGGTGGTCAACTTCGCTGCCGCACACTCATTGCGGCCTTCCTGAGTATCGTTTTAAGCTTAGGTTCCATCTCCCAAAGTTGTGCTCTCGATTGTCAGCGCGATTTGTGCTGTCGTATTTAATGTTATACTCTTCGTAGGTTTTAACTACTATATACTTATCATAATTTTAAATATATAATAAATACGTACCTCAGAGGGGGTTGTCCGTCCGTCACGAGTCTGAATAGCGGTGAATGTGGATCCACCTGGAGGTATCTTACGAATTCATCGAACTGAAACAAATGAAGAATGAAGTTAAAGATATGCTTTTATAGAAATTAAGAAAAAGTATTTTACGCGATGACTCCATTTAGTGTAATTAAGTAATGAATTATGTTTATGAGATAAACTATGCAGACGAGGTGTAGACGATGTGTGGAGGTCAGCGAGGAGTGTTTTAGCGGTCATAGATCAACGAACCAGATGCGATATATTCTTATTTACACTTTTTAGTTGCGATCCGTGCACTATAATGCATTGAATAAATAATAAAGGCACGAAGTCGTTTTTAGTACATATAATTGAAACGAATTATATACAACTAGCGGTCGCCTGAGTTTATATTCTTTTTATAAATGATGATACCATACGTTATCTTCGTATCACATCAGTCTGAAAGAGGTCCATTGCAGGGATAGTAGATCGTAGGCCTTTTTTCGACAAAAGGTATGAGAAGGTCACCACGCCATCCTACCACGTACCTATTGCCGATTTCAATTTTCATTTTACAGTTTTCTGGTTTCCTGTGGCAAACGAACAGGTGGGTCACCTGCTGTTAAGTGATCACCACCGTCCATGGACACTAACAACACCAGAGGAGTCGCAAGTGCGTTGCCATCTTTTGGAGGGAAGGGTTAGGGGAGGGAAAGGGAAAAGAGAGAGGAGAGGGGAGGGGAGGTGGGTCTCCGGCGCTCTCACTGACCGAACGAAACGCAACAATGCAATCACTGTTACTTCACGTCGGTTTTCTATGAGAGGGTGGTACTACCCCGGACGAGCCGACCCATTCATGCTGAAACCAATAATAGTTTCAGCGTGGCTCTACCTCACGTTGTATTCCTACACCCTTACGAGATAGTGTTACGAATTTAAATTAGTAAAGATACGCGAATTCCGATTCCTCGGTACATGCCGGGCTTCGAACCTGCGGGCAACACATTGATATTCCACCGATCAAACCACTAGACCAAATAACTTTTTTAATTATTCTAATTAAAATTCCGATATACTATTTTTTATAAAGTCAAAAGAAGGCAAACGAACAGATGGGTCACCTGATGTTAAATGATCCCCACCGTCCATAGACACTTGCAACACCAGAGGAGTCGCTCTCACTGATCGAACGAAACGCAACAATGCAAGCACTGTGGTATTACCCCGGACGAGCCGACCCATTCATGCTGAAACCAGTATTAGCTTCAGCGTGGCTCTAACACCCACACAAAATAGGTGTAAGGAGGTACAAAGCAAGCATTTATTTCTAATAATAAAGAATGTTTTTTATCAATACAATACGATACCGAACAAATTGTACCCGGAAACTGCAATGGCCTTTATTCTTAATCCTCTCTTATACATTTCAAAATTGATGGACCAATCTAATATTATGTGTGAATTATTAATGTAATGTAGTTATAAATAACTTTGTCCTAAAAACTTGTACGGCCTTATTGGATTTGGTAAAGGTGGTGGCATACTAAAGCCGTATGACGCGTCTTCGTTTAAATTTTTCTACGGTAATTTTCTTTTTTAATAATAATGCACTGTAACATATTAGAGATTAGTACATATTATGAAAATGTAATAGGCACTTTTGAGGCTCCTACGACGTTAAAAGTACTCAACGTATCGGCATACGAATATAACTATTCGTTGCGGGAATTTGTCATACATTTCTAGGCTACTTATTTTTGGATTCAATTGTTTTTTTTTTCGTACTGATTACGCTATTGATTTGGCTAGGTCTTAACAGCTTCACCGGACTATTAAGGCGAGCGCTTAAGGCACACAGCCTATTTTGTCATTTTTAATTGGCCCTTTGAAATGTTTAATGCTCAACAAAGCCCGCGGGAATCTGCTAATCTGCACACAAGGAGTCGAAAATAAAATACGTCAGTACGTTATATCCCCTGTGTTCAATCGAGTTTATATTTCTTTGTTTCGTAACTGTTTAGAAGCTTAAATGCTGACTTCTGTCAATAAAATACAACAACGCCTTTAGTTATAAATAAATCTCTATTCGACATACTTTACGACCAGCTCGCCTTAGTAGTTCGGTGAAGCTGTTAAGACCTTTCTAGGTCAATAGCGTAGTCAGTTCGAGAAAAAAAAAAAACTACGATCCTTACGTTCACGAATCTATAATATTTTTACCCTCTTTGTATAAAAAAAAAACAATAATAAACTTTAAAAAAATTGTGGTCGAATCTCGACCACTAAGATGTACACACGCTAGTACATTGAGCCTTTTAATGAAAAAAAAATAACGCTGTCCATTATGCTACAACTCGGTACTAAATAGCGCTGCAGCGAATTAACTTCCATATCGTTCAATCAAATGTCATGAAAATTAGTTTGTGTAGATATTTTAACAAGAATAATATCTACGCAATACCCATTTTTGCTACAATAAATAAATAGTAACAACAACCAACAATCTGAAACGCATGCATAACTGATCTATATAAATAATAATAAATCGCAAAATATGTTGCTAAGCGCAAAACTTGAAGACGGCTTCCATAAATTCTGAGGAAGGTTTTTATGGAGAGAAAAATTGGAAAAATTGCACGGAAAAACCTAAGAATCAGTTTTTTTTTATGTCATAGGTGGCAAACGAACAGGTGGGTCACCTGCTGTTAAGTGATCACCACCATCCATGCACACTAACAGCCCCAGAGGAGTCGTAAGTGCGTTGCCATCTTTCGGAGGGAAGGGTTAGGAGAGGGAAAAGGAGAGGAGAGAAGAGAGGGGAGGGGAGATGGGTCTCCGGCGCTCTCACTGACCGAACGAAACGCAACAATGCAAGCACTGTTACTTCACGTCGGTTTTCTATGAGAGGGTGGTACTACCCCGGGCGAGCCGACCCATTCATGCTGAAACCAATAATAGTTTCAAAAATTTTTTTTCTGTAATTGTGAACGCAACTTGAAATTGTTATTAGCAACTTGAACGCACCGGTAATTGCGATGCTTTTTTTTCTCAGTCTGTATTCCGGAAAAGCGAACAATCCCTATAGATATGGGCATAGCAAAATGTTCCCATATGTTGGTATGTATCTACTAAAAAAATCATATCAAGGCGAAACGAAGTTCGCGGGGGCAACTAGTTTAATATCAAAAAAGCGATATGTATAATCAAATATTTATTAATAAATATATTCAGCATTCATTGTACCCACACCTTTACTTGCAACACTAAGTTTGAAGAGTTATTTCGTCAATTACGATGTTTTATCCGGCCAAAGGTTTTATAGCCAGTAATTACATTGAAATCGTCAGCTTTTAAATCTTTGTGTTTGTAAATGTGTAGGTACGTTTTTTTGTAATCTGTTAGCGATGTTGGCTTATGTAATGATTTTTACGCACTGCTTTAGGCGTTTCGCATCAATAAATATTAATGTCATAACTCTTTATTCGTTGCTATTAATAAATTAATTAATTTGGCTAATTATGAAATTCTTAAAGTATACTTATAAAGTTTTTTTAAGAGGTTTATTATCCTTAGGATTACGTCAGTGTATTTGTTTTCACGTTCTTTATTTAAAACTAGCTGTGGGGAGTTTTTGGCGGGATTTCGGTTTGTCATGTAGTGGATTTTATATTTTATTCATAATCTTGTGTTACTTGACTCTACATTGTGTAAAATTGGTGGTGTTTTATGTAATATAGTTTGTTTATTGTGCATAAGTGAAGTGAATGGAAAATAATACCACGGACCATGAATTCTGAGATGCCACAAAAACTCCATGGAAAGTTCCAACAAGATGGCCGCCATCTTGTTAGTTCATTGAAATTATATCAAGAAACTTGTAATATCGATACTCACTTGACAATGGCAGTAATAGTCTACTAGAAGACTGGTTGCCAAAAATGGAATGGAAGAAGAACTTATAATACTATTGACTACTCGACAATGGCAGTAATAATCTAAAAGATTGGTTGCCAAAAATAAAGTTACAAAAAAACTAGTTGTGCCCGCGACTTCGTCCGCTCGGAACCTAATGTAAAAAACAATGATTAATAAAATCATTTGAATGTATTGATTCCATTTACTTATTTACTTTTCTTTCGTACTTAAGATTTTAATGAAACAAAAAGTAAATTGGGGGTGTAAGTGGTGTCGAATAACATCATAAGACTTGAAACACCCAAGCCAACATCACCTGCACGTGGTGCACCCTGCTGACTAACGAACGAGGCAATGGCGATAGCGGGGTGGTAGGGTTTTACAGCCTGACTTGGTCGCAACCAACATGTATATGGCGAAAAAGCCCGTCATAGTGATTCGCTTCTGCGGGTCGCGTTTCGGGATCAGCCTGTGCATATCCAGCTTTTCACAGGCCGGCATGACAGCGGCGACCAGCGATGGATAGCGTGTCACTCGGTGATCGCCATTGTTTTTGGATTGTACTGTGCTTGCCATCAGGCATAGTGCAGTTATTTTGCCATGCTATTATAAAAAAAAAATGTTACTCGAGGATAAACTTCATGATTTTCTTAAGGATTTATCGTGAACGCAGTACTTTAGTAGTGATGCGTGTTCAAACAAACCGACAGACAGACAGGCATTTCTAAGAAAAATTGAAATGTATTTTATAATATATTAAAATCTTTTTTCAAAAAAATCTAAAAAGTACCGACATGTTAGATTTATCTTCTTACTATATGTACATGTAACCAATTTGTATTTTTTTTTATGTCATAACTGGCAAACGAACAGGTGTGTCACCTGCTGTTAAGTGATCACCACCGTCCATGGACACTAACAACACCAGAGGAGTCGCAAGTGCGTTGTCACCCTTTGGGGGAAGGGATTAGGGGAGGGAGAGGAGAAGAGAGGAGGGGAGGTGGGCCTCCGGCGCTCTCACTGACCGAACGAAACGCAACAATGCAAGCACTGTTACTTCACGTCGGTTTTCCATGAGAGGGTGGTACTACCCCGGACGAGCCGACCCATTCATGCTGAAACCAGTAATAGCTTCAGCGTGGCTCTGCCACCTTCAAACCTTGTATTAAAATGTATCCAAAACGTCACCTATGATCAATAATAATTAATTTTATGGACATATCCAAGTTAGTTAATGACAATAAAATATTGATATATGTCATGAGCCTAAAACTACCAAAATTTATTATTATTCTAAGCCAATTGCAATTGAAAAATTCTTTCAGTGTTAGAGTAACTCTTTTATTAAGGAAGGCTGTATATCATCAAGCCATGGCCAATAGGACGAAGTCGCGGACATATTGACCAAGCAAGGTCTTAACAGCTTCACCGGACTACTAAGGCGAGCGCTTAAGGCACTCAGCCGATTTTATTTTGACAAATAGCTCAAGGGTGCGCGGCACACCTCGGCTTTGGCTGTTGCCTGATACATGCAATTCGCGACCTATGTAAGCTAACCTAAACTAAGCTAACTATTCATACATATATGAGTTGTTGAAACATATATGTGTACCAAGCATACATACCTTAACAACTCTTATATATATTTCGTATCGGATAATATTCTAAACTATTTCAGTTTGATAAGGGGAAAAAATAAAACCCTTCCACTTGCATGTGTAAGCGTGTATGCGTGCACGTGTGTGGAGGTGATATGTGTAATGTTGTCGCAGTGATGTAAGATTTTGTGTCACTGTATCGCGCGAGCAGCGTACTCAAGGGCTCCACGCCGAGGGAACGGACCTAGTCCTTACATTTAAGTTAACAGTATGTGTATATCTATGTATTTATTATTTACGAAGAACCAAAATTAAACCCGCGACATATATATATGTAATATTTTTTAACGTTGACCCTTATTTGCATCTAATGGACACCTAATTTCGATGATTTCGACCCCGTTGTTAGTACGTATAGACCCCTTAGTAGGGATGATCGATATTAGAAAAACATCGATGTTAACATCAGTTTAAAAGAATCAATGTACGATAAACATATATAGCAAAACGTCGACATTTTCGGTAGCAAACAAAACTGTCTATTTGTTAAATGTGTTTATTGTTATTGAAAATACAATACAAGAAACAAATTAACATTTACAATATTTTGGGCACACTCTGTAAAAAGATTAACTTTGTTAGATGTCTTCTGTTCCGTAGTTCTGTTATCTGTAATAATTTATATGTTAGCCCAAATCTTTTTGTTTTTATATTACTTTATCGTTTAAAAGGAATGTATCTGTCCACTAGTTTTCATGAACGCACCTTTAAAAACGTTCGCAAGTGCTGCCCTCTAAGGCATCAGAGTTAACTTTGAATCTAGCAACGTACAAAACCGCTCTGAGTGATCTGCGCTAATAAACATTTGCAAAACCGGTACAGATATCTAACAATCCGTTAAAAGAAATCAAGTGCCAGTGTAGACTTTGTGTCCTTTATTTACAAAACCAGCGATCTAAGCCACGAACCAAGCCGGGGTACCCCGAAGAAGAGGATCTCCTAGTGCGGGTGAGTGGTGGATACAGTCCTCCTAAATTCATTTCCCATACATCTTCCCTTTTGTCTGTTCCATTGCTGGTACAGGAGTTGACCAGCTTTGGAACAAAGCCTTTCTGAAGATATCCCTTTCCCTTTTTCCTTAGGAAATGCAAATAATAACTTTTCGTACGGCTTACTTCGATTATGTTTATCAATGTCATCTAGTGTAAAATAATTCAAATTGATAGTTATCTAGTCCCTAGTTAGTACAATTAACGCTAGATGGCTGAAGTATATCATCTTCTTTGGCAGACAACTTTTGTATATATTGTAAATAAAACGTCGTTCAAACAAATGAACGATCGCTTCTCTATAAATACCTTATGTGGTCGTATTAATAAACAGTCTATTTCACGCACTCCAAGTATAATTATTACGCTGTACGTGTTAGTCTAGAATTTTCTGGTAGTGAGCCGAAGCTCCTACAGCCCTAAAGGATATATTGACGATTCGATATTTTATTCTCATAACATCGATGCGTCGATGTTATCGAAATCAAAACATCGATGCTTTCCAGCTAAATATCGATGTTTATCCATCATCGATGAATATCGATCATCCCTACCCGAGGATTGATATACAGCAGGGGGACTTGAAACTAAAATTTGCAGGTAAACAAAAGAATATCTGGTCCAGCTATACTTTTTCCTTTATATGTGCAAGCACAATATTTTAAACTTATTTTGTAGAATAAATAATATAAGATAATTAATAGTGAACTCGAATCACCGTCAAGGTCTAAACCCTGTCACAAAGCAGCGTCATTCAACCGTGGTGTTTTACCTCACAAATGACATTTACTTGTAAAATACATAAATGCAACTATAATAGATTACATATAAATGTTATAACTAAACTAACATGCACATATTAATATATATTTAATTAATAACTAAGAAATATTAAGATATTTATCGATTAATTAATCAATTGCATTTATTGGTAATTTTATGCATTAAAAAATGTACATCTAAATCTTATATATCTGCATAATATTATCAACTAATTTTAACTTGTTATTATGAAGAATTAATAATTTAAACTGATAAAATAATTTCTAAGACTCTATACTTAAATAACAAAGAGAATTCGCAGTTACATTCACAAGGTTATAATATACCTATAGAGTTGCAATGATATATCGAAAAATCGGTATTTATATCGACTAATGAAACTGAAGTGGCAAGAAAACCGATATACGGATACAATCCATTTAAAAAAATATGTCGTAAATTAAAATTAACTTAAATTTAATACGTTAATTATGCAAGATGATTTCCTACTTGTTAATGACTAGTTACCGCTACGAAACACCCAAGAGGCGAGACTACAACGCCACCGGAACATCACTAGCGCCACCATATTAGAGATATATCGGAGAAGCCACTATTGACTGCGATACCACGCTATTGACCATATCGGGGGTGTTACTAATGACCTCAAACGCTATTGGTTGAAGTTATCGGCTGTTCATTATTCACCCTGTCGTGAGACGTCATTGGTTGGAGTTCGGCATATAAAGGGTAAGATCTGGTTGATCTACACGCACTCCTTTGTGGAAGTTATTGTAAGGCGAAGCTCTACCCGCATAAATACAGTGCCTACAGAGTGTTATTGGTTTCCCTGACCGACCGGCTGACTATACGTGATTACTGTAACATACTTTATACAGAAAGACATCTTTTCAATATATCATTCGTTATTTTCAACCTTCCTACGTTACTGAACATTTTTTAATGGTTATCACATATTAGGACCTGTATTACTGGGTCTGCTAAATAAATAAAGCATAATAAAACTTACTAGAGCTGGTAGAGCCATGCTGAAGCTATTACTGGTTTCAGCATGAATGGGTCGGCTCGCCCGGGGTAGTACCACCCGACCCATAGAAACACCGACGTGAAGTAACAGTGTTTGCATTGTTGCGTTTCGTTCGGTCAGTGAGAGCGCTGGAGGACCACCTTCCCTTCCCTTCCCTCTGCCAATCCTCCCCCCCCAACATAGGCTGGCAACGCACTTGCGACTCCCCTGGTGTTGTATGTGTCTATAGACGGTGGTCAACACAACATCAGGTGACCCACCTGTTCATCATCCTATGATATAAAAAAAACGTTACATACAACAGAGATAAGCTTATGGTAAAAAAAAAATCGCGTAAATTAATTCAGAGATTTTTAGCGATTAACTTTTTTTTATGCTATAGTTTTAGCAACACATGGTAAACATGCAAAATCTAGACGGGGCTGTTACACCTCGCGCAAATAAAATCAACTCCAGGCGGACGTGGAAAGTTACATACACTATCATATCTAACGATGGATCTCCACAAAGTAACGCTTTCTTCAATGAAATCATCCATATAGGTACACATAAAGAAACTTTAATATATATATATATAGATTCATTGAAAAATACGGTTCCTAAAATTCGCGACGTGCGATGTCGGCTGCCGGGCGACGAACCCGTATCCGCGGTACAGTTAGGAACAGGTTGCTTCCCATTCCGACGGTACTTGCAACTGACGAGCTGTCCGCGTTATATGACAAGTGTTCATATGTCCCGTTTCACCTGTGGATTACACGGTTAAGCTTCTGTGTTTCTTCATTAACAATTTTTCATTTATCTATAATCCACAGTTCGATAATCTGACAACTACATGATCTTTCGTCTTTGTTTTTTATATATAAGTAAACGAGCAATTCGAGCAACTTAGAATATCAGGACAGGGGTGTATCTACCACCGTATCTGCCATACATGACGTATGTTAGCTAAATTCCATACAGTATTATTCACAACCTCCAATTATTTTCAGTAACGGGGCTTGTAGTACGGCTCCTAAATAGAAAGAAAGTAGTACAAATTATATCTTAATTCAGTTTTTTTTTCGAACTAACTACGCTATTTACCTAGCAAGGTCTTAACAGCTTCACCGGACTACTAAGGCAAGCGCTTAAGGCACTCTGATGATTTTATTTGGGCAACTAGCTCAAGGGCGCACGACACACCTCGGCATGGGCTGTTGCCTGATACATGCAATTCGCTAACCTAAGCTAACTATTCACTCAAATAGTTGTTGTTGAAACATATATGTGTACCAAGCATACGTACCTCAACAACTCTTATATATATTTCGTATCCGATAATTTTCTAAACTATATCAGTTTGATAAGGGAAAATATAAAACCCTTCTGCGTGCACGTGTGAGGAGGTGATATGTGTAATGTTGTCGCAGTGATGTAAGATTTTGTGTCACTGTATCGCGCGAGCAGCGTGCTCAAGGGCTCCACGCCGAGGGAACGGACATAGGCTCATAATTCAGTAGTAAACAAATGTTGACACTGAGGTGCTTTAAGACTAGATACTTCACTAATATGGGACCTTGTGAATGACTAAAGACCATGTTCGAAGAATTTAATATCTTAACCTTTGCATTCCAATATATTAGTGATAATCTAATATAAATTCGGAAAAAACATAGATGAAACAGATTTTGTAAACGACTAACGCGACTTTAATACTAGAAAAACCGTAACTCGTACACTCAGTATTACTAATTAAAAAAAAATAGTGATAAAATTTTACAATAAGGCCGTAAAGCACAAAACCGATTTGTTGGGCACTAAATTCAAGCATCATGTCAAGAAAGTTTTACTGTCGATACGCTACTGACAGGAAAGACAGTAAAATTGGAACATTGAATAACAGTTATACCTGGGACTGACATCATCTATAAAGGGCATATAGATATCTAGTAAAAACTTTCCTATAGATATTTTAAAGATAAATGTATAAATTATTTTAAAAGTTACTGAAGATTGAAGTTTGATTATTTTCGAAGATGATATAAGAAAAATAAATCTGCCTGAAAACGATCAAACTTCAGCCTTCAATAACTTTTAAACGGTGAGGTTTACAAAAAAAAATGTAAGAAACCTCTTTTGTAAAAAAATCAATTACCTACAAACATATGAGACGAGATGTTTTTTTTTTCAAATAGGGAATACCGAGATATGAATTTTTCTTTCTTATAATAAGGAAAAAATAAAAAAAAACTGAGAGGCGGAAGACTTTCTTATTAAAATTAAGAGTTCTTACTTGGAGATAATTTTTTGAGGTGTCTACCAACCTATATTTCAGAGTATAAAGTTAAAAAAAAAGTAGTCTATTTTTTTGATCCACTTTAATACATACATATGATATGTATATTACGTAGTGTACTAGCATGTACATATACTAGTGGTTCAAACTTGATTATAATAAAGTATAAAAGTTTTTCATTCATGCGTTAATTTATGAATAATGCTAAATAAGCGCCTGAAAAAAAATTACCACTTGGTTACAATGGTTATAGTTTCCTGTATTTTGTTTTAACATAATCTGTATGCATTCTACATAGAAACTTCTGGAAGAAATCTTTTAAACGGTAATGAAAATCATATCAAAATCCGCTACGTAGTTTAGAACCAATACGGAAACATACAGACAGACGCGAAACGCGATATCTTCTATACATATAATAAAAATGTAAATCTAACGCGACTGTACATTATAGATTCTTGTAAAAAAAAATGTTGCCGGTGTCTAGTAAAAATTAATAAAATATATTACGATTTAGAAATGTCTGTTAGTCTGTTTGTCTGCAGACACATCACTTGATATAAACTTAAACAAACAAACTATAAACAAAATCATAAAGCATATCTTTGAGTAATATTTAATCTTGGTTTCATTAAAATCGGTTCACTCTATCAAAAGTTATTGTAATTTTAATGACCACGCGACTTAAGTACGAGAGGAAAGCTAGTGGTTTTATAATATTCACTTAATTATACCGTCTGGTCACAGCTACCTACATTGACCGATACCTGTTTTTTTATTGAACGGTCTCCTTAAATTTGTTCTTTGAATGTCTCCGTTTAAAACCAGATATTCCAGATATTGTAATGTCCTTCATACTAGGCAATGACGGAATTGTCGTCCCGAACCGAATTAATTATCAAAAATAAAATTGCTCCTAAAGTTACATGGGTCTTAATAAAGAAGTATGTTAATATTGGAAGTCATTTTAGTGTCCGCCAATATAGTGTCAATGACCTTAAGTCAAATTAACATTTTTATTTATAATACAAATGAAGTTGAATGATTATTTATGTTTTTTTATTAGTACTATTTTTTAATTATGCCAAATCTATTTTGTATTTTGATATGTGGAAATAAAACTGATTTTCTTTTGTATATGTTAATTATCTAGTTTTGACCTGTAACTCGGGAATAGACTTTGTTTCTGCACAAAAGGAAACCCTATGAACTTTTTGTTTTATGATCAATAGGCCACACATATACACACATACAATAGATACTGGGTATCACGAGCTTATGGTAAAAATATACATTTCTTTATTTATACTTTCTGGCAATAATTGAGTATTGACATTAAGGTCATAGCTCAGTGGCGTAGCTAGTCTTAGAAGGGACCTTGTATCAAAATCTCTTGGGGTACCTTTTTAACATTTTTTTAAATATCATGGGAGGTAGACGAACAGACGGGTCAATGATGTAAAGTGATTACCGCCGTCCATAGACACTAGCAACACCAACGAAGTCGCAAGTGCGTTGCCAGCCTGTTTTTGGGGGGAAAAGGGGTAGGGGGGTTGGGGAGGGGAGGGGAGATGGGCCTCCGGCACTCTTACTGATCGAACACAACGCAAAAATGCAAGCACCGTTACTTCACGTCGGTTTTCTGTGAGAGGGTGGTAGTACCCCGGGCGAGCCGACCCATTCATGCTGAAACCAGTAATAGCTTTAGCGTGGCTCTACCACCTTCAAGACATTGAACATTGAACTATATCGTCCTCTCCATACCTCACGAGGATCTAGAAATATTATATCCATGAGAATATTATTGTTGATTCATTAAATGAATTGAAGTCTTCGAGTAACATTCTACAAGTTTTACATACGTCGTTCCATAGCATTTTTTTATACATAATAAAATTTAGTGTTTGACCACGATAGCGTCTGATGTGGTCCAAGCTGATAAACACGTTAAATCTATAGGGATTGGCTCTCAATTACAGCGACAAAAATACACAGGTTTTTGGTGACAGATCCTCAACTTGAGGGTAATAGTTAATCAGGCAGGCTTAGGAAAAAACCATTATACTATCATGGCTTCACCATGATGCTTCCCTTCACTGAAAACTATGGCTCATTTGCAAAGATTCGAACCGATGTCTTGTTCGACGCGGCGTCCAATCACTGTAACCGTTTATCGATTTACGAAGCCTCTTAGAACACTCCCGGAAAAGACTGGAACAAGAAAACTCCAAATCTCGGCTTTTCCGACCTAGTATAGGTATTTTAAAATAAACATTAATTACTCCTTCATTCGTTATTAAAAGAAAACAAAACCGACATTAAGGACGGTCCGAGGTTTTACAGTCAAGTTTGTTAAGGCTAAAAAAAACTCGACGATTTCCGCGTTCTGGGAACCTTATTATGTTCCATTTTACGAACAGTTATATGAACGAAACGATTCCCGTTAGGGTTGTGCTTTATGATAAGAATCGACTTCCTAATTCTGTTTTTCGCGAGAATAAAGCAATAGCGAAAATAACAAAATTCGACTGTACATGACAAATTCTTATTGATTGATTCATCTATAGACGCGGGTAAACTTGTCTGTTGGCGTGGCGAGACGTGGCGACGCGATGGCATGCGCAAGCGACTGTGTGCAATATCTCTTGCAGCACTGAGCTCGCATACCTATAGTGTATACAGTGTTGTTTACTACGTGACACATGTGTTTCACATCTGCCAGGCGTCCCGTGACGGGTCAATTTTTTCTGTATGCAAACGTCTTTATACTATTAAGTTTATAGAGAACTAGATTTTGCCCGCCCTTTTGCTCGAGTTAATATGCATTTTACCTGTCCTTCAGGAAAAGCATATATTCTTGGATGAAAGGTACTCTATACACATATCTGTTAAAACCTCCGACCACTGAATCAACTTTCACAGCTTTTAATAATTCCCAACATATTATCATAGTACATTTCCAAAATGAATAGAGCCACGCTGAAACTATTACTGGTTTTAGCATGAATGGGTAGGCTCGTTCGGGGTACTACCACCCTCTCATAGAAAACCGACGTGGAGTAATATGTGCTTACATTGTTGCGGTTCGTTCGGTCAGCGAGAGTGCCGGAGGATCACCTCCCCTCCCCTCTCCCTCCTTTCCCCCAAAGGGAAAAAATAAAAAAATAATGTCATTCTCTGTTTAATTTACTTATCTATCACATACGCCTAAGAACAAAAAGCTAATATCACCTTCATCTCACCTAAGTAGAGTCGGCACAACATGTTTTCCTTTTCCATTCTCCCTTATCAGATGTCGTGTCAGTATTCACACCTTTTCATACACATATAATTTTTCCCACAATTCATTCACACCTCTTCGTTCCACTTTCGTACTCAACTTTCATCTCTTCTCATAATATGCCCGTACAATGCTAATAATAAAGGCTGATTATAAATAATGAATATTTTAAATATACAAAAACAACTGTTGCCAACCCTACACCCTGCGGGAGATAATTTAAGGACGTTGAAAAGGAAAATAAAAAATGTCGATCGAAACGATTTGCACGATGTGGCCGGAGCGCGGCCTACTTTGAACGATTCGCCAATATTTTCACTTATCTCTACGGTACATACTACAAGGAACTTTAAAGCTGGGTTTGTATGTCAACATACTTTCAGAAATATCAATAAACTAGCTGTTCCCGCGACTTTATCCGCGTGGAATAGTTACTTTGGGCTAACGCTAACAGGCAGCGAAAGCTCTCAAAAGGAAAAGAACCCCGATTTTGAAATATTTTGCATTGGTGCTCCGGTCCTATTGGTCTTAGCGTAGTAGTAATCGTAGCGTATGATATATAGGTATATAGGTTATAGCCTTCCTCGATAAATGAGCTATCTAACACTGAAATAATTTTTCAATTCGGACCAGTAGTTCCTGAGATTAGCGCGTTCAACCAAACAAACAAACCCTCCAACTTTATAATATTAAATAGTATAGGTATGAAAGAATATATCAGAGCAACAAAACGTTACGACTTTAAACGACGTAATCTTCCATTAAGACATCTTGTTAACCATTTAACAAGTTATTGTAAGGCGAAGCTCTACCCGGATAAATACAGTGCCTACAGAGTGTTATTGGTTTCCCTGACCGACCGGCTGACTATACGTGATTACTGTAACATACTTTATACAGAAAGACATCTTTTCAATATATCATTCGTTATTTTCAACCTTCCTACGTTACTGAACATTTTTTAATGGTTATCACAATATTAGGACCTGTATTACTGGGTCTGCTATTGTTGAATAGTTTAGCTAAATAAAAAAAGCATAATAAAACTTACTAAAGCTGGTAGAGCCAAGCTGAAGCTATTACTGGTTTCGGCATGAATGGCTCGGCTCGCCCGGGGTAGTACCACCCTCTCATAGAAAACCGACGTGAAGTAACAGTGCTTGCGATGTTGCGTTTCGTTCGGCCAGTGAAAGCGCCGGAGGCCATTTCCCCTCTCCTCTCCCACTCCCTCCCCTTCCCCCCAAACGCAGGCTGTCAACGCACTTGCAACTCCCCTGGTGTTGTTAATGTCTAAGGATGGTGGTGATCACTTTACATCAGGTGTCCCATCTGTTCGTTTGCCTCCGATGACAAAAAAAGAACAGTATTTTTTTTATAAAATATACCTACTGCATGTTTTCTGACATTTTCTGTGAGCAGTTAAGTCGTGAAAGCGTAACAGATAAATAAATAACCAAATTCACAAAACAGAATGAATCACAAACTTTCAGTGTAGGTACTTGACCGTTTCTCTGTCGTTGTTGTTGTTTGTCTCTGCCTGTTAATTATATATATAAATTATTTTTTATATAGTGTTTATTTATTAGGTGCTACAGTACAGATAAAATTAAATCTTCCTACGCGAGACCTCGAAGTTGAGTCGTTTTTTTAATGTTTCATATTTTTTAGGAAAATCCTTGATTTTTGGTTTTCCGTGTCGTTGTTATTATTCATTTTTGTACATTAATATCATATTCGAAGAGTGCAAAGACTCACAATAACTTTTAAATATGTTAAAAGCCTCTCTCTTTTTAGTTGTTTTTAACCTTTCAATCGTTAGCCCTTTACCACAGTTTTACTTGCATATAGAATGTAACTGGGTACACAGAAAGGAGTCACGCTTAAGACCACTATTATTACGAAACAACGTATGGTTCGTCAGTCAGGGAGACCAATTAACCCTCTATAAGCACTGTGACTATTTAATCGGACAGAGCTTCGCCCTACAATAACTTCAATAAAGCCTTCCGAGCAGTCAGGGGCCGTCTCTGCCTACCCGTTACGTGGGTCGACGAGGTGACTGTTCTGAGGCTATGCCTCCTGCAGTGATATTCAACGCGGTACGTAAACGCGTACCGGTCTTTGGAGTTATTTCTCACTCTATCTCACTATTCCTCTCAACAAGTTATTTCTTGCTCATTGTTGAGCGGTTGGTATTTTGATGTGTCATTGAATTTCAAGTTTCTTGGCAACATTCTTCTATGATAACCATGTTTCTCGGCGGTGGTTTGTAGCGCTTGTCCATCGGTCTCGCGTGTAGCGGAGCGATTCCCTCGATTAAGGGGAAGCACGACGCGTCCGCCCGCGCGAACATGTCTGCGGCTGTTCTGGTAATAAAGGCGTCTAGTCCCTCCCACTTCAGGTCTCGCGCGATGGTTGAGTTTCGCACGTAGCGGGGAGCTCCTGTTATTGTCCTAAGACACAGGTGCTCTTCTGCTCTGAGCCGCTCTTTTGCCTCCCGATGAACGGCATCTTGACCTTTATAGGCCGAACTATCTAATCGAGTGGCGCTAGTGTCAATGTCCCAGTCGCGTCTCAGACCTATTGACTTACAGATGACGTACGATTAAATCATTTTAATATTATTTTAGTTAATAAAAATATTATAAAAGCCATATTAAATCATTAAAATTGATTACAAAAAATTGAAATCATGACACTATGATAAACACTTGGGGATTTTTTTGTTGTTGTATGCGAACTGGTCACCTAATGGTAAGTAATCACCACAGCTCATGGACAATTATGACACGAGGGGCATCACAGATACATTACCAGCCTTTTAAGGAGTAAGCTTGCGGCTTGAAAGTTTGTAGGTTATATTTGTCCGGAAACGCTGCAAATGGGAGTTCATTCCAGAGAGCCGACATCAGTAGAAAAAACGCACGCGAAAAACACATATTTTGTAGGTGGTAGAGCCACGCTGAAGCTATTACTGGTTTCAGCATGAATGGGTCGGCTCGCCCGAGGTACTACCACCCGACCCACAGAAACACCGACGTGAAGTAATAGTGCTTGCATTATTGTGTTTCGTTCGGTCAGTGACAGCGCCAAAGGCCTACCTCCATTCCCCTTCCCCTTCCCCGCAAAAACAGTCTGGCAACGTATTTGCGACCCTCCTGGTGTTGCAAGTGTCTATGGGCGGTGGTGTCCACTTAACATCAGGTGATACAGGAGGTTCGTTTGCCTCCTACGATATAAAAAAAAACATGGTAGACGACTTCCGACCATGAAGATGATACGGATGGAATAACAGTTTAACAGTGGTTGCAAAACGGCTCGCCTATTCCCTGGGCCAGTGCTTCCTTATTATATGGGTAATGCTCCAATAGGTTTGTTTAAAATATATCGATAATTATCGTCGATATTTTAAATCATAATTAAATATCGAGATATTAAAAACGAAAACGATGTATAGCGTGTCTTTCTGAACAGGTTGAAAAAAAAACCTTTAACAAAAAAAAACAAGGGATTCTAACAAAAAAATCTGTAGATAAATATCGAATGTGTGAATATTAACGTGAAATTTAGCGACATATTTTTTAAATTGCCTGTCTCAACGTTAATGTTTAACATTCATTAATAGTAATTCGTTAGAGCATTAATTAATTAAGGGTCCCGAGAAGGAGAGGGTTAAAAAAAATCTACATGCCTTTATCAGCGAGGGGGTTAAAACCCATCCTTATGTTTTTTGATGTGAAACATCTATTGGCCAGGGCCTAAACCTGATCGTTGGCGTGGCGAGACGTGGTGACGCAAACCACGAACTATGCACTATTAACGAAATACCCAAAAACATTTGCAACCCTATCTATATAAACATAAGGTTCAAATTGTTTTGTCGCCCACTCGTTCTACTAGTGTTACTCGGCACGCGCCGACGACCTAGCGCCTTATGATAAATGCCGTCAGACATACCACACCTGTGCCTAGCGGTGATTTCTTTGTATCTATTTTAGTAGACAGTAGACTTATATAACTTATACAAAACAATTTCCATGTTTCACCTTTGCCTGGCGTCCCGCGACGGCTCAATTTTTCACTCTACACTTCGATTTACATCTTATTCCACATAATTTTAATGTTTATTGAAATTCTAAAATCTTAAACGTGTGCCTTATTTTTATCCGTGTTATATACTGTATATTTGTTAATAAACGAATATTTTGTAAAATAAGTATTCGAGAGATCTTATGTACTCTCAGGCTAAGGACTCACGAAGCGGTTTTTACCCGCGTCCGCCGCGGTTGTGGTGCCCGCAGCTTCTGTAGAATGCAGAAATACCACATCTCACGACGCGTTTTACGTCCGCGGTGTGCGCGGTTGTTTGCGGCTCCCACTAAAACGGCGGGCAACTGGTAGAATCGCGCGGGCCGCGGTCACCTGCAGCTTCGACGGATTGCACCCTCGCGCTCTGCGTTCGATTGGCGGGTCGTTATTCTTTAATTCGCCCGTCTTGCGATTATCGCCCATCACGTACACGGCTGATGATATCAAACCGCGACGGTTGTGTAACCGCGTAAATAACCGGTCTCGTGAGTTTAGGAATCCGCAGTACGACGCCCGCGGCGGGCACGGATAAAAACCGCTTCGTGAGTTCTTAGCCTTACATGGAGGCAAAAGTTAAATGAAGGACAGTCCACTTCAGTTAGGGTATATGTCAAAATAATATCATTCCATTACCTTCACGAATTACACAGTTAAACACTCTATAATCAGATAGTGGTTACTTTCATCTTGAAATTACATTGGTCAAAACCAAATCTCATCGTAGAAAGTTATATGTAAAAAGCTGTTTTACTTACGCAATTATCTTCAGAACGATCAACAAGTTTGACCAGGACTGTAGACATATCTATTACGAATAGGGGGAAATCACCTATATAGCATTAAAATGTTAACAGAACAAATTCTTACACCAAATATTATAAGTCAATATTGTATAATGCTAGACCAAATAAAATTAGATATTGATTTTAATGCAAGACCTACAAAGCGTGGGGTGTTTTATGTTGACCTGGTAAACCAAATACAGTAGAACCTCGATAAGTTAAAATCCAAGGGAAACACAAAAACTCTATAATTTTTAACTTATCAAGGGTTTATGTTACACTCGAACTTTCGTTGCACACTTTCTTAAAGGCCTAAATCGTACCGTTTCTCAAAGTTTTAGTATGGGTCTGTAACATTGATGTTTTGGTTTGGATACTGTTTGAACCACCTAAATAAACATTGCTCTAAAATAGGGAATTCAGCAATTTTTTTTCGTCAAATCAATAAATTTCGCGAAACTTTTTGTTTTGTACATTCCTTCGAAATTACTCATTGGGAGACAGTTTATGATACGGAGCTCATCGAAAAATTTCTCTAAGTAACTGAGGGCTAATACTGTAATTATTAGTTTAAGTTATCGAGGCTGCATATTTTAAGTAATAGAGGTTTTAGGCTCTGAGGGTAAGGGAACAGATTATTTTTTGAAGTATTAGAGGTTTTTACCTTATCAAGGTTTATCTTATTGAGGTTCTACTGTACATTGAACATTATGCTTGTAGGTAGATTATTATAAACCTACTTTTGCCAGCGGTTCCATCTAAGTTTATATTGATTTGACCTCTCGGAAAAAAGGTTGTATAAACACATTAGAAAATATATATTATAATTAAGCCAGAATACTGATATAAACATCTAAATATTTACTGGCATAATTTTTTTTAAATCTATACAAATATAGTAAGAATGTAAATCTAAAGTGCCTGTACTTTTTCGAGTTTCGAAAAAAAAAATGTAGGTGCCTAGGAATAAGTAGTCAAATACATTTCAATCATTTTTAGAAATGTCTGTCTGTCTGTCTGTCTGTTTGTATGAACACACATCACTGCTAAAGTACTGCGTTCAAAATAAAACCTCACCAAGAAAATCATAGAACATATCCTCGCGTAACATTTAGTCTTGGTTTCATTAAAATCGGTTCACTCTATCGAAAGGTTATTGTAACTTTAATGACGACGCGACTTAAGTACGAAAGTACATAAGAAAATGGACTTAATACATTCAGGTGATTTTAGGAGTCACTGTGTTTTACATTAGGTTCTAAACGGACGAAGTCGCGTGCACAGCTCGTATTAAATAAAATTTATAAGGTCCAAGTGTCTGAGAATAAAACGAAAAAAATTTTTTTACAAAAAAGAATTAACCACCTTCGATGTGAAAAACTAATAAGGCAATGAAAAGCGAAAAATAACTGAATTATAAAATTAACCAAATTAAATAATAAATATTGATATTTGCGCTACATAATAATATATTTGAAGTCGATGCAAATATGGGACCACCTCTGAATATAACCGATTCAAATAAAAAAAGAATCATTAAAATCGGTTCATAATTGACGGAGATATCGATTAACATACATTTAAAAAAAATACACACAACCGAACGTAGTAACCTCCTCCTTTTTCGAAGTCGGTTAAAAATATATAGAAGTCTATTGTGTAGTTTATGCATAATGCACTCACAAATACAGTAGTGCTCAGTAATTTTTTTATATATAAGAATAATAATTACCTGTTGTACGACTAAATCTAATGGCTGGCCTGTCTGTAATTCCTCAGAAGGCCGTCGTGTTGGCCTCACTGCGTACTCCCTCTCGCCGATCACCTGAAACAAGTCAGAATACGATTAATTCATGTTCTAAATATATATTGGATAAAATCGTCACGTAAGGAAAAAGCGTTATGCCCTTCCATCCGACTCTCTTTCTGTCTATCTCTTTCCTCCACGAATGTGTCTTTATACACGATGAGAAAAAAAAACGGAATTTGTCGTGATTCCAAGACGACACGCGATAGAAGTGAAACTTGTGTATACAGGGAAAGATTTGAATTAAAAATATACAACAAAAGTCACGCGGTGATATGGTCACCCACCGAAGTACTGACCGCGCCCGATGTTGCTTAAATTTGGTGATCGGGCGGGAACCGGTGTTTTCAACACTCTACCCGACACGGTGTTTATAACAACCCTTTTTGTCATACAAAAAGGTTGCCGATCAGAATTCCAAAGGTGGGAGACCTTTTCATTTGTTGAAGTTGTATTTTTACGACATATCCTGTTTTTTTTATATTTGATTGATTATAAATCTTTAAAATGATATAATCGTTACAACCATAACATATTATAAAACAAAGTTCTCCGCCATGGCTATCTGTCTGTTTGTTAGCGATAACGAAATTGATTTTCATTCGGTTTTCACTAACAGATAGAATGATTCACGAGGCAGGTTTAGGTATATAAGTTGTCAAGATTTTTTGTAAATTGATTGAAATATAACGCTAAATGTTGGAAGTGTCGGAAAAAGTCAAGTCGCCTGGGAAATTTCTTTGAAAACGCTGCCTAATCTCTTTGAGACATATCAAAACAACTGACATGGTAAACGACGTAGATGGAGACGCGGAAATCAGCTAGTATAACATAATATAAACCATACTATAGCGCACAACATATATGGCCATTGCTATGTTGTGATATAAAAAAAAACATATGAAATACCTGTCATATTTACTGTCATATTAACAGATCACTGATAAATTTTGTTGACATCTGTATAGGAACAATAGGCTATCTTTAGCACGTTTATACTACCATGGTTCCTTGTTTACATTATTCCTAAATCTAACACTTTGTTTACCTATATAATTAAATAATAATTGGCTTTTCAATACGTATTACAAAATTATTTTTATTATCATATATATTAATACGTGAAGCCTAAACTTTGTATCCCTTTTTGAGATAAATGCGCGAACGGATGAACGTGAAACTTGGCATAGTTAAACTTTATATGGAGGAGAAGTGCAGAAAGTTATTTATTTTATATAAAATGCATTAGAAGTACATTAAATTAATTAAAATATGCATTACTCACACTACTGCTTCAATTTTACACAACATATACACACATGTAAATAAAAAAGACATTTTGACATCTGTCAATAAAGGACTTCAAAAAAGGTTGTGAAGGAGGTTGCTATGCTCGACTGTATGTATTATTTTATTCTTACGTTCCAATTACCCTTTTTCATTCTACATTCTACAATGGTATTATAACATTAAAAACTTAAAAAAATCAATGAACTATGGTCGAATGTCGACCGTCGACAGTCGAATGACACTGGGCGCCCACTAGTTATAACTAAAAAGGTGTAGATACGTTATAAGCGCTTCGACAGCGCCTTGTTAAAACTTGGCTAGCTGGCTTATTGAAGTGAAACTTCTAATGCGACTTCCAAAAAGGTTGCGTTAAACGTTTAACGCTACTATAGAGGGGGTATGAAAGCACTGTTGCGTTAAACGGCCAACGCTCCCGGGGAGCGGGAATAGAAAGAGACAGAGCGAGAAAAACAATCAAACATTTCGTATCTTACTTTAGTTATCCTAATCCCATTGTAAATGTTATAGATTTGGATATTTCTCCACTCGAAAATGATAATTAAAAGATGCAATCAATTGTGAATTGTAAGCAATGTTAATAAAGTTTGTCTTAAAGAAACAATATGATTTCACTAAAAATCAATTTCTACCCCTTCCTATTTTCGTTTCCACATTACGAAGTTACACTTCTTCCGCGCGGAGGGACTCCACGCACTATTTTTTTTTTTTGACGGCTGACCCTTCAATCCGCCCGTATCTACGCAACATATCACTATTTCTTTTTCACCACCGATATCGAGAATATGCCATCTTACTTCCACAATTTACGTATGATAGTGGCGTTACATAATTACTTTACGTATGTGTGCGTTATCGTGCCATTTGTTTTGTCAAAATATCATGTGGGTAACGTATTTACACCTTTTTTCTTATAATATTATGGGTTGACTAGTACGATGGTTTAATAAATGAAGTCTTTCGCATTTGTAATTTGCATTTATTAGATAATATTATTAGATAATTGCATATATGAGATAACAGGTAACAGAGAAGTTGAGGAGTAATAGGTTAGCATGGTATAGCCATGTCATGAGGAGAGATAAAAACCATGTAACTAGAAAAGTGTTGAGTATGTTTGTAGACGGATATACGAGTAGAGGAAGACCGAAAAAGGTATGGATGGACTGCGTGAAAAATGATATGTGCGTGAAAGGTGTGAATACTGAGATGATATTTGACAGGAGAGAGTGGAAAAAGAAAACATGTTGTGCCGACCCTACTTAGAGGTGATAAGGGTAATGATGATGATGAATATACCATTATATAGTATTTCGTTATAGGTTCTTCGAGGTAAGGCACAGACGATTATACAACGATACTCAGTAATCAATTTGCACAAAAAAATTGCAGGTGTCTAAGTAATAAAATACATTTCAATCGGTTTTTTTCAAATGTCTGTCTGTATTCTGTCTGTTTGTATGAATACGCATCACTGCTAAAGCACTTCGAGAGTAACTTAGTCTTTATTTAATTAAAAACGATCCACTCTATCATAAGTTAATGTAGTTTGAATGTCGGCCCGAGTTAAGTACGAGAGAATCTATAACTAATTTGGTTGAACGCGCTAATCTCAGGAACTACTGGTCCGATTTAAAAAATCTTAAAGTCTTTTAGTATTATAGGTATAGCTCATTTATCGAGGAAGGTTATAGGTTATATATCATTGAGTTAAAACCAGTGGGAGAGCACCAATTAAGGATAATTCAAAATAGTTTTTTTTCTTTTGAGAGCTGCTGCTGCGTTATAGCGTTAGTATATAATAACTATTCCACGCGAAGTCGCGAGCAGAAGTAGTAGATAATATAATATTAGCTTCTTTTAGCAGGTTTATTGGCCATTTAAGATAATTATAAAATTACTATAATAATACTTATGTTTAATTTATTTTACCGTTTCTTACCTTAATAATCAATTAATTTGAAATTGAAATTGTAATTAAATTTATAATAGCTACCTATTTGAGTCCAAATAAGTATATATATGATAAGGTTTAATAAGATTAAATTTATAACATAAATAAAATAAAATATGATGTTAAACTGTAATCTAAGTTTTATTATGTACATACTGTCCTATATACCAGGTGACTGTTTAGACAGTAGCAATATTTGTGGAGGACGCTCTACACTCGATTCTCGTTTTAAATCAATTAGAAAAATAGGTGCTTAATATTTGACTTCATTATCTAGAAAAATACATAAATTATACACAATCCTCCACGCATCTATGTTAAAGCACACTGCCAATGACCGTCGGGCGGTTTCACTTTCATTTGAAAGGGAACGTCAGGAATAAAATCCTAGAACACTGCGAGTGTCTAACCTTTCATCTGGTATATGTATTCGAATTGTTCTGTACGTGTGTATGTGATCGGACTCCTCCTTAGCGGCTGGACCGATTTGAATGATATTTTTTGTGTGTATCTGTATGGGCTCCTGGCTAAGATTCATAATTGAAACAGATAAGAGATGCTGCGATATGTTTTGAGGATGTTCTGAAGTGAAACCTTGTCCAGGCGTGTTGAGCAGTATTTTTGGCAGGAGATAAACAAACTTGTGCGGTGTTATTACAAAAAATATAAATACGTATTGAACACTTTCTTTAAAAAGGTTTCGAATTAAATGCACCGCGGTCGATGAATGGTCGCCATCTTGCTCTTTTGTCTCGCTTTGGTTACGTTAGGTTAGATTTGCGTAAATAGTATAACGCGAACTTGCCTCGGGCGAGCGCGATGCATTTCATTCGAAACCTTTTTAAAGCAAGTATTCAATACGTATTTATCTTTTCTGTAATAACACTGATGATGCCCCGTCATGACAAGCTTGTGAGCGTTACCGACCGTATTGCCTTTGTGTCAGAATAGACGTGCCTGTGATGTAAATCTAATGTATATATTTTGTATTGTAATTGCGCCGCCCATAATGTTTTATTAATAAACTGTATAACAATGTTTTACATATAACTAGCGGACCTGGCGGACGTTGTCCTACCTTGATAATAAAAAAAATCCTAAAAGTCTACCGCAACGCCACCTACCGGGTCCAATTGAATCTAAACCATTCTCGGATCCACTGGAACACGCACACAAAGTTTTATTAAAATCGGTCCAGCCGTTTAGGAGGAATTCAGTGACATACACACGCACAGAAGAAATTTATATATAAAGATATTCTGAACAATATTTAGAGTGCAAATAGATGTGAAAACCAGAGTATTTAGTAGTAGTAGTATATAGTATATATAGTAGTATCTAGAGTGCACGATAATATACAAAACTTTTCGAATTATTATCCACCATTTTGCAAAGATACTTAGACGATAACAAAAGTTGGCAAAATAGTTAAATGAAAGAGTCCACAGTACAGATAAGACATCTAAATTCCATAGACAAACACAATCATTTTTAGACGAACAGAGTCATCGGTAGAAGTTCGTTAAAATAATAAAGTCAAGACCGGATTTTCCTCAAGCATAGTGACGTTTTAAACTCATATATATGAAAATTATTACACTTGGACGTTCTTACGTAAAACTAACGACAGCGTACGAAATTTTCGTGTTATGAAATTTTAACAACCAGTTTTCGTTCTTAACTGGTATTTAACAATTTAAATATTGGCTTAATTCTTACAGTTTTTATTTTAATTTTAGATTCCTACGAAATTTGGCTAGGCAGGGCGGGAAACTCGAGCAGTGAAGGTGAGCGTTGATGCGCATCTCAAAGGGGGCCTCCTTAAACCTATACCTGGGTCGCAAGTCCTGGGAACTGCTCTGAGTTTCTCCCTCTGCCACACGATGGACCCGGCACCCGCACGGTGTATCCATGGAGTGCTAAGAAGTTCGTCTCTCTCTCTCTATTACTCCTCAATACTCTTTTAATAATCTATTAAACAATGAAGCTTAGGTTTTCGAAAAAAATAGTGTGTGTGTATTTATGTACACGCGTTAGAAGTTATACTTCTATGGCGTAACAAGATAAAAGTATTTTCAAAAACTTTATCTTTCGCCTTATTTCACGTTTGTAGAAAAAACGATACTAATAATAGCAATCTAATACATTGAAAGTTTTAATACAAAGAAACAAAATGTTGACTATAGCTAACTTCAGGGTGTCGGTTTTTCGAGACAGTGTGCGCGCGCATCGTTAAAATTTACTCTCGTCATTTTTCCCTAACGCGCCAAAAGAAGTATAACTTCAATAATCATGATTAAACCATAAAGCTTGGTTTTAGTGTTTTTTTAAAACCCCACCGGCTTATATAATGTCGTAAAAATAAACAAGTAAATAAAAGAATTCAAATTCTTACATTGACATTATAGTGACCACTGTCATTCAACGTAGTAAACATTAATGTTAGTATAAAGTCGTCATAATGAAATTTAATCTCCAATAACCTTTTAATTAAATCCCACTGTTCATGTAATACATAGAACCTAAAATAATTATTTCAATATAAACTAAACGAAGTAATGTTTTAAAACAAATACACGAGCGAAACCGCGAGCATAGCTAGTTGTAAATATTTCTATGTAAAAGAAATAATGATAATCCCACAACATTTCATATAAATAACATCAATAAAAAATATACTGTTCATAAAATAGTTTAAAATAAAACTTCTTTAGAATTAAGCCGCATTCTTCTTGGAATCTGAAGGTTATTAAATTAATACACACAGAGAATTAGGCCACCCGATGGTTCTAATTTCAAACTGGGAAGGTTTAGTAACAACCAATCAGACAACATTACAGTTAGGCACGAATTAGTTCAGCCAATCGCGTGATTGCTTTGCAACGTCAATATGGCGGATTCCTTGTAGGTATTTTTGCCAGTATTTCCGTCATAAAGTCAGTGTAAGAAGATGACGTTCACTCGATGCATTTGCATTCACATAGCGACATATGATTTATAGAATTTATGAATAATTTCTCAGATAATTGTCGCCTTGTGCATAAGAAATATTTATTTATTTACCTATCAAATGTATCTATAAACAATTTTATTGTTTCTTTTATATTACAAAATCTATATACCAAATATATAAAATTCTCGTGTCACAATGTTAGTGACAATACTCCTCTGAAACGGTTTGACCGATTTTTATGAAATTTTATATGCATATTTAGTAGGTCTGAGAATCGGCTACTATCTATTTTTCATACCCCTAAGAGAGTTGTCCACCCCTAACATTTATTTTTTATTTTTTGGACTTATTTTATTTTGTTATAATTAGGCATTAAAAATACATACAACCCTAAATTTTCACCCTTCTAACACCAACCCCTATTTTTTAATAGTCCTTTTAGTGATTAATAATTTTTCATCCCACTCGATAACTGATCAATTATTGTGAAAATTATTTCACTGTTAGAAAGGTATATTAGATTACGTTTTATTTAGGTAAATATATATTATATAGTAAATGGGGCGTGGAGGTGAGGGTCAAAGGAGCAACCCAGTGGATATCGGGAAGACATTTCTTGCCAATATATATATAGTATAGTTTCGAGTCTCAATTGGACATGATAGGTAACACTACAATCGGGTTTTAAGTTTTTGAGCGTTTGGAAATAAAATTGGAACAGGTAATAACCTATTTGGTGCGGACGAAGTTGCACGGGTCAGCTAGTACCAATATAAAAATGAATGTTGGTGAATCTTAGATCGGTAAATTTAAATATCAAATAAAATATTAATTTTAGCAAGATAGTAATAACAATAAATACAAGGAGTATGTGAAATTAAGAATTACAGATTATAAATCAGTATGTAATAAAGACGAATGTTTTTTTTTTATTGATTTAAAGCCAAGTATAGTGTCACCTATTACAAACACAATTAATTTGTTTTGGCTTAAACTAGTTTTGAAAGCATCGGCTAAATTTCTTCTATGACGAAAAGACTTCACAATTAACTTGCAAGATGAAGAACCTATGTTATAGGCGGTGCTTTTGCGGTCTATCCCGGGTAGTAGGTAGGTAGTTTGGTTGGTGGTAGAGGCTCGCTGAAGCTATTACTGGTTTCAGCATGAGTAGGTCGTCTCGTCCGGGGTACTAGCACCCGACCCACAGAAACACCCACGTGAAATAATAGTGCTTGCATTGTTGTGTTTCGTTCGGTCAGTGAGAGCGCCGGGGATGGGTGCCTCCCCTCTTCCCATCCCAACTCTTCCTCCCCTCCCGGAGGCCCACCTTCCTTCCCCTCCTCCAAACACAGGCTGGCAACTCACTTGCGACTCAACATCAGGTGACCCACGCATTCGTTTGCCTCCTATGATATAAAAAAATAGTTCCTACGTCACAGTGTACATTACTTTATAAAAAAGAAACAATAAAATCTAAATATGCCAAATTACGTTTGAAAAACAATTTATATCCCGTAGAAACAAAATTTAAATCACAAGCAAACAAAACCACGAGCGACGCTTGTTAAGCAATAAATATCAATTAGTCCTGCCACTGTGAATGCGTACTTAATTATACCCACCGTGTGAAATAACTGAGTAGAACATAAAACCTGACAATGTTCGAAACACTCAAACCATCATAAAAGATGACAAGAGCCATATATGTCTACTTTGTCTATGGCATAAGAAATCTATCTACACATGTATATATATAATAATAATGTAAATCTAACGTGTCTGTACTTTTTAGATTTTTCTGAAAAAAAAAAATTGTTGCAGATGTCTTGAAATAAGTAATAAAATTTCAATCATTTTTTAAAATATCTGTCTGGTGGTTTGAACATTTTTTTTTTCGAACTGACTACGCTATTGACCAAGCAAGGTCTTAACAGCTTCACCTGACTACTAAGGCGAGCGCTTAAGGCACTCAGCCTTTTTTATTTTGACAACTAGCTCAAGGGTGCGCGGCACACCTCGGCTTTGGCTGTTGCCTGATACATGCAATTCGCGACCTATGTAAGCTAACCTAAGCTAAGCTAACTATTCATACATATATGAGTTGTTGAAACATATATGTGTACCAAGCATACATACCTCAACAACTCTTATATATATTTCGTATCGGATAATATTCTAAACTATTTCAGTTTGATAAGGGGAAAAAGATAAAACCCTTCCACTTTCATGTGTAAGCGTGTATGCGTGCATACACATATGGAAGTGATATCTGGTTTGAACATGCATCACCGTTAAAGTACTGCGTTCACAATAAATCATATCACCGGGGAACATTTAGTTTTTGTTTCCTTAAAATCGGTCCATTCTATGAAAAGTTATTGCAATTTGAATGACAGCTCGAGTTAAGTGCGAGAAAAATGTAATGCGACTTAATCTCTTACAGAAACAGGTTATTATATGATATATATATATAATATTAATAATATGAACAGTAAACGAAAGACTGTTTTCTTATATTAACATCCATGTGGACGTAGTCACTAATACATACCTATTCATATGTCAGAATTTTGACACATGTCATAATTATTTTATCTTTGGCAACCAATCTTCTAAATTATTACACGATAAAAAAATACTATACATTAAAATATTAACATTGACATTAGATTCAAAGAGTATGTATATAAATATGATAAATATTATAATAATAGTTATATGTTATAATATCTTTGTTGAATGTAGAATGAATAAGGGTAATTGGAACGTAAGAGTAAAATAATACATACAGTCGAGCATAGCAACCTCCTTCACAACCTTTTTTGAAGTCCTTTATTGACAGATGTCAAAATGTCTTTTTTATTTACATGTGTGTATATGTTGTGTCAAATTTAAGCAGTAGTGTAAGTAAGGGATATTTTAATTAATTTAATATACTTTTGATGCATTTTATATAAAATAAATAGCTTTCTGCACTTCTCCTCCACATAAACTTTAACTATGCCAAATTTCACGTTCATCCGTTCGCCCAATTCCGTTAAAAATGGGTACAAAGTTTATGCTTCACGTTTTAATATATATGATGATATACCTCATAAAAAGAATTATGTGAGTTTTAGGTCCTACATTATGCAATATCTTTCGTAATACAGCTTGTTTATTGTGGTCAAGTGAAGTGGATAGTAAATAATATCACGAAAAATGAATTCTAAGAAATGTTACAAAAACTCTCAGGAAACTTCTAGTAAGAAGGCCGCCATCTTGTTGTCACAATACGCTTAGTAATAATTATACACTTGGTAGAGGCAGTAATAATATTTAACTGAAAGAATTATTCGCCATTTTTTTTTTCTAACTGACTACGCTATTGACCATGCAAGGTCTTAATAGCTTCACCGGACTACTTAATTATTCGCCAGATATATAGAAGAAGTATGAATAACTAGCTTCTGCTCGCGACTTCGTTTACATAGAAGAGGGAAATATTTTGAAATAATACGTATGTTAACCCCGATTTTGAAGCATTCTTCATTGGTGCTCCGTTCCCATTGCTCTTAGCGTGATGATATATAGCCTATAACCTTTCTCGATAAATTATCTATATAACACTGAAATAATTTTTCAAATCGGATCAGTACTTCCTGAGATTAGCGCGTTCAAGCAAACAAACTCTTCAGTTTTGTAATATTACTATAGAAGTGTAGATTTACGAATTCCTCTACCAGTATGTTATTATTTAACTATGTAGGTAGGTATTTATCAGCTTTAACCTCAAGTTATAATAGTCAATAATTACGTAAATGTCTAGAAACCATTACTGCGAGTAATTAAATAAAGTTTACAGAGTTTCATCCAAGCAGTTTTTCGAACATTGTATGTAAATTGTGAAGCGGGTCGTGGCACGCATTGCGCATGCGCGCGGTCAAATGTCACCTACGACAATGGCGGAACACGCGCGCCGCACAGGACCGCCAACATGACAACGTTTACACAAATATTTCAACAAACGCGTTATATCAGTTCTTTTCTCTTTACGTATGAGTGAAAACGAATTTTTGTCTACTTACGTGTTTTGTATAAACCCGATTTAAATCAGAAATTCTCTAATGTAACCTACATAGTAGTACCTAATTCAAATGATTCTCATAAGGTTATAATATTTAGTGACCCGGAGTGTACCTACTAGTAAAACAACTAATTTTAATAATAATTTAATTTATTCTTCACCACTTTCAGTATTTCGTTTATTTTTCTATTCTCTTCGCTCAATGGATAACAAGAAGAAAAACAAACATGGCCGACCGCACCACAAAAAAGTGCTACACACGAAAGTGAAGACATAAGCTATTATTCTATTACATACACAAACATATATATGAATACTGATAGTGTCACTAATTTAATTATAAAAATATATTTAGTGGTAATAAGATAACAAAGTTTAGAAGTTTTCATTTATTTTATTGTTGGCAAAACATCTTCAGGATTATTACTGCCGTTGTCGAATAGGTAAGAAAATTACAAGTGTCTTGCGATAATTTCAATGTTCTAACAAGATGGTGGCGTCCTTGTTAGATCTTTCCAGGGAGTTTTTGTGGCATCTCAGAGTTCATGCTCCGCGGTATTATTTTCCATTCACTTCAATTGTGCACAATAACCGAACTATATTACGTAAAACACCACCGATATTACAAAATGTAGTCAAACAACACAAGAATATGAATAAAATATAAAAATCACAACATTATAGATTAAGATATAGCCAAAAACTCCTCTCGTAATTTTTTGCATGCAAAAAAAAATTGGTTGTATAGGCATGTCTATATTAAAAAAATCTACGGACATTGCTTTAAATGAAAATAATATACAGTTTACATTAAATAAAAAAAAATACGTTATACAATTAGATCCATGTAATTTGTCAACATACAAACAAAATCTTAATTTTTTTTAATTATAGATCGATAATAAAATTACCAGTCAAATTTCAAAATTAATTGAACAATATCATCTAAATTATTTTTAGTAAATCTTTTTTTTTAAATCACGGCAACATGACTTTGCTGTGCCTGATGGTAAGAACAATACAATCCAAAAAAAACGGCGACCACCGAGAAAGAAACTATCCATCGCCGGTCGCCGCTGTCATGCCGGCCTGCGTAAGACTGGATATGAACAGGCTGATCCCGAAACGCTACTTGTAGAAGCGAGTCACTATGACGGGCTTTTTCGCCATATACATGCTGATTGCGACCCAATCAGGCTGTAAAACCCTACCACCCCGCTTACGCCATTACCTCGTTTGTTAATCAGCAGGTTGCACCACGTGCAGGTGATGTTGGCTTGGGTGTCTCAAGTCTTATGATGTTATTCGACACCCCTTACACGCCAAAAAAATAAATATAAATATATCAAAAGTAAAACCAGATTTTAGATATAAATCGTTGGTATTAAATTTAATTACGTACAAATTACTTTTGAAATGTCACCTCCGTTTAAATTTTATTACCACGATGCCATATTTTTTATTGAAACTTTTTAGTATGTCTTGTCGGGTGGAAACCTTAATTAACTTCCTAGTTAAACTACATATTTTGAACATAGTACAGTGATACTCACCCTTTTTTTCAATGAGCCACAAACACGTTTCCCTCATGGTGTCGCGGGCTGTAAACTACAAATATTAAGGGAATCTATTAAATAAAAAAACGTAATTTCAAACAAACAACGTATTAATTTAGTGAAAAATTGATATTATAAATATTGTATTGATATTTATGTATGATATTGTTATGTGTATGTGTATTGTATATGTGTAGTATATATGTTGTATATCGGTGTGGATATTTTATTTATAATATTGTGATATTAAATAGGTTAAACATAATTTTATAAAAACCTCACCTTTTACACCTACCAACATTTATCTCTGCATCACGTAATAGTTGACCGGCAGAGAATGCTTTCGGCATTAAGTCTGCCATTGCGTATTTAACGCATAATGTGTAAATAAATAAATAACAATGGTTGTCTAATAAAACAAGCTTGGTATAACCCTTATGTCATAAGGAACGCCTTGCGATCGGTAGGTCCGTTCCCTGCGACAACATTACACATATCACCTCCACACACGTGCACGCATACACGCTTACACATGCAAGTGGAAGGGTTTTTCCCCCTTATCAAACTGAAATAGTTTAGAATATTATCCGATACGAAATATATATAAGGGTTGTTGAGGTATGTATGCTTGGTACACATATATGTTTCAACAACTCATATATGTATGAATAGTTAGCTTAGCTTAGGTTAGCTTACATAGGTCGCGAATTGCATGTATCAGGCAACAGCCAAAGCCGAGGTGTGCCGCGCACCCTTGAGCTAGTTGTCAAAATAAAATCGGCTGAGTGCCTTAAGCGCTTGCCTTAGTAGTCCGGTGAAGCTGTTAAGACCTTGCTTGGTCAATAGCGTAGTCAGTTCGAGAAAAAAAAGAAAAAAAAGAGTTTTGGCAAATATCACGTAATTGTTTACGATCAAAAAATAGTGTACAGATTTGTTGTCCGTAAATTTGGTTTACGGACGATACATTTACGTGATAACGTCATAAAAAAACATTGATGAAATAATAAAAAAATTAAAAAAATACAAAGACTCGGCGGGCCGCAGGTTGAGTACGGCGAGCAGATGAGATGAAGTAGAAATGAACGTAACGTTTGGTGACACACAAGATTACAAAATTGAATTTATACTTTTTAATTAATCAATATTTATTATTTTGTTGGTCTTTATAAAGTTAATACGCAAATGGTTATGGACTATAATGGTGAGTAATAAATAAGCTATAAGCAAATACGCGACAAGATAATTTGATGACATAGAGATCTGTTTAAGATATTTTAGGGATTTAATGCTAACTAGGAAATAATAATAAGATTAAAGTATAATTAAGTTATGTCTTATCTATCTTATCTATTCAATACACTATATGTATACGCTCACTTCGTTGGGCGGTAAACATTTATAAAAAAAAAACACTTTTTATGACTGAAATATAAAAGACATATGCTATCTATGATTTTTTTGTAGGCATTATCAGGCTACAACATTTCTCTAGAACTCAATCATATATCTCTCATCGTTAAGGCAGCGTTCGTAAGAAACGTTTTCGTTCGACCGTTTTTTCTCCGACATACTTTGCAAAACCGACTACCACAAAAGTCTTTTCATTTTTCGTGTTAATATGATACTCACAAATAACGTGGCTTCCTTTTAGTAAAAGAATTTTTTAAATGGGTGTAGTAGTTCATGAGATTACTATCTACAAAATCACAAACTTTACTTCTTTATAATACTAATAGGTATATATTTAGTTATATTTCAATGTTAAATCCATTTTATTATTATATTTTTTGTTTTATCCATCTTTACTTTTGCTTCTTTTATATTTGTACTTACTGCAATTACTTTTATTTTTGATAACAGCGTACAAACTAAGAAGTGTTGTCGCAGGTGTCGCATGAGGAGTCGCAAGTGCGTTGCCAGCCTGTATTTGGGAGTAGGGCGAGTGGGGAAGACGGGAGGGGGAGGGGAGATGTTCTTCCGGCGCTCTCACTGACCGAACGAAACGCAACACTGCAAGCACTGTTACTTCACGTCGATTTTCTGTGAGAGGGATGTACTACCCCGGGCGAGCCGACTCATTATGCTGAAACCAGTAATACCTTCAGCGTGGCTCTACCACCTACCAAAAACTTAATACATATAATATCAGCTATCTGCTAGTAAAAGTCACATAAAATCGGTTCAACCGTTCCGGATATTAGACGAAACAAACATAGAGACAGACAAAAGTTGCCTTTCTATTATAACTACCGCATATCCTTGGATATCAACTTAGTAAAAAGCTATTATATTTATATTACAAACAAATAAACCATTTTTATTTATTTGCATAAGATTAAGTATCTCTAAAACTTATTTTGTATCCTCTAGAAGGTTTATTATCTGTGCTTAAGTATAGATATATAAAATATAATGTAAATATAATTATTTTCAACCCTGCATGCAACAATCTTGCACTATATATATGACAATTAACTGATCATTATCATACATATGCTAAGAACTATCACTTTAAAACAAGACATTACTTTTTATTATCTAAATGATAAAAAGATAAGTTATCAATAATCATCGCTAATCAGTATCTTCTTAATATACTTTGTATTGTATACTTCGATGAACAATAACTAAATAAAGAGTCACGTACAAAATCGAAGCTAACTGCAGTCCGCGTACATATATACTTATGTATAGCTATTTGTTTACTAAGAAAGGGAGAAAACAGTTTTAAGTTCAACCTAATTAAAACTATGACACCTAGTAATAAAGTCACGAATGTTCAAAATATTATCTAATACTTACGATAAAACGAGCAAAGCAATAAATTACTCCCGTCACTTACGAATGAAAAGACAACATAAAGAACATTTAGTATGAATTTTACTTTAACACGCAATGAATAAAGTACTTTTTCCTGTTATTATGCGTGGTTGGCGAGCCTTGACCAAACATTTGTACCACAGGTTTAAAATCGGTAATTTTGTTCAAAATGTAATATTATTTGTTAGTTTAAAACTTAAAATATAACTTATTTAACATGTATTTAGGGAAAGTAAGATACTCCGGCCGTTACATTGCTTTTTGGGGTATTATTTTTGCATCTTTTGAATACACTGCGGCATTGTGAAACTTGCTTACATTGGCTGTGTTACAAACAAAATAAAAGCTCACATTTGAAGTGAGCTGTTATTTACCTAGACGTATTTTTCGCGCCGACCCGATATCTAGTTATTATTGATCGAAGATTGTATGTAGAAATAACCCGTTTCCACGCTATATATATAGGTATATATTATATTATATATAAATTTATTCTGTACGTGTGTATGCCACTGAACTCCTACTAAACAGCAGGACCGATTTTGATGATATTTTGTGTGCGTGTTCATGTGAATCCGAGAATGGTTTAGATTCACAACTGGGCACGGTGGGTGGCGCTGCGGTTGAATTTTAGATTTTTTTTTCTATTATCAAGGCAGGACCAAGTTCGCCAGGACTGCTACTATGTATATATATCTATATACATATATCGAAACTTGTTGTTTTCGTACTGAGATCATTTGGAATTGGCGATATAAAGGGAGAGAGGGGTGATCGCAATTTGATACGATTCACTACTCACTCCTTTGACTTGTTGCATGAGCATAATATTAAATCATTAAAATAATGTTATATTACAATGTCAACATTTACATAGTAGAAACCAATGATATTATAACTAAAAGGCTGTAGATATATTTTGACAAAACAAATGACACGATAACGCACACATACGTAAAGTAATATTGTAACGCCACACTGTCTTAGATAAAATGTGGAAGTAATATAGCATATTCTCAATATCGGCGGTGAAAAAGAAATAGTTATATGTTGCTTAAATAAAAAAAGCTAGCTAGCCAAGTTTTTTTTTAAGTTATAATATCATTGGCAGATACATATTATAATATGATAGTCTGTGAATGAATATATGCACATATTTTATTATATATTATGATAGTATGTCGCAAATTTATACTACTATTATAAAGAGGCAAAGTTTGTGAATTTGTGATTTTGTGACGTTGTCTCAAGAACTACTTACTGGTCTGATATCAAAAATTATTTTATTAAAATATAGCAATATATATATATAGCAATATATTATCAAGGAAGGTTATATACCATCACGCTAAGACTAATAAGAGCGGAGCACCCATCAAGAACGTTTTAAAATCTTTTTTTTCCTCTTGAGAGCTTCCGATCTGATCAGATCAGGTTATTTTATTCATAATCTTGTGTTACTTGACTGTATATTGTGTACAATTAGTGGTGTTTTATGTAATATAGTTTGTTTATTGTGCATAATTGAAGTGAATGGAAAATAATACCATGGACCATGAATTCTGAGATGCCACAAAAACTCCATGGAAAATTCTAACAAGATGGTCACCATCTCGTTAGCTCATTATAATTATATCAAGAAACTTGTAATATCGATACTCACTTGACAATGGCAGTAATAGTCTACTAGAAGACTGGTTGCCAAAAATGGAATGGAAGAAGAACTTGTAATACTATTGACTACTCGACAATGGCAGTAATGATCTAAAAGATTGCTTGCAAAAAAAAAAATTACTTTTTAATATTAGTGTATTCATATATAATTTTCAACATTGTTGGAAAGTATTATGCATTTAAGTTTCATTTTATATATCTTTATAAGTTGTAGCTATGAAATAAATAACTTTGACGCTTGCAATAAAGATATAAATTTTAAAATCGACACAAATATAGTGTTTCCGTAATAAGTCAAGGGAGGGCATTTACAACCTTTGTCAATTTTACACAGATTCATAAACTTGTCCATTTTAAACCGAAATCATTATAATTTTGATAATCGCTATCTGAAAAGGAAACATAAGGTATCGTAAATTAAAAAAGAACACGACTTATTAACTACGTCTCTTAATTTGTCAAATTATACAGATTATAAAGTTTTGGGTTCGTAAATATAATCTGTGTTATAATGTCATCATGTTCTTGAGAAACCTTGCCGCTATTGTTTAGTTTTTTTTGTATAGTTTGCAGGTTTTCTGCAATCTGTGGAATCGTGGGAAATCACCATTGTGATATCCAATTATTTTCACGTTTCAGTAATAATCAGGTATGATATATTATTATAAAGGAAGAACACAAAATAATTATATTATTTAATTCCCTTCTATGAGTAATATAATAATATCGCGTTATAATGTTTAGATTTTAGATATATTTTTTAGTTATGCGACTAATGTAAAACATAGTCAAATATGTAATTAACAGTGACACTGGCAAATGTTTCTGCGGTGTCAAAACAAGAAGGAGTACATATACACCATAAAACTTGATTTAATAACGATGCAATATGAAAAAATATTATTGAATAGTATTTTAAAACAATTTTTTACTATGAATACTTTTTTAATTCGGTAATTATTACGTCAAGTTTTATCTAAATATGATTTACGAGGAGCAGGTTCTCAAACTAAAGTTCTTAGAGTAATTGTCTATATTATTCTAAAAAACATAATACTTTGAAAGAATTATTATTAGATTTAGAAGTAAATTTATAAATTAAAGCAAAAACAAAAATATCAAAGTTAGTGCTATATACGATACGAAGACTAGTAAAAATGTATACATTATTGAGGAATAAAAAGAGATGTAATCTAGAAGATTCGTTATAGGAAGATCATCACAATATTGTGTATTAATACATAATTAATAATTAATTAAACATATATTATTAGTAGAGCTTACGGTACCGTGGGAAACCAACATTCCTAAAGACCACACAATCAAATTAAATAAATATTACGATCTAACTAATGAATTAAATAAAAATGGCTATGTGGTTAATTTATACGCGGTAGAAGTAGGAGCAAGAGGTATACTAGCAAAATCTCTCTATAACCTTCTGAAGGACCTTGGCCTGTCGAGAACTGCAGTAAGTTCTAATTTAGAACGAGTATCAAAGGCTGCACTATAGGTTCCTACCAAATTTGGCTAGGCAGGGCGGGAAACTCGAGCAGTGAAGGAGAGCGTTGATGCGCATCTCAAAGGGGGCCTCCTTAAACCTACACCTGGGTCGCAAGTCCTGGGAACTGCTCTGAGTTTTTCCCTCGGCCACACAATGGACCCAGCACCCGCACGGTGAATCCACGGAATGCTAAGAAGTTCGTCTCTCTCTCTATTACTCCTCAATACTCTTTTAATAATCTATTAAACAATGAAGCTTAGGTTTTCGAAAAGAAAAGTGTGTGTTTATTTATGTACACGCGTTAGAAGTTATATTTCTATGGCGTAACAAGATTAAAGTATTTTTCGGTATCGGTATCGGTCTGTCTTATCCCAGACATATATATGTACATATATATATAAATAATCATTTTATTTATTGTATGATAGTAATAAGTTTAGTTAAGTTCTATTATTATTGTCAACCTAGATAAGATATTTTTCTTTTGTTAAAGGATTTACTTATTCCCCAATTAATAAATAAAAAATGGAATTTGTTAGATTCACTCGAATAATCTATGAAACTATAATAAAATAACTCGTAAGTATGTCAAAATATTCTTATCAATTTATGTTCGTTTATCGCTGCCATACTGTTCATTCGATTGGAATGCAATCTTGCATATAAGTTGGCAAGCCTTGTACATTTCATCTAGAAGAAATACTATTCCCGAGAGACAGGTCAGTTCTATATTAACGCGAAGGAAACCGCGGGGAAAAGCTAGTATTCTATAAAGGTAACCTTCTCGTATGATGATGATCAAAATGAACCTACAAAAATGGTTTGCGGCTCCTTCAATCCTATATATCGCTTTTTGATTACAAAATCAGTAGCAATACTATATCATTAGTGGTTCGTAGCAAATTAATCGGACGGGGCACTCTCCCAATATAAGAAAGTTTGGTATTATATCTATGTCTTTTTATTATCTGTTACTCTGTGGTAGGTACTGTGGTTAATCTATAGAATCCAAAAAGTTTTTAAGAGCTGAATTTATTTGCCTATAAAAATTCTTTCAACAGAATTAAATCAGCGAAATGAAATACGTTGCCAATATTACAATTACAAATTATCTTACTTTTTTATTGACGGATTTGCGTTTTCCACCATTACAAATATGCAAAGTTGACAAATTGTTCGTTAAAGGTAGAAAAATGTAGGATTTCTACGGTTTACGTAAAATAAGAATAAAACAATTTATATAGGTGAATTATTATCATATACTTTATTATCCACATACGTGCTGTATATTATATATAATTGCCCGGATTAATGTACTATACATTATTTTAAAACTATGATTGTGACTCGAGTTAGATTGCCAACAGATAAGATACATTTTGAACAAAAGTATTTAAAAATGGCCTACCTTAGACCATAGACGACATTAAGAAAAATAATAAATTAAACGTATTTAATAATTAACAATTATAATGCAATATTGCAAAATATTATTGTTGCATTGAATATACAATACATTTAATATTTAATATTTTTATAATATGTACTTGTACTTATAAAAAAATTGAAAATAAGCGAAAAGTGAGGTTATTTATAAAACTTAAATTAGGTTATAAGCTATAAAGTATTCGTAGAGAAAGAACTACAGATAATGTAAACGTTGCTTTGAATCGGTGGGCGTACTATCGCGTGATTTGCGTCTTCAACAGCTCAGTCATTTCCTCCGCAGCCCATCATGTATTACGCAGTTCTCATTCACCGACAATGCACACAGTGGCTCCATAAGTACTAGTATCTATACTTTAAAACGTTTAATGTAATTACCGAGATTGTCTATGATGGGTGGTGGTTCTAGTGAAAATGTATATAATTTTTTGATTGATATGAATTTAGGTTACGAACTTTAAAAGTCGGAGTACGATTTACTATGGAGCAACGCATTTCAACAACTTTCACCTAGTATAATGACCAGCAGAATAATTGTGAAATCCCCTAATCGTTGTATTTGAGTTTGATGACTATAAATGAGTTTTTCTGTTAATTTGTTACACTTTCACGCCTTAACCATTCTTATGCCTTAGTCTTACGCCTTACCTCTCATTGAGAAAAAAAATATGTTCCCGAAGCGTTCCCCTTATCAAACTGAAATAGTTTAGAATATTATCCGATACGAAATATATATAAGGGTTGTTGAGGTATGTATGCTTGGTACACATATATGTTTCAACAACTCATATATGTATGAATAGTTAGCTTAGCTTAGGTTAGCTTACATAGGTCGCGAATTGCATGTATCAGGCAACAGCCAAAGCCGAGGTGTGCCGCGCACCCTTGAGCTAGTTGTCAAAATAAAATCGGCTGAGTGCTTAAGCGCTCGCCTTAGTAGTCCGGTGAAGCTGTTAAGACCTTGCTTGGTCAATAGCGTAGTCAGTTCGAAAAAAAAAAAAATATTCCCGAAGCATAGACTAAAATCAAAATTAACGCGAGAGAAAAACCGCGGGTGCTAGTTGTATCTAAAGAGGTTTGGATTTACAAGTTAATATCCGGAACTAATGATCCCATTTCAATTTTTTTTTTTGCTAATACAAAGTTGCTTTATCACAATGTTGTTTAATTACGTTGTACAAAATCGCGAACGTTGGTACTCAGTGACAGGATGTTCGACATATCGGCCGGTACGAATAACTTGATATCTTATGTAATATTTCTCTGAGAATGATATATTACTATTAAAGTGGCAGTTATGGGCAATAAATATGTGATAACTAATTTTATGATTATATATTTTTTTATAGCGTGCATCGGTGTTCTATAGGATGTGTGTTGTTTGATTTCTAAATTATAATAGCGTCAGCATTCATAAGTTTTTAATAATCCTTTTTCTTCTCCTCTATTCGTTTTATTACTTAAATGGTTAGGGTGTAAGGGGTGTCACATAACATCTTAAGCTTGAGACACCCAAGTCAACCTCACCTGCACGTCGTGCACCCTGCTGAGTAACGAACGAGGCAATGGCGACAGCGGGGTTGCAGGGTTTTAAAGCTCGACTGGGTCGCGACTCGCGACCACCATGCGTGTAGCGAAAAAGCACGTAATAATGATTCATGCGTGTCGCGTTTCGGGATCAGCTCATGCATATCCAGTAGTGAATGACTTTCGCCGTTGCTCGGGTACCGGTGAGATGATTAACACTGGTCACCTATCGAGCAGGTTGTTCGCTCACGCGGGCCGGCATGACAGCGGCGACCGGCGAGGGATAACGCATCTCTCAGTATTCGCCATTGTTTTTGGATTGTACTGTGCTCACCATCAGGCACAGTGCAGTCACTTTGCTTTGCTACATAAAAAAAAACCATCTCTGTAATTTAGTATGGGGTTAATTATGAAAAAGTGATTTGCGATGACTCCAGTTGTCTAAAAAAATAGTGATCCCTTGTAAGAGTAAGAAGCGTTGATGGCTCAGTATTTCGTGTGTTTGGACACTGCGTCAATTGATGTCGGTTTGAATTTAAGCGAATTTTATTATTAACTAAATAAAAGTCGACCTAAAACGACTTTATTTGACTATTTTTTAATGTGAAAACCTCTTTAGGTGCTTTGAGCAGTATTTTTGGAAGGCGAAAAATTTATTATTTCGCGTCATGGCGCGCACTATAGCGGCCTATGTACATGTAATATTGATATTATGATATTGATATTTCACAGTTCATCATAGATTTCATTGATTAATACACTTTATAAAAATGTATATATCTAATTATTGCTTCGAGTGCCAATAGATATGAAAACGTACTGTCGTTCAATAATATCAATGAAAAAAATTTGAAATTTTAATATTATATGTATATTGTTACTGTATTTGTAATCATCACGACATGGTTTGTTTATACAAGTACAAGTTAAATACATAAAGTTTATACAAGTTTATTCAAGAAATTATTTAAAAAATCGTATGGGAAAGTGAAAAAGTAGTGTTAAAAAAGTCTACATATAAAGTGAGTGAATGAGACGGGAGTCAACAGCTAGATGTCCAAAAATATCGACAGATTCACAATGATATAATAACTAAAAAGCTGTTACCTACATGATATTTTGACAAAACAACGCATAACGCACACATACGTAAAGTAATATTGTAACGCCACACTGTCCTAGATAAAATGTGGAAGTAAGATGGCATATTCGCAATATCGGTGGTGGAAAAGAAATAGTTATTTGTTGCTTAGATACGGACGGATTGATGGGGCAGTAGTCAAAATTAAGTTAGTTAGCTAAGTTTTAACAAGGCGCTGTCGAAGCGCTTATGACGTATCTACTGCTTTTTATTTGCAGGTTCGTTAGTCGACTGTCATTTTATTTACATGGTCGTACAACAAAGTTATTTAGTCTCATTTGTTACGTTAGTGCACGCGTGTGAAGTCGGGTGGGTTAGCTAGTATACGTATAAACATTCACTTTTAAACTACTTACTTAACACTAGCTTCTACCCGCGTCTTCGTCCGCGTGGAATGGTTACTTTGGGTAAACGTAAACACGCAGCGGAAGCACTCCAAAAAAAATGTTTACTTAAAATTAATATTAAGAGCTCAAACTTGCTGAGATTTTTTTTTCTATATGTAGATTAAATATTGCATTAGCAACGAAAAAAAAAAATGTTTGCGGAAATGAACCACCCTATTGAGCACACATCACTGCTAAAGTCGTTCGTTCACGATAAAACCTCAAATCATAAATCATATCTTCGAGAGTAACTTAGTCTTTGTGTCATTAAAATCCGTCCGCTCTATCATAAGCTATTGTAGTTTGAATGTCGGCTCGAGTAAAGTACGAAAATACGACGAAATACGACGGTGTAAGGGGTGTCAAATAACATCTAAGACTTTCGACACCCAAGCCAACCTTACCTGCACGTGGTGCACCCTGCTGAATAACGAACGAGGCAATGACGAAAGCGGGGTGGTAGGGTTTTACAGCCTGACTGGGTCGCAACCACCATGTATATGGTGAAAAAGCCCGTCATAGTGATTCGCTTTTGCGGGTCGCGTTTCGGGATCAGCATATCCAGCATTTCGCAGACCGGCGATGGATAGTGTGTCACTCGGTGGTCGCCATTGTTTTTGGATTGACTGTGCTTACCGTCAGGCATAGCGCAGTTATTTTGCCGTGATATATAAAAAAATAAGAATAGTAATTTGGTTTAACTAATTTGGTTGACCGCGCTAATCTCAGGAACTACAGGTGTGATATGAATAGTTCTTTAAGTATTATATAGCTCATTTATAGAGGAAGGTTATAGGCTATATATCATGACGCTATGACCAGTAGGATCAGAACACCAATGAAGAATGTATCAAAAAAATTTTTTTTGATACATTTTAATGATTTTAATGACACAAAGACTAAGTTACTCTATATGATTTATGATTTGGGGTTTTATTGTGAACGAACGACTTTAGCAGTGATGTGTGTTCAATAGGGTGGTTCATTTCCGCAAACATTTTTTTTTTCGTTGCTCATGCAAAATATTAATCTACATATAGAAAAAAAAAAACGAACTTAAAAACTATACTTTGACGACACCTACTGGTGAACCATTGCGAGTTACACAAAAAAAACACTAAGACTATTTTAAAGAACGTGAAATTTCCCACAAGTTCCATCAAACCGATATGCAATATTGTAAAAGGCGGGTAAGCATTAGAAATTTGAAAAAAAAGATTTTTTTACATGCATTTTCAATGGTAAAACTTTAAATTTAAATTGTAAGTACTTAAAATTAATATTAAGAGCTCAAACTTGGTGAGAATTTTACCTTCTGTATGAAGATCAATATTTTGCATGAGCAGCGAAAAAAGAAAAATTTTTGCGGAAATGAACCACCCTAGTATTCATACAAACAGACAGACAGACAGACATTTCTAAAAACGATTGAAACGACTTATCAAAAAGGTACAGACACGTTTAATTCTCTATCTTATTATATGTATAAAAGGTGATAACACTTAAGCATATAAATAACTATAAGTTAAGTATATACTCGTATGAATTTATTTACAGAGAATAAAAGAACGTAATCAACTAACGAGGTGCTTACTAATAGATTCTTGGATAAATATTTTATAAGCACAGTCAAAATGTCGAAGTATATTAAATATTTAAGTGCAAGTCTTCGGGACATTACCCGTGTTGTAAACTCACGCCTTTGCACTATGATATATTAATATAGGACAAATAGACACCTTATAATAATATTGTTATTGAATAAACACAAAAAACTATGCAACTGGACGTGTAAAATTATGTTGACAGTGTAGGGGAATAACTAAGGTTAAATAACCTAAATAACTCAAATATAGACAGAATATGACGTACATTTAAGGTGTTTTTAATTGGTCTATAATTTAAAAAAAAAAACAACGTTTCCCAAGGCCTAGAACACACATACAGTGCTCGAACCAGAATAAGTAATATAATATACAATGAGAAGATACCTACACGTTACCTACATTACATTTTGACAAAACAAATGGCACGATAACGCACACATACGTAAAGTAATATTGTAACGCCACACTGTCTTAGATAAAATGTAGAAGTAAGATGCTATATTCTCAATAGCGGTGGTGAAAAAGAGATAGTTATATGTTGCTTAGATATGGGCGGAAAAATAAAAGATAGGCAAGTTTTAACAAGGCTCTGTCAAAGCGCTTGAGACATATCTACAGCTTTTTAGTTAAAATATCATTGTGCATAAAGTTTCAATACTTTTAATACAATCTGATAACGTCATTAGACTACCGAGAACTGAAGATTAATTGTATGTAATTATTTATAGGATAAAAGCCTTGACACCGGCTTTAGTACTACAGTTAAGTGAACTAAGTTTAATAGCGTATGTAAATACTGTATTTATGTTTCCGTATTCGATTTAGCAGTTATTATTGTGGAGGTTCTCAAGTAATTGGTACTTAAAAGAAATATTCTATTTATAGAACGTACAGGTCCAAAAAAAATACCTTTTTCTTGCCTTTGCGATATTCAAATCTAAATTAGGAATGAAGTATACAAGCCACTACATGACAGATTAAGAACTCGCCATAAACTCCGCTGCTTGTGCTGTGTCGACAAATGTCAAACCCCACAAAATAGTAACAGCGAAACGATGTACAGAAAAGTACACAAAAGAAAAGTTAAAATTATCTTTTATTTAGGGGTTAGTTTTTTTGTATATGTCATTATTTTTTACATTCTACCAAAAAATAAATAACCAATCAGTTGACGGGATTTCTTATAAAGAATTTAAAACTGACGCCGTCATTATCTACGCATGGAACTTTTTAGGCAACAACTCGTTTATAATGTTTTGCGCAAGTCGCCACACAAAAAGATATACAATATATTATTGTGTATAATTAAACAGGAAGACGCTTTAAGCTGCGCCTAAATGTAATTTAGACAAAAGAGGCTTTGCCTTGGAATTAAAAAAAAACATGCACTACGGTGGAACACTTTAATAAAAAGGAAAATATCTATATACTAGCCTCTGTCCGCGACTTCGTCCGTGTGAAATAGTTAGTTTGGGCTAACGCTTACTTTAACTCGCGAGTTCGTTTACGTATAAGGTGAAAATTTAAATAATACATACGTTAACCCCGATTTTGAAACATTGTTCATTGGTGCTCCGTTACTATTGGTCTAAGACCAATCTTACTCATAGAAAACCGACGTGAAGTAACAATGCTCGCATTGTTGTGTTTCGTTCGGTCAGTGAGAGCTCCCTCCACTTCCCCCCAAAGGGTGGCAACGCACTTGCGACTAACCCTTGGTGTTGTTAGTGTCTATGGAGGGTGGTGATCAGTTTACATCAGGTGACCTAACTGTTAGTTTGCCACCTATGACATAAAAAAAAGAAATCAATAGTTAGAAAGACTTAAAGCGATGATCGATTAGTTTATAACGTGTTTGAATACCGCGTGGATACGTATGTTCGAATCCTTGCAACTGAATCGAAGCTTTCAGTGAAACACCAATGAAGAGTGTATCACCATTGGGGTTAACGTACGTATTATTTAAAAATATTTTCATCTTCTACGTAAACGACGTCGCGAATTAAAGTTAGCGTTAGCCCAAAGTAAAAGTCGCAGGGCAGAAGCTAGTATGCTATAAAACACCTATCTGACTATGTTATAAGGATATATCTACTAAAGACATTTCCCTAAAAAGTGTCCACATGGTCACAGGTATGTGCGTCATAAATATTTCACACAACAGCGATATGTGAACGGTTCGAATAGACTAATTGTATAAAACGACGTAATAAGAAGTATCTATTGTGAACCTGCTTAACACTACGAAAGATAAAATGTATGCTAATTAAGTCACTACCGTCATTGGCCTTTGACAATTGACAATCTACGAAAGATGCTATAGGCAGCGTCTTGAAATCTATTTTTTTTTGTCACTCTTCATAGTCATTCATCAGCATATATAAAACCCACTGCAGAGCCATAGACTTCTTCCCGCATGAAGGTATGGGCATAATCACCACGCCTACCAACAACGTATTGCCCATTTCAAGCTCCGAGAAATCTAGAGTTCAATATTTTTTCCACGTACAGCGATACTATAAGAGCATTTCTCTGATTCAGGTTACATACATAGGGTACATGAATTCTGAGAAATTCGTTAGTACATAGAACTGACATCATACCACGACTCTTTATGACCTACCAACTTTGATCACCATCATTGGCTATTGGCAATTGACAATCTACGAAAGATGATTCAGGCAGCGAAGTTATATATTTTTTTATTCACTTACCAAACCAATACGGGAATCACATATATAATTCGCCTTAACTATACTTAAACAAGTCCATTGAAGGTTCAATATTTTAAAAAAAAGGCAGAGGGTTTTAAACCTAGATGATGCAATAGATTTGCTACCGAACATCACGATCTTCTGCTACTTTCGACTATCCACGATAGGCTATAGGAAACTCACCAGTCACTAAACAGTTATATTATTCAATCCTTTTTCTGTAAATCACATTCACCAAATAACTTACTGGACTAATGCTCCCGAGTGTGGAGATAGTTTTACCTGAAACAAAAACAATAAAAATTTAGTAGTCCGGTGAAGCTGTAAAGACCTTGCCAGGTCAATAGCATAGTCAGTTCGAAAAATAAAAAAAAAATAAAAAAAAAAAAATGTATAACTCTGGTCCTTGTTAACTTATGGTCTGTTTCGTTTTGTGATCTTCTAATGAAATGCATAGTTTATAAACTTGACCCTAGCAGGTATCGGTGATAATTATTTAATTAATTTATATGTACTTTTTATTTTTTATAAATACTATTTGTCGTATAGTAGTCGAAGTTCGCCATAATTCACGAACTTTTCTAACTTTCAATATTATTATTTTTTTATAAACAGTATACAAATATCGTATATTAGTGACGTAATCCATGACCATTTCAACTACAGCTAGTAAGTATATCATATTTCAATATTTTCAATTATGTTTGCTATCTTGTCTTTTTCCAATATGTTAATTTTAGTTTTCATAAATTAGTTCATTTTCACTTTTTCGTTTATTCTATTTTTTTCTCTCTTAGTTTAATGTTTCTCAGTATTTACTATTATATATATTTTTTCATTATTATTAATAGTGTAAGTTAAGTTAAGTTTCTATGTGATAAAGCGTTTTAGGTCTTCAGTTTAGTTTACTATTTTTTATTATTTTTATTGTATTATCGTTGTTGACTGTTGCTATATCCACATGTAAATAAATAAATAATGAATGTAAAGTATGACGTATATATAATTATAAATAAATAGAGGCTTAGTGAGACTCGTCGATGGCAAGAAAAATCGTGAACTGTTTCCAAAAACATTTTTATTGTCTATATACTACAGCTGCTTACTTAACTGACTTTGACTTTTTTTATATCATAGGAGGCAAACGAAGAGGTGGGTCACCTGATGTTAAGTGATCACCACCGTCCATAGACACTTGCAACACCAGGGGAATCGCAAGTCCGTTGCCAGCTGTGTTGGGGGAGAGGAAGGGAAGGGGAAAGTGGAAGGGGAAGGGAGATGGGTCTCCGGCGCTCTCACTGACAGAACGAAATGCAACAATGCAAGCACTGTTACTTCACGTCGGTTTTCTGTGGGTCGGGTGGTACTACCCCGGGCGAGCCGACCCATTCATGCTGAAACCAGTAATAGCTTCAGCGTGGCTCTACCACCTACAAGACTTGACTTCACATATTTTGTTTTATTTATTTATATTCACTACTTACATAATTAATAACTGTGCTAGTAATTCTACTCGCGTTTAACTTTTCAAGTTTTAATTGCGGGCAGGAAGATGAGCTTTTCGGTAATGTCCATTTCTAGTCGAGTCCATCGTCACGTCATTCCATTCGCACTATTATTTCGTCTCATTTACTTTACTTTATCACATACATTCTGTGTAGTAATTACTGTGCTCCTAAAGATGGTAGCGTGGTATTTGATAGCTTGTAAGCGTCATTAATAAATAAGTCATACAATGCAAAAAATAAATAAAAGACTGCTGGCGCTGGAGATAGCCACATTTAAATAAACAAAAGACAAACGGTCCTTTAATTTTAAGTTAAAGTAGATAAGTAAGTGTCTTAAGTCTCTCTGTATTAAGAGCCAATGAAATTGAACGACTTACTTAAGCCGAGCACCTTGTTTTAATTTTGAATAACATTAACTCTAGGACCTTTCACCCTTCATTGGCCTTACTAGACTGTATTGTTCTTTATTATTGTAAAAACCTTGAGATTAGGTTCATGCTAGTTAAAATTGTTATTGCGAGAATATTCAAAACGGGTTTCACGTTAATAATATCTCAGGTAATAGTTAGTTTGTAAATAAAGTTTAAAATCCCTACCCATTGATTATGTATAAGATTTGAATTGTTATTTTTCTCTTCTATCAAAACGTCTAATATTATAAGTTCTAAAGTGAGTGTATTTAATTATCACGAGTAAAGAAAAGGGCATCAACATTTGATCCAGAAAAAAGTGAACTATTGCTGAAGCATATATACCACATGACTGTTTAGATAGTAGCAATATTTCTGGAGGACACTCTACACTCGATGCTCGTTCTTAATTAATTAAAAAAATAAGTGCTTAATATTTGACCTAATTAACTTGAAAAATACAAAAATTATACACAATCCTCTACACGTCTATGTCATAGTGTCAATTACCGTCAGGTGATTTCAGTTTCATTCGAAAGGGAACGAGGGAACGTCAGGAGCAAAACAAAAGGTCGCCCATTGTAGCTTTCGACACCGGTCATTGCACTTAGGATTGTTATTTTATTTACACGTTTGTAACTATACTTTTGTAAGTTTTAGAACAAACTTTAACTTAGATTTTCTTGTTTGATTAATAGTATTTGTTTTAATATTACTATTTTATATGTTAAATGTGACCATAAAGTGTGTGTGTTCTAGAATACTGCGAGTGTGTAAACAGTCACCTGGTATAAGGAAATCTATAGTAACACGAGCGAACCAGCGAGCAAAACTTGTAAATAATAAACACCGCTCCGACGAAATCTGTCGATTGTAAAGTTACAATTTACTAGCAAAAACAATCAGACGTTATCAGGCCACAAAGAACCAGATAAATTAAAGGTCTAGATATTTCTAATTATAATTTAAGTGCCTATCTCGACGTATGTATAACGCCAACCATAAATGATTACTATAGTAGCAGATACCTATCTGCGACTTCGATCTCTTAAAAAATATTTTGTTTTCTCTTTGTACTAAATATTTATTGGCACTCTTTTAATTTTTAGTCTCTTTTCTTCATTTTATTTTTGACAGCCAAACTTCAAGTAGATTATGACTGCCATTCTCGAGTAGGTTATAATATTACAAGTTTATATAATAGAAGTTTCCATGGAGTTTTTATGGCAAATCAGAATCCATGATCCGTGGTATTATTTCCCATCACTTCTACACAATAACGAAATAATATAACGTAAAACATCACCGATATTACAACATATAGAGCCAAATAACACTAGATTATGAACAATATATAAAATCCGTTAGGAACATTACATTCTAAGATCCCGTCAAAAAATCCTTTTTATAATCATTTGTCATTAGTAATTAACCCCTTTTTTATTAACATGGGGAAATCCTTTATGGATACCCACCCTCCCAGGGGAGAGACTTGATTATGTCCGACTCGCATGGACTCAAACCCCACGGTGTACCGATAGACCGCATTTGTTGGGGCGGCAAGGGATCGTACGAGATACTCAACCTTGGATAGCCACCCCAACGGTCCGCCCGGCGGAAGGTGGCCGCCGTGCTCCTACCTAGTAGGGAGACTGAGTACACTCCAGCTGCCTCCCCTCGTCAGTCTGTTATGTACAATAAGGAGATGGGCCCCCGCCCATCCCTTCAGGTCCGACTACGGTGGCGGAAGGAGGCGGGTAAATTACCGGCGGACAAAGTCGCTCATAGAGACTCTAAAATATTAAGTTATCTTTATTAAATTTACTTTGCCCTTATGGAAAAGTCCGCTATGATATAACCTTGTTCAAATCGATTCCGCAATTCGAGAATTAACTTGAACAAACAATATATACCTGTCTTCTTCTTCCTAGCGTTTTCCCGGCCCGGTGCCAGGGTCCGTTTTCTTAATTAGCTTTCTCCACTTTGCCCGGTCTTCGGCGTCCTTTTGTGTGAGGTTGTTCGCCTTTATGGCCGCCTTGACCATATCCAGCCAGCGTTTTTTGGGCCTGCCGCAAGACCATGGGCCTTGTAGAGTGATGTTGAGACATCTATTTCCGACAAAGTCTGGAGGCCTGCGACTTATGTGGCCGTACCAGCGGAGACCACTCTCCTGGTAGCTTGTCTGCGATGTCACGGACTCCAAGACTACCACGGATGTGTTCGTTTCAATGCACGAATAATCCAAGCATTGTTACTTCAGGTCAGTTTTCTGTGGCTCGGGTGGTACTACCCCGGGGGAGCCGACCCATTCATGCTGAAACCAGTAATAGCTTCAGCGTGGCTCTACCACCTTCATAAATCTACATCTTTTTAGGTATAATATCATTGCTTTCAGCTTTAGTCTAACTAGAATTCCTGAATAATAACGAATCAAAACAATACCTACTGAAATATATAAATAAAGTAAATATATACATACTTATAGACAAATCCGCGTTAATATTTTCGACGGCAAAAATTTACACCTACTAAGTTTTTATGTAAACGTTATAGTAAGACAGAATATTGTGCCTACGAGCTTATTACATAAGGAAGTCGCTTTAATATTAAATCGTTTTGAAATTAATGGACCGAATATAATTCAATAAATTCATCGATTTTTTACACACAGTGTTTATAGATGTTTTTTTTAATATACTTTATAGATTTGAGGTTTAGCGTTTGATTACAACCACAACTGAGGTTTATTGATGAGTGTTTTTTTATGGTTGAACTTCTTATAGCACGGTAGGGAAAAAAATTCGTTACGCAATACACGTTAAACATAAGGTATTATAATAATGGTAGTATAATAGTATTGTGTCTGACTAGGTCTTCTATATCTATCTATACATATATACTTTTAGATTTTTGTAAAAAAAATCAGTTGTAGGAATAAGGAATAAAATATATTTCAATCATTTTTAGAAATTTCTGATAGAACCTCTTATGGATATCTGCGACAAGAAGGACATCACAGATAGATGCCTTGCCGGGTTTTAAGGAAGAGGTAGGCTCGACTCTTGAAGAGTTTTAGGTTATATTGATAATAAATAAAAATGTTCCTTTACATTATACCATTTTTATAAGAGATCATAGAATAAAAATTACGCGCAACAAAAAAAAAACAAAAAGAAATACAGATTATAATATCTATATATAAAAACGCGAAGTAGAAACTTTGTACCATTTATTATGTTTGAACTTCCACCTCTGGACGACTACTAGCTCGTATAAATAGAAGATTGCATCCTGTTTTACTGGATAATTAGTCGTCTATTTATGTTTGCTTGGAGTAATAAAAAATTGCAACACATAAACTGCTTTATCGTCAAAAAGTTATTTACCAATATTAGCGGCCATCATGTAATTGTAACATTAAAATACTTTGATTATTACGAACAAAAAAAAACGAACTATAGAAATATTTAGAGAACAAGTTTATTAAACGATTAAATTAAAAAAACTATGAACACATTAAATAACTATTAATAACGTAATTATATGTAATTAAAATGAAATAATAATTGGTCGTAAACTATAATAGTGTTTAGTGAAAATTCTACGGAAATAATGATGCTCAATATTTTATTTATTTCGCGATTTCTAATTGTTTTATACCGAACGGAGTTTGTAATACTGAACAGTTATATCAGTTCACATAATACTAGATGTGCCCACGGTTTCGCATGAATTTTTAATTGTATGTTGCGAAAAAATGAATTTTGCATGGCGGTGGGTCTTTTTCTAGGCCCGCCTACTTTAGCTATCATTCTCAAGTTGTACAGCTGTCACCAAACACCAATAGACAATAGAAAGATATCCGATCCGATAGAAAATTATCCGATAGGAAATATATAAGAGTTGTTGAGGTATGTATGCTTGGTACACATATATGTTTCAACAACTCATATATGTATGAATAGTTAGCTTAGCTTAGGTTAGCTTACATAGGTCGCGAATTGCATGAATCAGGCAACAGCCAAAGCCGAGGTGTGCCGCGCACCCTTGAGCTAGTTGTCAAAATAAAATCGGCTGAGTGCCTCAGTAGTCCGGTGAAGCTGTTAAGACCTTGCTAGGTCAAAAGCGTAGTCAGCTCGAAAAAAAAACAAATGACGAGTTCCGGTAATGCAAAAACTGTTCTTCTCTGGGTTTAGCCTGTTACCATGTTAGACCACATTGTCATTTAAATTCAAAACTGTAAAATACAAAAATAGTTTTATTTTTACGTTCTCACCAAAGAATAAGAATACATAACTAAACAAATATTGTTTACAACCGTATATTATATTTTTTTGTGAATGTACAGAATTAGAGAGTCATTTCCAGATTTCACTGTCGTTCTCACAAAATTTGCTATACAATCGTTTTATAATACATAATCAGTCGACAAAGTAACTAAATAATGTATGATTTTTATTCTTAATAATTTTTTTTTCAAATATTTTTGTTTTATTTGTTTGTAAACTATTTATTGACAAAATTTACAGGCACTATTTTTTTTAAATATTCGTTATTGGTATTATTAGACCATATTTTATTATCTATTACTAAATATATAGATTGTAAATATACAGGGATGACGTCACAGGTTGTTGCTATTAAATAAATAATAATATTATTATTTATATTGCATAAAAAATCACTATCAGAAGGAATAATAATGAATTATTCTTCATTTATATTAATTGCAGTGTACCAGGGTGACATGGCACCTTAGAGGTTACAACAGTCAAGCTATGAATACTAAATAAAGAATAATAACAGTCCGCTCATTTGTATTGCTACATTGTGTTCAGTTTTCTATAACCTTTCAACATTTTTCATGCTTTTGTATAATATAATAGGCAAATAGGTAAACAAATAAATATTATAAAACATGTATTTATCTTTAATAATGCGTAGAACGTGTCATATCTATATAATAAATGTTGAGTAACTACTCTATATAAAAAATACGCCATTCGGACTTCTTCTAACCAAGAACCTCCCATTACATTCGACAAAGTACCTATATTCCTGATCAATATTTTTGGCTCTTCTGAATTCTGGCTTGCGTATAAATAGATACAATCAATAGTTTAATACAAAAAAAGTTAAAATGTATAGGAATCTAAAATTGGCAATTGAGTTGAACTAAATATTTTGCGTATTTGCGTTCGTATGTTTAAAAAAAGTTGGTAATGACTGTACTAAATATTTTTTAAAACGTTGTCAAGAAGTTTTTTATAAGTGGTGTTTTTAACATTTAACCCGACCTTTTCAAGAAATAAGCACAGATTTCAGCGATTTAACGTAATTGTAGGTACCAGGGTGATATGACGCAAGAGGAGGTCGCGGGTCAAACCTTGACTCTGTTAATGATAGCCGTTCTCCGTATATCGTGACAATATTGTGAGGCTTATATCTCGAATGTTTTGTATTATAATTAAATTAAAGTTTATTTAAAACTAGCTATGCCCGCGACTTCGTCTACGTGGAACCTGATGTACAAAACAATAACTAAAAAAGTCATCTGAACGTATTTAGTTCATTTGCGTATCTACCTTTCTCTCACATTTAAGTCGCGGCGCCGTTAAAATTACAATAACTTTTGATAGAGTGAACCGATTTTAATGAAACAAAGACTGAGTTACTCCCGAGGATATACTTTATAATTTCTTTATATGAGGTTTTATTGTGAACCCAGTACTTTAACAGTGATGCGTCTTCATACAAATAGACAGACAGAAATTTCTAAAAATGATTGAAATGTATTCTATTTCTTATTCGTAGACACCTTTTTTTTTACGTGGGGAAATCACTTATGGATACGCCACCCTCCCGGGGGAGAGGGTGGGTTATGTCCGAGTCGCACGGACTAAAACCCCACGGTGTACCGACAGACCGTTTTGTGGGGGCGGCAAGGGATCGTTCAAGCTAATCAAATTTGTAGAGCCACGGTCCGCCCGGCGGAAAGTGGCCGCCGGGCTCCTACCTATAGAGGGACAGACCGGGTACACACCGGCTGCCCCCCGTCGTCCGCCGGACCTGTGCAATGAGGAGATGGGCCCCCGGCCCACCCCCTCAGATCCGGCTACATTCCTAGACACCTACAACATTTATTTTTTTTCACGATAACCGAAAAAGTTAGATACGTTAGATTTACATTCTTATTATATGTCTAAATTATACGTATACTACTGGTATTAAAATAAATACACGAATGAAAGAATATTATTAAAGGTAAAATAAAAATATGTCTATTTATAAGAGACATTAAAAAAATGAATATAATTACAAAAGTATCTAGCCATTACATTTTTAGAAACCATACACCGCTTCTATCTTTTATGCTTACGTTATTCTTGTGTCGGTTCGCTTAAAATTTTCCGAATAAATCTACAGTCGAAAATTTAAATATTTGAACTAAATTACCAACCCGTGTGATTCAATTATTCACATGGCCACAGGTGTTCAAATAATACGAGGATTAATTATTAAATTACGTTATTAAATTATTTAATTATACAATATTATACACACGAATATTATATTTACAGTATAAATATGAAATCGATATAATAATTAAATGTATTAATTAAAGATATCTGTTGCCATCCAATTCGTTGCCTAAAAGAAACTTCCAGAAGGCTGGGCTGCCTATTTTGTATGCTGGCCTAGTTATTGGCCGTCTTATAACCGCACCCAAAGCGTTGTGACCATATAAGTAGTACGTAAAGAGAATTTTTGTAATTTCTGACCGCCCCCTCCCCCTGGTCAGCAAAAGTAACCAATGTTCTTAACCCCCCCCTCCCCATAATTACATATATATTTTTATATTTATATTTTTTGTAGGTGGTAGAGCCACGCTGTAGCTATTACTTGTTTCAGCATGAATGAGCCAGCTCGCCCGGGGTAGTACCACCCTCGCACAGAAACACCGACGTGAAGTAACAGTGCTTGCATTGTTGCATTTCGTTCGATCAGTGAGAGCGCCGGAGTCCCACCTCCCCTCCCCTTTCCTCTCCCCTAACACTTCCCCCAAAGGGTGGCAACGCACTTGCGACTCCTCTGGTGTTGTTAGTGTCCATGGACGGTGTGGACTGGTGTGGCTATGGACGGTGGTGATCACGTAACATCAGGTGACCCACGTGTTCGTTTGCCTGCTTTTGATATAAAAAAAACGTAAACATTTATATAAGTATATTCAAATCTGTTCTAAAACAGTAAATAAATATTGCTGATGTAATCACCATCCATCCAGACCCCAACCCCTATGTCATCAAAAATAAGCAAATCAAGGACCGCCCATCAGTGCTTACGTAATTCTTAAATGACCCCTGGCTATACGTATGGCACGTTCCTTAAAAAGGTTGTACACATTTAGAATCTACAGTGGGCAAATATGAAGCTCGACCCGATTGCAGAATATGTACTTATTTTGGAGAAAGAATAAATGAACAAACGAAATCCTTTATAAACACAAACTAAGTGAATATAAAAACCAATCTTTTTACACATTTCAACCCTGTTGAAACAAGTCAAAAGTTCGAACGACGAAACTAAATAGTACGAATAAACAATATTCACACATATTAAACGCAGTCAACCTCCTGGTAACTTAAACATTTTATATTACATATTTATTATTTTAAAAGATGAATTAACAAGTTACAATAATCAGACGAAAAGTGCACTTGTTGGTCGCTATCTTTGTATCAAAAACCATATAAAGGCAAATTTGTAATATTTTTGTGACATATGTATTTTTTCGATATTTATATCTTATTATTATTTTTGTGAATATTATAAGTACTGTAGGGTTTAATATTTTTGTCAAAACACCGACTACACGTTCGTACATTACCTTGACCCTCCCATTGAAAAATTGAAAATCAGCGCTCAGTATCTGAGCTCAGTAGCTGAATGGGGGGGTGTCTTTGATGGATTTTATTAAGCAATTTATATGTTAACTTTATCTATCTTGTTGTTTGTGATATTTTCCAACAATAAAGATTTTTTCTTTCTTCTTCTTTCTTTCTTTCATATAAAAACCAAGTTGTTCGAACTAGCCAAGCAGACCTTGGGCTGCAATATTATCACAAGTTATAAGCAGAAATGATATTTTAAGTTGTTATAACATATTGTATGTTGTTATAAATAAATTTCAAGACTGGCCATTGTAACTTGACAGCCACTTAGATTTCATTTCTTTTGTCGTTGAAGTCAACTTTTCTGCATTCCATTCGTCGGCAGATTTATGCCTTAATAATAATGTAAAGGTGACTTCACTGTAGGACCGGAGGCATTAAAAAACTCAGAATTACATTTAGAACGTATACAATCATTTGTTGTTCAAAAATAGGCCGTCTATCTTGGAGACGATCGCATAAATACATTGTTTGTACAGACCACGCCTACCTCAAGGTTAGTATATCGTTAAACACGCCTACAATCGTGATTTTTATCTAATATACCAATAATCGTTCATTAAATATTAATAACTTAGCTGTGCCACGCGGTTTCGTTACTATTTAATTTTTTTTTAATCCACTTACTTTTTTACAAAAAGGTAGTATTAGTAGTATTTTGACATTAATAAGTTTTTTTTTATGTCATATGGTGCAAACGAACAGGTTAGTAGCCTGATGTTAAATGATCACCACCGTCCATGGACACTAACAACACCAGAGGAGTCGCAAGTGCGTTGCCACCGTTTGGGGAAAAGGGTTAGGTGAGGGAAAGGGGAGGGGTGGTGGGACTCCGGCGCTCTCACTGACCGAACGAAACGCAACAATGCAAGCACTGTTACTTCACGTCGGCTTTCTATGAGAGGGTGGTACTATCCCGGGCGAGCCGACCGATTCATGCTGAAACCAGTAATAGTTTCAGCGTGGCTCTACCACCATTAAAAAAGTTAACCCTTTTTTTTTGTCATTCATCAAAACCACACGCACAGTCTTCGTCAAACTATTTGACTGCTCAGAAAATAACTGCAACAATTTTAGGATACTAAAATTAATTTAATTAAATGGCAAAAAAATATTAAAAATACTTTATTAATGGTGGTAGAGCCACGCTGAAACTATTACTGGTTTCGGCATGAATGGGTCGGCTCGCCCGGGCTAGTACCACCCGACCCACAGAAAACCGAAGTGAAGTAACAGTGCTTGCATTGTTGCGTTTCGTTCGGGCAGTGAGAGCACCGGAGGCCTACCTCTCCTCCCTCCCTCTCCTCCAAACACAGGCTGGCAACGCACTTTCGACTCCCCTTGTTTTGTTAGTGCCTATGGACGATGGTGATCACTTAACACCAGTTGACCAACCTGTTTGTTTGCCTGCTATTATATTTAAAAAAACAGACGGACAGACGCGGTAGGAGACTTTGTTTTATAATATGTAACGATAATAATATTGTACTATATCTACTATTTTGTAAGCATATCTTATTATGTTTGTTCAAGATATTAAATTTTAGACTTCTTTCTACATTATTTCTTTAAGAAATGATCCTATAGAACGCTATAATAATAAAAGCGAAAACTGATTAGTTTATATTATAAAATAAATTAAAATTAAAAAAATTATAATTATAATTTTCACCTTAATAAATATGGTATCTTTACGAGGCCCGCGAAGATATTGCTTTTAGCTAATTCTAATTATACATTGCTGAATAAATATGACAAAGTTTAAAGTATTTGAAGATATTCAAATTTTCAAAGGTTACCTTTTGACCCCGTTTCAAGTATTTGCATTAGAAATTGTTCGCCACATATTAACCAATAAGTTTGCATATATACATTGTAATGTACAGTAACCGTTATTTTATTAGGCACGACGCGACGTGAGAAGTATATAACGTCTTGCTTCGGTTTTGTAAAGAGTTCTCTATATCACACACCGCAGTGCTACACGAAGATAACGCTATAAGAAACCGTAACCAACTATCTCATTCTTCACCCCGACGTGCTAAATCAAAAGCTGGGTACTGTACTTACTACGCGCGAAAGTTAAGATATCTAGTAAGGTAAACATAAAAACTCAAGACGCACAGTCTAATAAAAGTAGTCTAGTAAAAGTAACCCTCAAAACCGGCCGCAAAAACTACCCCATATACATATAGTGGTTATAGTAATGCGGTAAACTTATGATTTTGCAAATTTATCCTTACCTGAATGAATCCATAATCCAAAATTATGCATTCATTTTTGTGTGCCGGCTTTGAGACGTTAAGTGTGCATTTTGGGGCTTTGTTTAACAATTACTAAAGATGATACTATTTTATAAGTGAAAATTGAAAGTATATATTTTATACTTATTTATAATTAGATAATAGAATAATTAGTGTCTTATTTAGTGTTATGATATATAGCCTGTAGCCTTCCTCGATAAATGAGCTATCGAACGCTGAAAGAATGTTTCAAATCGGACCAGTAGTTCCTGAGATTAGTGCGTTCAACCAAACAAACAAACACTTCAACTTTATAATATTAGCATAGATAGAGTAAATATGGACATTAAAGATTGCAAACATAATTTTACTTTAATTTTACTATATCATTAACTTTATTATATGTACTTGAATCAATTGAAAATGAATACCTAATGAGCTGTTAGACTTATGACGTAATAGCTGTCTTTACAAACACTCTCTTTCACGCGCGATTGTTGTGTAAACTCGGAAAAGCGCGTAAGTGAATTCACGAGTGATTGCTA